>KL647293.1:1314587-1454763 GCA_000727475.1 Sarcocystis neurona
TTGGAGCGCTGTGTTGCGCTGTACCGGATAAACCGGCCAATATGATAGATGCTCAGTGTTATCCTTAGTCCGTACAACGTGCCGCCACAAGAGGCCCGTGTTGGACAGACATATTTGGACGAATTTCCCTGTTGTAATAGGCGTGCAATAGTGCTGAAGTGGGTAAGCTCCTTCAATCGAGGCTTCAGGTTTGCGAAGAGGGCACCCATTCGACGTGCGAGGGCACAATTTGCAATACGCGGGAGACAATACCGACGCTCGCCATGGGTCGATTGTTACAACCAGGCGAAACTTCAGTTGCAGGGCCGTGCCTGTTCGCACGATCAAGTGCAAAAGCACGCCATCAGCGCATATTTCGCATAAGCATTAGAACAACTCGTTGAGTTCTTCGCCGTCATTCACAACTCAGAACCGACAAGTCAACACCAGGTGGGTGTATTACCCGTATCTGCCATCAACAGTGCCTTCAGTGTTGATGGCTGAAAATGGTCGATTCCTGGTCGTTAAGCACACGCATACTAGGCAGTTGCAATACGCCCACCGCGCGTTGCTCCTTCTGAGCATTGTTGCGCCCACCATCGGCAGCTCATGTGCACACAGTTTCCAGACACTCGAAGAGAGGACTTACCAGAGGGTATCTGCACAAAGTGCACAGGCGCTGGACGAAGAACCTTGGTAATGCTCGTCCCCGAGGACGGAGCCTTCCTTCATCCTTTCACAAAGCTTTACGTCCCATCCTTCATGCGTGTGCGCCCCGCTCCTCGACCAGTTGTCGAAGGCGAAGGCGAATATTTTGGAATATGTCGGAATGGAGAAGGGAGTCTGCAGCATTGTTGTTGTTAAAAATATTCCTGATAACGTGTCGTACATCCTCAGGCATAGAGCGGCACTGCTCCAGTACTGCCAAAACGTCGCCTACCCGTGGCGATGTCTCATAAATCGACACCTCTGATGCCTCAGCTGGACACCACAGACAGAGCAGGGCTCTGGCCAGATCCATGGCGTTCGTCCGTTGATTATGACTTGGCCACCCTCCCGTACTTTCAGATACAGAAGAAGCTTGCGATTCTTGCCTACGAGGATCCTCATATGGCATGAAAAAGGCATTTCCGTGTTTATCAAGATGAATCTGAGATGAGTCGAACCGTTCTAAAGTGACGCCACGACGCGTGATGCGCCCTATGAGTAGTATCAACTGAAGCGTCAAATTATACCTAGCTATCTGTGCCATGTTCTTCGTTGCAGGGCACGAACTGCTATTGCTCTCCATCCTGAGCGCAAAACTAGACAAAGTGATAGCGGTCGATCTCCCGATAAGGATAAAATTCAAAATCGAGCCGTCTGGGAAGGAGATGTGAGGTTGCATGCTGGGATGCGTCAGAAGGTCGTGGGTGACCAAAAAACCAAAATTCCTTTCCACATCGCTTAAGGACTGAACGCCGAACACTGCTGGTAACTCCGTAGTTGCTTTTGTCGTCCTTAAAAGATCGACAGCACGGAACCGGTGTAGCGTCATATCACTCTCCAGTGGCGTTATCCGGAAGCCGTACTGTTGTCCGTGCGAATCTACAAGAATCCACCTGAATCCCACATGCATAAACCTGTACTGGTCGGTCGCCCCTGTTGCCGCAGATACCATAACCACCGGTTGACCGTCACGGATGATATCGTGATGTTTTGGATCTTCTTTCTCTTCGCCGGGTGAAAGTGACGATCTGAGTTGTTCTGAGAGATTGCGAGTGGCCAGTGTGACTTGCATCGCCACAAGGCCCCGACCCTCTACAATACTATTCTCATAGGGGGGCACTCCGTTTACCGACCCAACCTGTGTTCTAATAAAAGCATCTCGCAGGGACACCAGGTGACTGTACACCACCGAAGCAGGAAGGTTCTCCTCCCATAGCAGCCCATCTGCAGTCGCACCACTCGGCGCAGAGTCTTCCGGAGACTGTGGCGGTGCAGAATCGTCTGCGCTTCCCCGAGTGCCTGCAGGAAAGGATTCTCCCCCTTCATCATGCGCGCACGCAGCCTTACGTGGGATCAGCATGCAACCCACTAAGAGCAGCCACAAATACACCCATTTCATCGCCCGACGGTGCCAAGAGAGCACCCGGCTAACGCACGCATTCTTTGTTGAAAACATCTCAACTCCACCTGCGCAGCGGAACTGGCGTGACGGACACGCCCAGTAATACTACTGGCAAAGGACGCAAACCCGCTGCGATCAGCATTCCCCCAACAGGAGAGGGAGGAGCCGTCCGTCTCTCACCAGTGAACCTCGGCAACAACCACGCCTTACATCACGAAGCAGGTTCACCGGTTGTTCCGATTGTACTTGTGCTGCGTGGAACATACCTGAAGGGTCAGAGCACCATAACCACGCAAGCTACCTTCGCCCTCACAGCGTCTCATACTTCCGACTGGCGACAACGATGCAGTACAGCTTGCACTCGTTCCAGCTGCCCGGATGGTGCGGAGAGACGGTCTGTATCGTTATCCCACCATTAGGCATGCGATATGCAGCCGCATGTCGCCGCGTCTCAAACCTGCGACCGGCACCGTCAGCTGCGCTGTATAGGCTGGAGAAAAGGGTGAAGGAGAGCAGCTCAATGTTCGTGTACTTCCCAGAGTGCTGCTGGTGACACAAAGCGTGTGGGATTTTCAGAGTTGGCATGGGCAATTTGTGGGGAGTGACGCGTCCGTTCGCAGACGCCCCGCGACGATTTTGCTGTTTGTACGACGACCACCGGAAGCGACGCAGTGTCCGCTTTGGTAGATGTCATACGCGCGTATACTGTGGATTGTGCAGATATTTCTTGTCCATGCCGCATCGAAGGGCATTGTACAAGAGCGATTGTTACACGTTCCCACCCGCCCACTTGTAGTTGCTGCGTTGCACGCGTGAGCATGTATGTCAGAGTGTTGTCACACGCCACCATGACAGCGAATACTCTGGTGGACAAACGTGTGTACAAGAAGGTCCCCCAACGAACGCATCTATTCACATTGATTCCGGATGGTAATAGAGATTAATTACTAACGTAATCAGCCAAGAACAGGAGGCAAAGCCTCTGCGTCCGAGAACACATGCGCCAGGATTCTCTACCACCGTCGACCCGCTTCTGCAGCTACTTCGTATAGTGAGTGCCACACGACCCCCCACAGCAAACGATGACCGAAGACTTCCTGTTTACATTATACCACTGACGCATCGTTCAAGGCAGGTACATGATGGGACTTCTCTGTCCTCGTCTTCTCCTCCAGTCCTTCTCAGTGGCTACGCATACAGTGTCACCTGCACGTACAATGAAGGGATACGTAACACTGATATACGCCGGCATATATATATATATATATGTGTACCTACGTAACGCATACATTCGCAGGACTCCACAGGTAAATCGTTTCAAGTCCATGCAGAAGTCTATTCCTTTTAAAAAACGAGATGCTTGGGATTTGTCTACACAGGAGGATACAGTTAGGTTCACAAAGAAGCGGGCAGGTCACTTCTCAGAGCTGAACCGTGGTACGTACACAGATAACCCGCCCGACAACAGAGGTGTGTTGTGTTGCCACTCACGCGGTGGCGGGGCGCTATTCCATTGCAGGCGCAGAAACTTTGGGCGCTTTCAAACACATTGAAACTCCTTCGACAGCGTACAGGTCCCTCGAAACGTCAAGACTGACTGTGTCAAGTGCTGGTCCCGCAGGTACATAATCAGCCAATGATGAACAAGTTGAGGCAATAACCACATGAAGCTCTACGTACCACAGAGTGAAACTCTTCCTCGGTGGCGTACAGGCCGATCCACCATTTAATGTTGAGTTTGTCAACTACTGATCTCCCACGTGGACAATCAGGCAAAGACGAATAGAGTGACGCAATAACCACGTGGCGTTCTATGTACTGCTGACAGCCGTGAAAAACGACGTCCCACAAAGTTGAAGCCCGTAGTACGGCATAGTCGAACTGACGACAGGAGACGGCTGGAGAAGTAGACACAAAGCTAAGAGTCGTACAGGAGCTGTGATGGGATTACGTGTGCTCGTGAAGAAACAGTGAACGATGACACGCCCTACGCATCGGTAACATTCAAGGTGACTGGCAGCTCGATGGCTTTGGAGAAAGGAGCTCTACATGAGAAGAGGAAACAATACATGGATTTCAAACTGAAGACAATGCAACACGCGTACATATACGCATGTATACACCGTGCAGAAAAAGCCACACGAACAGGAATGAAAAATGAACGTGCCAATATATACATATGTACCTGTATACATATCTATACATACTATAGGTAAACAAAAATATGCCTATACATATATAGATATACACACATATATTATCATAAATATGTGTATATATATCGATACACACTATAGGTAAACTCGTGTAGGTGGTGTTCCGTCGACGGTAGTTCAGGTAGGCCAGTTGTCGCTCTTTGTTTTGACTAGTCGCTGTAATGGCTACGCGATGATTTTCAAACTTCTGTCAATAAGCACGCGTCTTCGTTACACGTATGTCTACATCTGTATACATGTCATGTATGTTTTGATACGACCGTCCATACGTATTTACATGAGCCCTTGAACAGTGTAAAAATCGTGTGACTACTCTCATTGGATCAGCTCTCAGTGTAGACATACAGACAAGGGCAGCCCCGTAACACAATAACGGAGGGACAGGTTCATCTTGTGCGATGCGCACTGCATTTTACGTAGCCGCAATATCCATTCAGCATACACGCAACATGATTCAGTGAGACAGAACTGCCGCAGTAAAGACGCGAAACTCGTGGTTCCCACCCTTTTCCCCGCGACGCCGCTTCAGAGGAGCGACGTCAGTTTATTAATACTCTCAACATGAGTATGAAGAGTGACAGACCGAATCCTTTGACCGACAAAAACCAGCGACGTCAGACTGATAGTATCTTCAACATGAGGATGAGAACCGACAGAGTCAATCCTGTGACGTACAAAAATGTCGCGGATTTACGTGAGACAACCTCTGTGACCGCGTGCTGCGAGCGTTATGAGACGACACATACGGCGTGCAGACTTGGAGAGCTGCAGGTTGTAACTTCTGTGTGGGACTCTCCAGCCTGTCCAGGTGCGAGAAAGAAAAGGTACCGGTCGGCATCGAAGAAATTGTGGCACGCTACAGGGTGCTGCGGTTTCTCCCGCTACTCTAGTTCATAGGCGGAACCAATACGCGCATCTGTGAAGGTACGCATTTGCACGTGCCTGCTAGAGGAGGAGACAGCTGAAGTCAGAGTCTGTCGGTTCCGTCCTTTGCTCGATAACCAACGAGGCGGCATCACGCGAACAATCCAGATGGCAAAAACTTCGCCGTTCTCCACTTTTACGTACATAGCGACACACGTGCGTAGTTGCCATGTTGTATGGGAAGGAAAACTGCAAAGTTTACTCGAACAGATTCGCCGCTGCTTCAAAATGAGTTTTCTTGAAACGGCAGTTCACCGCCCTCCGTGCCCTGGTCCAAGGCCCAGATTCTCAGCTTTGACGTCTGTGTAGGGAGTGCTGCACGTGCAAGGAAAAGCCACTGTAACCGTCCAAGATGGACTTGGCCAGCAAGGAGGGGAACAGTAACGCGTGGACACTCCATACGATTCGAGAATACATCCATAGCCAACCGCCCAGGAGTACCCTGTTCCTTCGTTCACACACGCTGCTCGTTACCTATGCAGACCTAATATATATATATATACATATATGTATATAGATATTCACATAATCGTGCTGCAACGCAAAACATACTCGACATCGTGTCTCGGAACACATAAAATCTACAGGTATTAGTTGTTGGACTAGTGTTGTGGCAGTGGCAGCAGCCGCAGCATCACTGGTGTAGTATTGATACTTGCGGAAGAGGTAGAAAGATTAGTAATTTCGGCGATACGAGTGGTGGGACTGGCAGCCGTACAAGAGGTACTCACGTTGTTAACAGGAACTAGACTAGTGGGTCTAGAAGGGAGTTTCTGACAATAGTAAAGCGTCTCGCCGCATACAATTGGCAGCGGTTTATCCTGAAATAGGAAGTTTTTCTGGCACCAACGTGTTCACAAAAGTAAAGACGACTATGTGGAATTGCTACCATGATTCTCCTGATATTACTATCCTTCTAGTTTCCTGGCAACTGCTGTGATATCCTCGGACTAAGAATACGTATCCTAACCGGGAAAACTCTCTTTCCAAAATTCGGAGTCTGTCAATACTGGCATGTTCCTACATCATACCCCGGTCTGTCGCCTCGAAATTAGGGTCTCCAGGCAAATCTCGACAGATGCGACACGCACACAGCTTCGCAAAGGCGATCCCGAACAGCTCGCGTATTGCTAGCGAATTTTTCGTGCGTCTGGCCGATAAGCTCCGCGATATCGTAAGGCGAATACTGCACAGGCGGTTTTGGCAATAGCTTTATTGCTGACGGCACACTTGGAAATTTACAATCTCTGGCCACCGTGGTTTTTGTGAACCGCTCAACATAGATTCCCTGTGTAGCTGCACGGGGGTGGGAATATTTTAAATGGTATCTATCCGGTACCCACTGTTGTTGCTAAAACCCTGAAAGCAATGCGCCCTGACTGACACAAGCAGCTCGACCACCGCTGGTCGAGCGTTCGCTGTCGAGCGTCTCAAGCCTCTGAATACGTCTCTATGTCGAATTGTCTCGCAGCGCCTCACGTAATTGAGGTGAGATTTTCGAGCTTCTGAAAAAGTCCCCATGTCGAATTGTCTCCCAGCGCGTCACGTAATTGAGGCGCGCTTTTCGAGCTTCTGAAAAAGTCTCTATGTCGAAGTGTCTCGCAGCGCGTCACGTAATTGGGGCGAGCTTCTCGAGCTTCTGAAAAAGTCTCCATGTCGAATTGTCTCCCAGCGCGTCACATAATTGAGGCGAGCTTCTCGAGCTTCTGAAAAAGTCTCCATGTCGAATTGTCTCCCAGCGCCTCACGTAATTTTATTGTTGCGTCATTAAAATCGAGCTGTCCGTGCTCTTGTTGACTGTACTGTGGCGGTTGTTGCAGTTTTCTTCTTGAGTAGAGCCCTCCGGTCATAGGATTAGAGCCCTCCGGTCATAGGATTTGACCTCAGTCGACAGTGTAACGAGATTACGACTGAACGCCCGAAAGACCAGTAGGCCCCGGAGACCGCGTACGAGGAAACACACGAAAATTTGCCTGAATTATTCAGACGTGAATAGACGTACATGCAGTACACCTGTTTCGCACAAGATGCAGGTTCAGATTCTTGCCGTCGACGACACCATCATCTATCTTGTAGAGCTGCAGAGATATACGAACCGGCCGTTCTCTTGCTTCCAAGGCCAATAAACGATGGACGATTTAGGTGAATACGCAGGAGACTCTGCACGTGACCGCTTACGAAGAATACAGACGTATATGTGTATACATATATATATTTGCTTACGATCAGGATTTCAACGCATGCACATACGAGGCCTACGCGCATACGCATTTACATAAGCAGGCGCACACGTACATTCACGAATAAAGTCAACAGCGCAATTCTTACAGGCTAAAACTACTGAGTTGATGTCGCTCCGTAGCAAAAATGTCTACGGAAGGATAGGCCTTGCCAGTGCAACACATTTTCCTACAACACCGTGATCTTTTCCCTGACCCACACAGACTCAACGAAGGCTGATTCCAGCAACCGCATCTGACTCCCCCCTATCCATCCTCACACTAAACATTCAGTACGGTGATTCACTGCGAGGACCAGGACTCCTACAAATACATACGCATGAATTCACTACGGCGCGCTTGAATTGAAAAAGGCGATACCTGTTTACCACAAAGTGGACGTAAAAACGGACAACCACATTCTTTATACAATGCATTTCACACGGGTGGACATACTGTCAGACGTCTCACAACTTTGCTCGTACGCACTTCTTCAGAAAGAGTGCTTTACGGCAGACGCCCACCTACACCCACCCACACACCTGATGGGGTCCAGTTTTACTCATACTGACGTTGGCTACTCTCGCTCGTCCACATGTAGTAACAGGTAACGCGAGAAGCCTACCAACGCATGCGTGACTATCCAGTGCAGGCTTGCAGCATACCTGTCACATTGTACGGAGGTGTAAAATATAGCGTTACACCTGTGTTTGTATGTGTGCACAGACTGTGCCGGGTAGGACACCTCTGTGTGCAGGGATGCATACTCGCGTATACTGTGAATTGTGCCGATGTTTCTCGTCGATGTCGCGACAAAGGTCATTGTACAAAAGCGATTGTTACAAGTTCCCACCCGCCCACTTGTAGTTGCTCCGTTGCAGGCGTAAGCGCGTATGTCAGAGTGTTGTCACACGCTACCATGACAGGGAATATTCTGCTGGACAAACGTGTGTACGTGAAGGTCCCCCAACGAACGCATCTGTTCACATTGATTCCGGATGGTAGTAGAAATTAATGATTAACGTTATCAGCCAAGAACAGGAGGCAAAGCCTCTGCGTCCGAGAACACATGCGCCAGGGTTCTCTACGATCGTCGACCCGCTTCTGCAGCTGATTCGTGTAGTGAGTGCCACACGACCTCCCACAGCAAACGATGACGGAAGATTTCCTCTTCACATTATACCACTGACCGTCGTTCAAAGCAGATACATGAGGGGACTTCTCTGTCCTCGTCTTCTCTTCCGTTCCTTCTCAGTGGCTACGCATACAGTTTCACCTGCACGTACAATGAAGGGGTATGTAACACTGATATACACCGGTACATACATATATATGTACCTACGTAACGCATATATTCGCAGGACTCCACAGATAAATCTTTTCAAGTCCATACAGAAGTTTTATTCCTTTCGAAAAACAGAAGCTTGGGATTTGACTCCACAGGAAGTTCCATCTAGGTTCACAAAGAAGTGTATCCCGCTCAGTAAACGAGATGGTTGGGATTTGTCAATACACGTAGACACGCCTAAGTCCATGTAGAGGTTTACTCCCCTCAACAAACGTGAAAGTGTGGATCTGCATAATATTGTAGGACAGACACCGCCTCATATGCGCATACGCACATGCATAAGAAATGCTTTTACAGGGTTTCTAGGTTCCACTGCAACACGCACACTCCTGTGTAAATACGTCTGCTTAATGCATACCCTCATCACATGAAATCCACAAAACTGTAGATAGAATATACCTATATGCGATATTGAACTGCGGTAGAAGCGCCACGACACTCTGCCTATCCTCCTACCCGGCGCATAACAACGATTCCTTCTTTAAGCTTCCGTTTGTCATTACTGGGGTGTACACATAAAAGCATAGACACGCGTAAGTTCGTATAGTCTTGACGTACGTGCGTAGCCACGCCGAACCACAGATGCACGTGTTTGCTGGAGTGAGTATCACACACCGATATATAGAGAACCGTAGTATGCACATGTTCATACACACCTTTAGAGTATATCGGCACACTTGACGCAGGCCCCAAAAATATTACCCATAAACATGGAGGTGATTACCGTCAGACAAATGCCCCAGGAGACTCAGAGGACACTGGGGACAAAAACTATCAGCATGTGCTGTTTTTTTTTCTGTCATCGTGTCACCATATTCACTCGGCAGGTCTACATACTCTTCAGGCAAGGAAAAGGCACGAGCAGAACGGTGAATGCCTCTGTTTAGAGAGAAGGTAACCATACCAGATTACGCTGTCCCTGCCGGTAAAAAATTTCTACACCTCCACATGCGCACGTACAATATATGCAGGCAAATCTGCATCATAGTAACGCACTCAGTCCTGTCCGTAGATGCACGACCAAATGCCACACCGGACCGGATGCATCACATGTGCATACGTATACATATATATATATATATATATATATATGGACGCACCTGTACATATAAATGTACGCAACGGAAGAAGAGAAACGTTATTTCATGTAACTGTGACAATATTATTGATCGTCACGTGCGACCGGAGAATGCAGTCACCAGAAGGGTGAATAGCTCCAGTATGAGCCGATGCGATTTTCACCTGCTATGCCTTTCCCCTTTGTATTCAGGAAATACGGTTTACGCAGCACCGAACGAGTGCATCGACGTGAATCCACCACTTTGATACCAGGATGCTTCTCTATGCACATAGCACATGTATTCGTGTAGGAGTACGCACCTGTACGCACACACATATATGTAAACACGCGAAGAATAAACATATATATATGTATATATATATTTATGTATATATCTATAAGTAGATAAAGGCGCACATACTGTTGTGCCCGTAGCTATGCACAACTGTGGACGAGGAGAACTGTCGGCGACGAACGGATGTAGCAGCTATTCACGTAGGTGCGAATTTACAGAGCATCAACATGATCATTTCCTGCAAAGTAGCCCCAAATGCAGCCCAGACAACAGCAGCACAAGCAGGGCTGAGACACCTGTACACTTACAAACATTACTCTGTGTGAGTGCCTGGGGTGTGCGTCTACATACATATTGTACGAATATATTGGAGAGACGACGGTATAATACAACGGCGGCATTCAATTTTGAAAATGAAGGCCGAACTCCACAGGAGAGATTCTATGCGTGAACTACACCCGTGATACGAGAGACGGCTCAAGCTTCTCTTCAAGGCAAACATTTGAAATTGAAAATATGTGTAACGGCTGCGTCCTGCTGAACGAAAGGTCTCAGACGCAATGCTACCGCCCACTTAATGATGAACCACGAGTTACAGAGGCTGGAACGTCAGCAGATCGAGAGTCCACGGAACAAAATGTGAGAGGGACACCCTGGAAAATGGAGAGAGAGTCGCAGCGACTCCAGCAAGCTACCCATGAGTCTCTCTCGTGTAGTGCATTTCACTTCGGAGAATGACTGCATTCTGGCTTTGGTGCTGCCACTGCTGCTGGCGCAGACGTGAAGACCGCTTCCCCGATGAAGAAAGATCTTTTCTAATCACCCTGTAGAGCACGCACGTTCTGTCCAACAAAACATTGCGAGAGATGCGCTGTTTACCCTTCCTTAACCGCTTCTTCGTTTGAGAACATCAGATACCCAATTCATCGATGAGGATGCCTGTTCGCACATGATAATTGATAATCTTACGAATTCACACACACGTGTATATACTCGTTCACAACCTTGGTTTCTACACCGACACACACGCGAAAAAAAAATCTGTATGTGTGTACATATGTATATGCACCCACGCACACGCTCGTGTACGAAGACAAAGCGTCAATGCAGATAGCACCTCATCCGAATGCACACACATATCGACATATCTCTGCATACATACGCTCATGCAAAGCAACACATATGTACGAGAAGGGGACCGCTGTTGCTGCTGTAGCCGTTGGCCTGCACGCCCAGAAAGAAGCCGTGCTGCCATACTTCCCCTGCAGCATCTCACAAGCAGGTGCTCTCCTCAGACTGACTCACGCACCAGTGCTGCATGCTCGCCCGACCGCAGGGTTCTGCTTGTATCTTGAGGAAATGCAGAGAGAGGAATTACTAAATTCGCTATGAGATCAAACTGCCTTCCTCCGCAATGCCGCTTCCTCCGCTTGTCGCCTCGCTGGTGCTCGTTACTGCTCTGCAGCCGCACCACTTCTATGTACCCCGGCAAACAACAGTCGGAAGCTCTCTTCGCGTAGACACATACTTATGCACCTAGTATACATGTACAAATAAATCCACATTTAAAGAGTCCAGCCACATACATCGGTCTACGTATAGTATGTATGCACGTGCGCGTAAATACGTGTACATCCACAGAAATGTATGCGAGAAGATCGGCCGTCACCTTAACTGCTTGGGCTTCCCTTTCCATGTGAGCCTGCCCGACGTAACACTCCACTGACCTCAGAGCAGCCGATGGGCGTAAGCGTGCCCGAAAAAACACTTCATTAACCTTAGAGCAGCTGCTGGGTGCACAGAACGAGATCCACAGAGCAGTCCACTCCGAGTTGCGAAGGAAACAAGGGGAAGACCAAGGCAAGAAAAACAGTCCTCCTTCAAAGAACCGAATTGAGATACACACCAAAAGGCGATAAATCACGAGCAGCAACACCTCGCGCTTTGCTACTCTCCCCGCTTGAACCGCTCCTACTGAATCCGTTCCTGTTGCAGTGGACCAGCACTGACACTGCTGCTTCTGCTAGTCCAAATGGCACAGGTGCTGCGGAAGAAGAGGCACAAGTACCTGCAGGTGCGCAGGGGTGGCGCTGCTGCTGCCCTTATTCGCCACCTGCTGTTGTGCTGGTGGCTACTGCTTCTCCTGCTTCTGCTGCCACTGCTGCTGCTACGCGACGAGCACCATTTACACAAGAAGCAGTTGCTGCTGCTTTTAGTGCAGACGGAAATGGTGCTGGAGACGGGAACGCCATAGTCGCATCTGCGCGGGGCGGCACGGTGATCCCGCTGCTGAGCAGGGGGTTAGCCGCTGTTGCTTCGTTTAACACGTAATACCTCTGTTGCTGGTGCTTCGTGCTGTGCACCTGCACTGTGCACAACCCCTGCCAAGGAGTTACCCTGCTGCTGCTAAGCAATCGTACTTCGAATGACACAGTACAGAGGGCCACACCTCCTCTGGTAGCAGCTGCCACGGGAGGAGCCGCTCCTGTGGTGTCGTGTCTTTGCTGTCATTGGTGCCGCGCTTCCTGTTCGTCCTCCACTGTTTCTGCATTCTGCGTGAGCCGCAGCTGCTTTCCCACTGCCAACGGGAGACAATATGGCTTAACGTGGAGAAAACGCCTGTTGCTGTTGCTGCTACTCTTTACCGTGGTAGCCCTGGAGCTGCTCTTACCGGTGCTGCGTCTACACACGTGGTTGCTAGTGCAGCTGATACAGAAAGACATGGATGTCGCAGCTGGATCGTGCGTGCTACTCCTGCTGCGGGCTACACTTCATTCTGAGGGGGCGGACCTGCCTGCTAATACTGTTGCTGCTACTGTCCACGTCGTCGCTCGTGCTGTTGCTTCCCCCTGCTGTCGCCGCTGGGCTGGAATAATGCTGCTGCTCTTCCTCGATTTCGAGCCTTCTTCACCCTGCAGGATATGTGTCTCTCCGCAAGCGTTGATGCGACTCCCAAAATGCTGCTACTGTCCGGTTTCCCTCCTGCTGTCCCTTCTGCTGCCCTTCAGGCGCTAGCACGGCTGCGATGGATGGTCGCTTTTTCTGCTGTAGAGCTGCGTCGAAAATGTTGAGCTGCACCTGTTCTGCATCTGACCCTGCTACGCGCACACAACGTCACTCTCGCTCCTTCTTTTCGTGGTGGTCGCTCCAGTCTGCTGCTTGTTCTGTTGACTCACTGCGCTAGCATCGGCTGACGTTGCTCGCATTGGTGCTGCTGCTGCCACTGCGGCTGCTCCTGCTGCGGCCCGTCTCGTGTCGGGGCTGCTGGAGGCACAAACGCGCAATTTTACAAAAGAAGACGCGAATGTGAACCGTCGGCCGCAGCGGTAGAAGACAGCCATACACACACATGCATACATACATATTCTGCGGAGATGGCGCACGTGGTCGCAGATCGGAATACATGCATTCTCATGCACATAATCAGGAATACATCGGCAGACAGTAAAAGGTAAGCCTACAGTTTTGAGCAGTGCGCAGCGCACTTACGAACAAAGAGAGGCATATTGCCGAGGACTAGGGGTAGAACACAGGCCCTTTTTGAGCAGCATGGAAAAAGCTGCTGTGGGATTGCGCGTACGTCGCCGCATGTGGGGACACGTGAGCGCGTGCAACACCAGCACTGGGAGATTGCTAACGACAGAATTGAAGACGAAGCGAAATGTCGGTTAGTGGCAGCCTTACACGCTCACGCGTAATGGTACTCCCAATGCAGAGATGAGTAACAGGAGCAGACGTTCCGCGCAGTGCAAGTACTTATGTTTCCTAGACTGCCACTACAGTATTCATAACAGAAAATCTGTTCATATTTGTCATATATATATATATGTGGTGCCATCAGATGTCGGTCATGCGAGATTCGACAACGTTACACACAATAGTGGTGACACTACTACGAACCAATCAACCGTGCGAAGACAGAAGAACAGTCCTATCCGACCAAGTAAATCTATCTGCACTGCCTGCTTTTCGACCTCCATCCACTCCATACAATCGTTTGTCGTCCTGTGGACATCAACCGCTGCCAAGGGTCTGCCTGTTTCTACATATACGCATCCACCGCTACTTCACTACGTAGTAAGAGTACCTCAATCATTTCTACAGATGCTTGTGTGCACCTGCTTTGTACTAGAGATCGTTGTGTATCTCACTGCATGTTCTACGTCCGTATCCGTGCAGTGATAGCTATTTATGGACTACAAAAGATTCTCTCCACCTGCAGGAGATATTGAGGAGTATGTCCGGCGACAGGAAGTAACGCAAGCGCGGGTAGAACAGCAGGGTGAGGACACACACCCTACCTCGTTCCTGGCACCTACTTGGATGCTCACATGCAGATTTGAAAGAGAACAAATTACGAGTACTGTGGCCCTGCAGCCGTGTACATCGTAACTAGTAGTCCAGCGTGATCGAGTGATGGCCGCCAAAGTCGCTGTACGGTACCGGTCATATCTCACGTGAACTGCTTGCTGTCAAGCCCGGTAGTCAGGAAGTGGATTATCGCTGTTTTAAAGTCAAGTGGACACTAACTGAGAAGAACCCCAAAGCAACAGAGCCTCGGACGGGTTCTTTTCCTGGCGAACGCGCTGTCGTCCATCGCCGGTTACCATGTCAGCCGCAACACACGCTGTCTAGGAGCAAGCCGGACTGAAGGCCCCTGACGCTCACCTCTGTGTGCTACTTCGTCGAACATTTGGCCCCGAGGTCATGCTGATCTCAAATAATCCGCCACAAAGGGCATTCAGACGCGCCGTGGGAGCAAAAATTTCCTTCTTCTTCCTTGCACGCAACGTGTACTGCAACGTTGCTCTCCTATTTCGGGTCAGACGCCTGTGATGTCTAGTGCCAGCACCCCAGAAATGCGCAGCCCTACGTGTCCTGACACCTCGTGAAAAAGAAGCCCTCGCAGAATCCCACGTTTCCGTTTACGAGTTTGAAAACTCTGCGATAAATGGATTGCACCTCTTGAATGCAATATACAACGTGTTCCGTGTAGCTCTGCATAAAAGCGTAAACTAGTTAAAAAAGCTTCTTCGCCATACAATGGGCACGACGCAGTCAGGAAAAACTACACACACACAACCTGGTGTCAGTCGGTCAGACAATTTCGGCAGGCGGTGTCGCTTGTTCTGAAGCAGCCCAGGGACTTCCGTGACACGTTACGAACCGACCTAACGTGCGTACCGGGTTGAGAAGGCAGCCGCCGGGAAAAGGGTCGAGATGGAGTGAGAATGCTACTATTTAAACTGGAAGCTGCTCTGTTAGACGTTGCGCCAAAGCACTATGCATGGCCTCAACGTCGCGACAGTAGCAACGTCATCAGCACGTCACACGGTGGGTGTGGTGAAAGGACTGCAGCCTCCTCAGGGTCAGGATGTGACCGCATTCCGGTGCGCTTGAAGCCTCTTATAGCGTATGCGTCACCAGAAAAAGGCGCTCTTCTTAGTAGGGACCAGCACAGAAACGCTGCCTTTACTGTTGGTTTGGAAGGACGAACACTGCTGGGAACGCGTTTCCCATTGCATCATGGAAGATATGAGTGTGGCCGGGCCGCGCTGAAGGGATAGCTCGGGACACGGTGCGTACTCCTGGTGTTCGCGGCATCCAGTAAATTGTAGGGTCCGTCTACAAGGCCGCTTTTACGTGGGCGCAGGTGAAATCTAAGGTACTGGATTTGCTATAGTTCACCACAGACACCGCCTGGAGCTCACGGAAGGCGATCACCGCCCCGCCCTCAACGTCCTTTTGTGCTGGTCTCTGTAATTCCGCATGGCGTAGAGGAGCCTGGATAAGAATTCTAAAGAAACAATACTCTTTGAAGCCCCAAACAGAAGCTGCATGCGACGAGTATACAAGCCCTAACGGGTACGATACTATTCACTATAAATTATGTGGCATACTCTGAGGCCCCAGGTGGTTAGTCAGGCAATTAGTGAATGTTCGCTCCAGTGGCACTTGAAGCACGAATAAAATCCATGCAGCGCTGTCGTACGCTGTACCCGAAAAGTCGGTCAATATGACAGATGCTGAATGTCATACTCAGTCGTACAAGGTGCCGACTCAAAACGTCCATGTTGGACAGACATATTGGTGCAGAACTCCGTGTTGTAATCGGCGTGCCATAGTGCTGAGGTGGATAAACTCATTCGACCGGGGTTTCAGGTTTGCGAAGAAAGCACCCACTGGACGTACGATTGCACATTTCAGAGTAGGCGGGCGACACTACCGACATTCGCCACGGATCGATGGTGAGAACCAGGCCAAACGTCAGCTGCAAGGAGCGTGCGTGTTCGCACGACTACGTTGGAAAACACACCAAGAGAGCATACCAAGTGTAAGCTTTGTAGAAAGTCCCTGAGTGCTTCGCGGTCATCCACAATTTACGAAACCGACAAGTCAACACATGCTGGATGAATGATCCATATCTGAATTCAACAATGCGTCCAGTTTGGTGGCTGAAAATGGTCACTTCCTGATCGCCAAGCCCACGCCGCCGAATCAGTCGCGATACGTCCACCACGGGTTGCCCCTTCTGAGCATTGTTGTGCCCACCATCGAGAGCCCGTGTGTACTCAGTTAACAGACACTGGATGAAGGGAGGACTTACCAGTGCGTATCTGCACAAAGTGCACTGGCGTTGGATGAAGAACCTTGGCAGTTCTCGTTCACGAGAACGGACCCTTACCTCATCGTTTCACAAAACTTTACATCCCATCCTTTATGCGCGTGCACCCCGCTCCTCCACCAATTGTCGAAGGCGACGGTGAAGACTTCGGAATATGTCCGAATGGAGAAGGGAGTCTGCACTAATGTTGTTGTTCAAAATCAACCTCACAATATGTCGTACGTTCTCAGGCATAGAGTGGCACTGCTCCACTGCTGTCATAAGGCTCTCTATCGGTGGCGAGGAGACATAAGTCGACATGTTTCCTGCCGCGTCGGGGCACCACAGATAAAGTAGAACTCTGCCCAGATCCTTGGCATTCGTCAGAAAGTCATGGCCTGGCCATTCTTCTGTCTCTCCAAACACAGATAAACCCTGCCATCCTTGCCTGAGGGGATTCTCGTAGGGCATGAAAAATGCATTACCATGTTCATCAAGACGAATTTGAGTTGTGTCGAACCGTTCTAAAGTGACGCCGTGAAGCGTGATGCGCCCTATAAGTAGTATCAGTTGAAGCGTCAGATTATACCTAGCTATCTCTGCCATGATCGTAGCTGCAGGGGACGAACTGCTATGGCGCTGCAACAAGCGTGCAAGAGTGGCCAAATTGGTAGCGGTCGGCCTCGAGACAGCGATTAAATTCAAAATTGAGCCATCTGGAAAGGAGATGTGAGGTTGCACATTGGAACGAATCAGAAGGTCGTGGACGACTAGGATCCCGAAGTTCGTTTCCACATCGCTTGAAGACCGAAGGCCAAACACTGTTGGTACCTTCACAGTTGCATTTACCGTTTCAAGGACATTTACAGCACGGAATCGGGGTAGCGTCATGTCGCTCTCCAGTGGCCATATTTGGTACTGGTATTGTTGTTGGTTCGGGCCTGCAAGAATCCACTTGGATGATTTCCTGTTAAACGTATACGACCTGTCATTCCTGTTCTCGCAGATAGCAAAGTCAGAGGTTGACCGTCAAGGATGATTCCGTGATGTTTTGGATATTTTTCCGTTTCGTTGCCCTCAAGTGCCCTTCTGCAAGCTTCTACGTGACTGGAAACGGCCAGTGCGACTTGCGCCGCCACAACGTCCTGACCATCTGGAATTCTCCCCTCATAGCGAGGCACTCCGTTTACCGATCCAACCTGTGCCATGAAAAAAGCATGTACCAAGAACAGCAGGCGATTGTGTATCTCCAGAGTGGAAAGGCCTTCTTCTAGTAATAGCTCATCTGAAGAGTCATCTGGAAAGTCATCAAACGGAGCACCGGTTTCTGGAATTACTCCTAGCAGTGGAGAATCCTCTCCGCTTTCCCGAATGCGCGCATTAAACTGCTCTCGCCTTCCATCGCGCAAGCACGCAATCTTACTCTGGAACTGCGTGCAACACACTATGAACATCCACACGTACACCCGTTTCATCAGCCGACGATGCCGAGGCAGCGTCCAGCTAATGTACGCATTCATCGTTGAGAACACCTGGACTCCACGTGCGCAGCGGAAATAGCATGATGGACGCGACCGGCAACTCCACTGCCACAGGAGGCAAACCCGCTGCTGTCAGCGTCCCCCCCAGAAAGGAGAAGGAAGAAGTGGTCCGCCTTTCGGCATATGAACGCTGCCACAACGAATGGTTTACACCACCAAGCAGTTTCATCAGTTGTTTTGGTCGCATGCGTCCTGCGCAGAGCCAAACAGAAATGTCAAAGCACCCTTAATCATGCGAACCACACTCGCAGTCCTGACGTCTCATGCTTCCGACTGCCCATGATGGTGTAGTACAGCTTGCACTCATTCCAGCTGCTCGGTTGGTGCGACGAGGCGATCTGAAACGTTAACCCACCATTACCCAAGCGATATGCATCTGCATGTCGTGGAGTCTAGCACCATGAGCTGCGCTTTATACGGTGGAGTGAACGAAAAAAGGTTGACGGGAGCAGCCAAAACTTCGTATAATTCCCAGAGTGGTGCTGGTGCCACAAACCGTGTATGATTTTCGGACAGAGGTGTCACGTGCAATTTGTGGGGAGCAATGCGTCGGTTCGCAGGCGCCTAGTCACGACTAGTTTGTTCTTTGTGTGACGACCCACCGAAGCGACGCAGTGTCCACATTGGTAGATGTCAGGCGAGTAGACCGCTTCTGACAGCTGAACGGTAGAGCGCACATAAATGCATGAACGCGAGCAAAGCGCCGGCGTAACAAGTTTGATTTCCTCTTTCCGTCGACAACTGGCGACCCATGAACCACTAATACGCAGGACTACTTTTCTGGAGGGGGAACGCCTGTCTTTATTGTGTACCTGTCTCGGTATTGAACTGGCTGCCGTACCGTCCCCCTCGACAGGTGTAGGTGGGGTTCTTCCGCAACGCACCCTTTGTGAAGTTGGGCGCGTGTATAAAGCTGTGAGACGTCTGACAGTATGTCAGTCCACGCGAAACACATGCGCACTGCGAAAGGAAGAGCACAGTCTTCCGTTTCCACTTCCACTGTGGGGTAAACAGTTGTCACCTTTTTGGTTGAAGCACGGAGTAATGGACTCTCACGCATGTGTTTGTACGGATCCTGGACCTCGCCGCGAATCACTGTACTGCAAGTTTAGAGTGAAGAAACGACACAAACAGCGGTCAGAACTGGACAGCTGCAGATTGTAACTTCTGTGTGGGGCTCTTCATCTTTTCCAGCTGCGAGCAAGGAAAGGTAACTAGCTGGTCGGTGTCGGTGATATTTTGACAGGATCAAGCCTCTTGCGTACTGCGGCTTCTCCCATTACTCTAACGCACAGACGAAAGGAATTAAGCAATACGCGCACCTGTGAAGAGACGTGTTCACGCATGCCTGCAAGAGGAGGGCAGAGCTGAAGGCAGAGTCTAGAAGGTCTTGCCACTTGTTCAGTCACAAACAGGGCGACAGAAAAACGACAAAAATGGCAGAAGACTCGCCGTTCTTCATTTTTACAGACGTAACAATACATGTACGTAGTTGTCATGTCATGCGGGGAGGAAAACTGCAGAGTTGCTCCAAAGATTCGCGGCTGCCTCGAGATTCTGAAAACGACAGTTCACGGCCCCCGTTGCCACGGTGCAAAACCGAGCTTCTCAGCTGTGATATCTGCGTAGGGAGCACTGCGTGTGCAAGAATGCACCACTGTAACAGCCCAAGATGGACCTGTTCAGCAAGGAGGGGAACAGTAACACGAGGATACGCCACACTCGTTTCGAGAATACAACCCTAGCCAGCGGCCCAGAAGTACCCCGTTCCATTGTTTATACACGCTCCTAGTTATATATTCACACATACGTTCATATACATGTTTATATATTCGTAGTTCGAAGCAAAACATAGTCGACACTTTCCCCGGGAACACACAAATTCTGCACTTACTGGTTTTTGGACTACTGGTGTGGCAGCTGCAGCAGTCGCAGCACCACTGGAGTGGTACTGATACTTTCAGAAGAGGTAGAAAGACTCGTAATTTTTGGCGATAAGAGTAGTGGGACTGGCAGCCGTAGAAGTACTCACGTTGTTAAGAAAACTGGACTAATGGTTCTAAAAGGGAGCTTTTGATAACAGTAGAAGTCGTACAGGAACTGCAAGGGTACTAGGTGTGCTTGTGAAGTGTTGGAGGACAGTGAATCGTAACACATCGTACGCAACGGTCATATTCAGGGTGATTGGCAGCTCGGTGGACTTGGAGAAGGGAGCTCTGCACGAGAAGAGGAAACAACACGTAGACAGACAAGGTGCAATATAGGGCCATACGGAAAGGGGTACATTACAAATGTGTAATTTACATATATGGATATATACATCTATATATACATATCTATACATACAACAGCTGCTGCTCCAGTGGTGTCCTGTCTTTAGTGCGACTATGCTGGACTACGGATTTTTACTTTTTACTATGTCGTTCCGGCACGCCTGTCAGCAGTACATGAACCTCCACGTGGTTGTTGCCTGACTCTCTTCGTCTCCGGCTGATTATCTACGTGGGAAATCAGTAGATGATATACCCAGCATTAAGCTATGGATCAACCTGCACGCCCCCGAGGAAGAGTTTCACTCTATGGCACGTAGAACTCCACGTGTTTATTGCCTCAACCTGTTTACCATCGGCGAAATATTTATGTGGGACACAAGCAGTTGACACAGTCAACATTGAGCTTTGGAGTGAGCTGTACCCTGTCGAAGGAGTTTCAGTGTGCTTGAAAGCGCCCAACGTTTTTGCGCCTTTGATGGAATAAAGCGTCTCGCCGCACACAACTGCCAACAGTTTACCTTGAAATAGGGAATTTCTTCAGGCACCAATGTGTTCGCTAAAGTGAAGACGACTATGTGTAATTGGTACGGTGCCAGGATTCTCCTGATATTACTATCCTTTTAGTTATTTGGTAATTACTGTGTTATCCTCGGACTAAGAGTACGTATCCTAACCGGAAAAACTCTTCTTCCAAAATCTGAAGTCTGTCAACACTGGCGTGTTCTCACATCAAACCTCCGTCTCTCGCCTCGAAATTAGAGTCTGCTAGAAAATGTTGATATATGCGACACGCGCACCGCTTCGCAAAAGCGTTCCCATCTTCTCATGTGTTACTTGGGAATCCAATCATGCGTCTGGCGGATAAGCTGCTCGACATCCCAGGGCGGATGCTGCACAAGTGGTGTTTCGCAACAGCTCGTTGTCGTTGTTGGGGGCACGCTTCGAAATGAAGGATTTCTGGCCATCACCCCCCTGCTGGCTCGGTCAGCATAGGTTCCCAGTGCAGCTGCACGGGGATCGGTATATTTTGAAGGATATCTGTGTGGCACCCACTGCTGCTGCGACAATCCTGAGAGCAATGCGCCCTGACTGGCACAACCAGCTCGACCTGAGCTGGTCGAGCCTTCGCTGTCGAGCCTGTCAGGCTTCTGAAAGAGTCTCTATGTCGAATTGTCTCACAACGCGTCACGTAAATGACTGTTACGTCAGTCAAATCGAGCTGTTCATACTCTTCGTGACAGCAATGTGGCGGTTGTTGCACTCGACATCTTGACTGCAGCCCGGGTGAAGTCATAGGATTTGACCTCAGTCGACAATGTAGAGGGATTACGACTGAAAGCCCGAACGAGCAGTACACCTTGGAGAGCGTGTAGGAGAAAACACACGAAAAATTGCCTGGAGTATTCAGACGTGAATACACGCACATACAACATGTCTGTCTCGCACAAAAGACAGGTTCAGCTTCCTATCGTCACCACCTTCTACAGTGTACATCATCAGACAGATAAGCGAATCCGCGGTTCTCTTGGGTCCAAGACCAATAAACGCTGGAAATTACGGTGGGTACGCAGGGGGACTCTGGAGATGGCCACTCATGAAGGACATATATATACACGCACGGATATATATGTATGTGCATCTACATCTATATATATAGGTGTATCTGTTTACGATCAGGATTTTACTGCAAGCGCATACGACGCATACGCATTGACAAAAAACAGGTACACATATACATTCACGAATAAAGTCAACAGCGGAATCCCTAGAGGCTAAAACTGCTGAGTCGATATCACTCCGCGGAGAAAATGTCTACAGAAGGATAGGCCTTGCCAATCCAACACATTTTTCTACAACCCCCCGGTCTCTTCCCTGACGCACACGGACTCAACAACGGCTGAATCCAGCAAACGCGTCTGATTCCCATCTATCTATCCCTCGATACAGCTAACGGGGTCTACATGTACTCATACTGATGTTGGCGCGCACCTTCGCGCGTGCACGCGCGGTAACAGGCAACGCGAGAAGCCCACCAACGGATGCGCGCCGACCCAGTGCAGGCCTGCAGTTTACGTGTCACATTATACAGGGGCGTAAATTATAGTGTTCCGTATGCGTACACAATGCCGTCGCGTCTGGTATTGATTGTGCACGTATTTCTTATCGATGTCGCAACAAAGGGCACTGTATAAAAGCGATTCATACAAGTTCCGACGTGCCCAGTTATAGTTGCTGTGTAGCAGACGTGAGCGCGTATGCCACAAAGTGTTGCTACGTACAACCATGACAGCTGGTATTCTGCTCACACGTGTGGGTACATATGAGTCCGCAACGAACGCTGCATTTATTCACGCGACTTCCACGTATCAGAGACCAACTACTAGCCCAACGTGCCAAGGACAGAAGACAAAGCCTCTGCGTCCGACAATGCACGCGCTAGGGTTCTCTCTCATCATCAATCAGCTTCCGCAACTAATTCGTACAGTGACTGCCACAAGACTTCCCACAGGAATGAATGACCGGAGACTTCCTGTTATACCGCTGGCGCGTCGTTCAAAGCAGGTACAAAAGAGGACTTCCCTGCTGTCGCCTTTTCTGCGATTCCCTATTAGTGTCTACGCGTATAGTTTCACGTGCACGTTCAGTGAGAGGGTGTGTACTGCTGATATACACAGCCACATACATATTTATATATACATATATATATACCTGCATAGGTACCTACGTAACACACACATACACAGGTTTACAGGCGTGGACACACGTAAGTCCATAAAAAAGTGTATTCTCTCTCAACAGACGGGGACTTGCCAACACAGATGGATATTTTTTAGTCTATAAAGTAGTGTATCCCGCTCAACAAACGAGAAGTTGGGATTTGTCTACAGGCAGATATTCTTAAGTCCATAAGAAGTGTATCCCGCTCAACAGACAAGAAAATGGGGATTTGCATAACATTGTAGGATCCACGTGAACTCACACGTGCATGACGCATGCGTAAGAAGTGCTTCTAGAGGGTTTGTACGGTTCCACTGCAACAGTCGAAGTCTTGTGTAAATACACCTGTATAATGCATACCCTCGTCTCATGAAATCCAGATCACTGCAGACAGAATATATTTATATAATAGAGAACTACCGTGGAAGGAATACAACATTCTGCCTGTCCTCCAACCCGGTGTGCGAGTACGACTTCTTCTTCCAACTTCCCTTCATCATTAATGGGGTGTGCACTCAAAGGTATATACACGCGTCAGTGCGTATAGTCTTGACGGATGTGCGTAGCCACGCCGAACCACGGACGTGCGTGTTCGCTCGAGTATGTATCACACACCGGCATATAGACAACCGTGGACGCGTACTCGGATATGCAAACGTTCACACAAACATTTACAGTATATCTGCACTCTCGGTGCAGGCAAAAAAAGTACTACACATGAAAGTGGGACTGATCGTCGTCAGACAAACGCACCAGTAGACTTCGTTGACAAATCCCGGCGACAAAAACTATCAGCGACCGGAGAATGCAGTCACCAAACAGTGAACACCTCCAGTATCAGTCGATGGGATTTTCACCCGCTATGTCTTTCTTCTTTGTATTCAGGAAATACGGCTCACGCAGCACCGAACGAGTGCACTGACGTAAATCCACCTACTTGATACCAGGATGCTTCCCTACGCACCTAACACATGCATACGTGTGTGACTACGTACCCGTGTATATATATATGTATATATATGTATTTATGTATATATGTATAAGCAGAGAAAGGGACACATACGTGGGTGCGCGCAGTGATGCACACTTGTAGTCGAAGAGAGTTCTTGGCCAACTACGGATGTTGTAGCTATTCACATAGCTGTGTATTTACAAAGAAACGACGTGATCACCTTGCACAAAATAGCGGCCAATCCAGCCCAGACAACACAACACAAGTAGGGTGGTACTGTAGGGCATACAGCGCGGAATCTCTATGCCATCGGTGCCTCTATCACCAGCGAAGGGAGGTGAAAGACACTGGTGCACACTTGAAACGTTGACAATAGAACAACTGAGACTGGGGATGTTCCGAGACGCTTCTTTCTGCATTGGCTGTCTCCGCAAGGCGTGTACGCGTACCGCGTCAGCTCGGGAGAGCAGAAAGTTGTAGTCTTCCATGGATGTCTTGTTTCGGGCGCCCAGGTAGAAGAGCAATTCCACGGGCAGCGCCGCTACATCAAGTAAGTGTTTCCCATTGATTTGTAAAACAAATATATAGGTCGTCTTATACGTGACTGTAAAAGCGTAAATAGAAGACGAAGGATACCTGAGATACAATTGTGGCACCGGTAGAGTTTCAAACATATCCCACCGTAAACGTACAAATTTCTCCGTACGCATACATATACGGTGTCGGGGAAATATAGACGTATATCTTGTGTGTCACGAAGTCTGGAGAAGATTTCACTCGATATTTCTTACAGGCCGAGGGCGAGGGGAACGAAAAAAAAATTCTTTCTGGTCAACTGCATCTAGCGCTGTTGCAGGACTGATGCTTTCAAACCAGACAGCTGAAGATGAAACGAAATCCTTGCTAGTGGCAGCCTTACACGTTGAACCATAGTGGCACTCCCTATGCAAAGATGAGTGACAGGAGTGGACGTTCCGCACAATGCAAGTACTTATGCTTTCTAGACTACCACACCACTATACATGACAGGAGTCTATTCGTATTTGTCATATATATATATATATATATGGAGCCATCAGATGATGCTCGTGCGAGATTCGACAACGTTACACTCAATAGTGGTGACAGTACTACGAACCAGTCATCTGTGCGGGGACTGAGGAACTGTGCTATCACATCAGGTAAATCTATCTGCACTACCTGCTTGTCGATATTCATCCATTCTATACAGCCGTTTGTTGTCCTGTGGACATCAACCACTGCCAAGTGTCTGCACGTTTCTACATGTACGCATCCACCGCTACTTCATCAGATACGTAGGTGTATCTGGATCACTTCTACAGACGCTTGTGTGCACCTCCTCTGTACTAGTGACTTTTGTATATCTCACTGCATGTTCCACTTCCGTCTTCGTGCACTGTTAGATATTTGTACCCCATAAAAGATTCTCTTCACCTGCAGGAGATATTGAGGAATACGCCCGGCCAAAGGAAGCAACGCAAGCGCTGGTAGAACAGCAGGGTGAGGCAAATGTCGACTGCTCGAACAACCTGCCTAATCCTTGATACCTACTTGCATCCTCACATACACATTTGAAAGGAGGAGATTGTGAGTGCTGTTGTCCTGCAACGCTGTAGACTGTTACCTGCAATCCAGCATAAACGATGTCGAGCGATCGCCCGCGACGTCGACGTACAGTTGCGGACATATCCCGTAAAAATTGCCTCCTCTCAAGCCCGCTAGTCACATAAGTGGATTAGCGCTGTTATAAGCCAAGTGGGCTCGAATAAAATCAGAAAAACCTGAAGGCAAGAAATCCGCAGAGGTTCTCTTCCTGGCGACAGCGCCCTCGTCCATCGCGGGCGACCATGTAAGCCGTAAGACGTCGTGACTCCAACGGGGAGTCAGTGCGGTATTACGTGCATGTCTGGGAGCAGTAGAACATTCAGTCGACGAGCCCTTCGTCTCCACACAGCACTTCGGGCAGCAGATTGCACGGTGTCGTGGAGCAAGCCAGATTGGAGATTCCTGAGGTACACCCGCGTGTTCTAAGTTGTCGAACATTTAGCCACACAGAAGCTTTAACAGATCGTGTTGATTTCTGATAATCCGCCACAAAAGGCATTCAGACGCCTAGTGCGAGAAGAACTGCCTCCTTTTCCCCTCCACAGAACGTGCATGTTCAGGCAACGCTGGTTTCCTTTTTCGGGTCCGCGGGCTCTGATTTATGGTTACAGCACCTTAGGAATCCATAGAGGCCCTCACAAACTCATACGTAGCTCTTTATGAATTTGAAAACAATGCAGTAAGTGGACTCCACCATTTCAATGAAATATACAATGTATTTCGTGTAGCTCTGGATAATAGCCTACACTTCAGTTAAAAAGGCTGCCTCGCTATACAATGTGCAAGGCGCAGTGAGAAAAGACTACACACACACGCTGCCAGTCACTCGTAATATTTCGGCAGGCGGCATCGATAGATTCGACGCAGCCCAGGTACTTCCATGACTTGTTAATGGGGGACCTAATGCATCTCTCGAGTTGCAGCCCCCGGGTAAAGCCTCGAGATGATACGAGTATGATACAACCCGGCACTGGAGGCTGCGATGCTTTAATTGCACTGTAGCCTACTGTCGCCTCCACGGCGCGACACTGGCATTATCATAAGCATGTCACGCACTTAGTTCGCTGGTGAAAAGACTGCAACGTCCTCACGGAGAGGATGCAGAGACACCTTGGAGCGCATGCAGCCTCTTCCTGTGCGTCGCAGGAAAAGTCCTCTCTTCTGAGTCAGAATCAACACGCAAACGCTGTCTCTATCGATTGCTTGCACTAACAGACAACATTGGGAAGGCTGTCCTCATTGCCAACGTAGGATCACAGCGTGTCAGGGGATCGCCAACGGACAGCTCCAGATGCGACGCGTACTCCCGTATTGGCGGATCACAAAGCTACACAGGACACGTGTAAAGAGCGCCACGTACGTCCGCAGGTCCTAGTTTTGCTCTAGCACACCGCACGCAGCACCGGGTACAGGCGAAAGGATACGATCGCACAACCGTCTACCTTCATCTGTCGTGGTTGCTGTAATTAATTTTCCATGGCGTAGAGGTGGGTGGATAATCATTTTTTCGTGAAGACGTGTCGTCTGAAGCCCCCAACAAAAATAGGGTGACACACTCGGAGGCCCACACGGTTGGCCAGACATGAAGGGCCGCTCTAGTGACATACGACACGTCAGTGTCCCGTGCAGCGCTGTGGTGCATTGCACCCGAAATGTCGGCTAATATGATTAATGCTGAGTATCACCCTGAATCCACAAGGTGCCACACCAAAACGCCCATGTTGAAGATTCCTGTCGGGACGCAATTCTCTTTTGTAGAAGGCGTGCTCTAGTGCATTTCACCTAAGCGGGGTTCCAGATATCTGAATGCAGCCAGGTCACGTACGCGTGATCGAACATTCCAGAGTACGGGGGCGACATTCCCGAGAGTCGACACCGATCGATGATGATGTGAATGAAGTTGAATGTCAACTGCGACGATAGTCTGTGTTCGCACGTTCGAAAAAACATCATTAGCACAGTCCTGACGTAAGCTATCCAGAAACTCGCAGTGTTCTTCCCCGTCATACGCAAGTCAACACAAGCGGGGTGAATCAACCATGTCTGGATATCAACAGTGCCTTCAGTGTTGGTGGCTGAAAATGGCCGCTTCCCGGTCGTCACGCCCACGCCAGCGAACCAGTTGTGATACGTCCACCACGGGGTCTTCTTTCTGAGCATTGTTGCGCCCACCACCGACAGCTCGTGTGTACACAGTTGGCAGACACCGGATGAAGAGACGAGCCACCTGAGCGTGTCTGCACGAAGTGCCCAGGTGCTGGATGGAGAGCCTTGATAATGCTCGTTTCCGAGAACGGACCCTTACTTCGTCTTTTTACAATGCTTTACATTCCATGCTTTATAGGCTTGCGCAGTGCACCACCAGCTGTCGAAGGCGAAGGTGTGAAGATTTTGGAATGTTTCGGAACGGAAAAAGGAGTCTGCACCAGTGGTGTTGAAAATTCACAAGATGATGTCCCACACGTCCACAGGCATAGAGCGGGACTGCCCCGCTATTGCCACAACGTCCTCTATGGGTGGCGATGAGATCTCAATCGACACCTCTCGTGCCTGGACTGCTAACCATAGACAGAGGAGAACTCTGTTCAGATTCTTGATATTCGTGTGTCGGTCATGACTTTGCCAGCTTGTACCGCTGTCATTGATACACGCACCTGCTGTGCCCTCGGATGCAAAAGAGCCCTGTCGCCCTTCCCTTCGAGCGGCAGCGTACGCTTGCAAGAAGACATGACAGGATTCATCAAGACGAAACCGAGATATGTAAGACCGCCCTATAACGACGCCACGATCCGTGACGCGCCCAACAAGAAGTATTAAGTGGAGCGTCAGATTATACTTAGCTGCCTCTGCCGAGTCGTTACTTTCTGAGGACGAATTGCTGTGGTGCTCAATCGTGCCCGCGTGACTCCACAAATGGATGACAGTCGGCCTCCACAGAGTGGTGAAGCTTAAAGCCGGGCCGCCTGGAAAGGAGAGATGAGGCTGACTACTGGACTGGATGACTGGCACACCAAATATGTTTTCTACATCGGATAACGACTGCAGGCGGAATAACGGTGTTAGGCTCAAGCTTGCCTCCTCCTGTTCAGGAGCCTTGAAAGCACACTTTTCTTAGCCTCAGGTCATTGTCCAATGGGCGTAATCGGAAATAGAAGCGTTGTACCGGGGGGCCTACAAGAATCCAGGTGGGTAGCTCCATAAACGTATACTAGCCGGTCGCCCGTGTTGCGCCGGAAACCATAGTCACCGACTCGCTGTGAGGAACGACACCAAGATTTTTTAAAAAATCTCCCTCTTTGACGCTCTGCTCGTCCTCTGCACTGCTCTTGCATGCTGCGGAAGGCCGACGAGACAAGGCGGGCTTCAACTTCCAGACCGTAATTAACGGCCTCCACATAGCGGGGCTCTACGTTTGCCAACCCATCGGGTGCACTGACAAAATCTTTCCGCCAGGAGAGTAGACGATCGTAAACCTCCGCAGGAGCACGGTCCTTACCTGAGGATTGCTCGCGTGCACGTCAATCTGTAGGGCCATCTCGCAGAGCAGAGCCTCCTGGGAATTTGGCTCCTAGCAGTGCAGAGTACGCGTCCCCGCCATGCGTGCAAAAAGACGCTGTTGCACTCTGACGAGCCAGCTGCACGCAGTCTTCCTGGGAAACTGCGCGCAACATGCTAACGATGAGATGGGTACCGCCTTCTCATAATCCGACGCCGTCGAGGGCGTGTCTGGTTAACAGAGGTATTCTTTGCTGCAGACATCACGACTGGAGCTCGGCACCAGCTATGCAAGTGCCCGGTTAATGCAGGCAGTCTTAGTCGAAAATCACAATTCCACTTCAGCACGAGAAGTGGCACGAACACGACCGGCTACGCGTCTGCCACGGGACACAGACCCGCTGCTGTCGGCGTACCACCAGTGGAAGACTAAAAAACGAGCGGTTCATCTCCAGACAGTCAACGCTGCCAACAATGATGCTTTACAGCTCTATGCAGCCTAATCAGTTGTTCCCGTCGCATACCAGCATGAATGCGGCAGGTTATGCGACTGTTGAAGGACGCAGCCCGGCAGCTGTCAGCGTATCACAAGCGTAAGTGTGTAAAAAGAGCAATTCGTCTCTCAGCAACCACCGCTGTCAACAATCGCGTCCTACAACACTGGGTAGATTCGTCAGTCGTTCCGGTTGCATACGTCATGCGGCGGAGACGATCTTAGAACCATAAAACGCCCTTACGCCTGCGAAACACATCTACGTTTCGTGGCGTCTCAGAGCTTTGACAGGCGCCGTCGGTGGCCCTGTAGACTGCAATGACAAAGTGGGTCGTAATGGGAAGCTCAACGTCCTTATGAATCCCAGTGTACTGCCACAACCATTGCATGATTTTTCGACAGAGGAGCCACAAGTAAAACGTGGTTGCGATGCGTCCGTTCTTTCAGTCCCCAACCACGGCGGATTTACTCTCTGCATCACCGGTCCCGACAGCGACACAGTACCCACTTCGGCGGAGATACACGCCAGCCGTGTAGGTCACTTCTGACAGGTGAACGGTAGGGCGTACACCGCTACTGAAACCCGGCCTCGCGCCGGTGTAACAGATTTCCTCTTCCCGTCGACAAGTCGCGATCAGTGCGGAAGTGTTTCCATGCAAAAGTCATTTTTCAGTAGTCCGGATGTCTCTCTCCACTGTACACGTATCTCAGCACTTGTCTGCTTAATGAACCTCCTGAGTTGGCGCACACACGCCGGTGGTCGCACGCCTTTTCGCTGTAGTGGTGCGCCACTGCATCGCGAGGGCGGTGACACGTGTGTCTTCAAAAACAGTGGAAATCTTGTTCGGCAGCGTTCAGGTCGGTCAAAAGCTTGATGTTCACTGTCAACAACTGGTTTCCCCCAATAGCCAGGCAGCGGTGAAATGAGTGAGGCAATAACCACGTGGAGATGTACGTACTACTGACCGTTTCTGGTCACGCAAGAACGACTTTCCTGGAAGTAAAAACGCGTTGAACGGCATTCCTACATTAACGAGTGGATATGGCTGAAGTAGTAGTCACAAAAGGAAGAGTGTCAGACGGAGCCCTTTCTATTTCTTTCTCACTATATACATATGGACGCAAAGACAGGAACGAAGTATAAATGTGCATGCAGACACCTGTATCTATACGATTATATGTAATATGTAAACATGGAACTGGCCGTCCATCAATGGTAGTTCACGTACAGCCGCGTCCTTTCTTGATTTTGATCACTGCTGGGGAATCTGCATTAGCTACGCAATGAATTTACACTTATTTCAGTAAGCACCAAGGCTTGTGCTGGGACTGACGCATCTCCGGCACACCTACGTGCACATCTCTTCACATAGTATGTAAATTTAGATTTACAGGGCCTGAAGGGTCAGTTCATCTCGAAGAGCGTGTACGAGGAGACATGCATAGACGCACGCATGTGCGCACAGCATGCCTCTTGCACAATATACGGATTCAGGTCCACACCGTCGAGGACACCATCACCTACCTGGTAGATCTACACATTGTACATGGATTAGCGAATGGGCATCTCTCTTGCATACGAGACCAGTTCAGCTGGATACGGTGGTGACGCAAAAGACTAGGCACACGAGCACATATGGAACATAAACATATATATATATATACACACATGGTTTCGATCAGGAATTCACTGACCGCTTACATGCATACGCTTCAACATATGCACTGGTGTGCAGATATGTTAAGGAGTGGCGGCAACAGCTGATTCCTTGAAGGTTTAAACTGGTCAGCTGCAGCACGTGATGTCGCCCTTCTGGACAATGCCAACAGGAGGACAGGCTTCACCAACGAAACACACTTTGCTTCACATGGCCGGATATATTATCAGACATCACACAATTTTCCACACACGCAGACATACGACAGTTTAGTACAGACAAGCAGAAGTATCGACGGAGTGCGTAACAGAAGAAATGCAGCCGCATCTATCTATAATCCTGAAAGAATCTGCACACATGCCTCCTGATATTCCCTCAGGCCCGTCAACATACACGTAATAAAAAACGATGCGCGGACCCAACCTACGGATACGTGACTGGACGGTCACGTGCGGGCCTGCGTGTGCAGCCTACGTCATGTTGGAGTAATGTATACTGTTACACCTGTGTATACATGTATCCGTGTACAAACTGTGCTGCGTACGGCACACCTGTGCGCAGACACGCACAGGTGTCTACAGCGTTTGACTGTGGTCGAATTTCCTGTCGATGCCGACAGGAATTTCACAAGGATCAATACAAGTTCCCAGATGCCCAGTTGTCGTTGCTTTGTACGAGGCGTAGGAGAGTGTGTCAGCACGTTGTCACACACTACCGTGACGGCAGATATTCTGCTGCACAAGTTTGTTCACAGGAATGTGCCCCAGCAAGCGTTGGATTTACCAACATTGATTCCAGCCGGTTTCAGATATAGATTATTAACGTAGCGCGCCACTAGCAGAAGGCAAAGCCCTCCGCGTCCGATAATACATGCGCTAGGGTTCTCTTTCATCATCGACCAGCTTCCGCAACTAATTCGTACAGTGACTGCCACACAACTTCCCGCAGCAAAGGATTACAGAAGACCTCCTGCTTACTTCATACCACTGACGCGGCGTTCAAAGTAGGTACAGAAAACGACATCCGTGCCCCCCCGTTTTCCTCCAGTCCTCCTCAGTGGCTACGCAGACGCATTCACGTGTACGTACAATAAAGGGTTGTGTAATGCTAATACACACCCGGATCATACATATGTATATGTATACACACAGGTATCTACGTCACACACACATACACAGGTCTACACAGGTAGATACTTCTACGTCCATAAAGAAGCCCATCCCCAAAACTGGTGGAGATACACATATTATCGACGAACCCGCCATGACTCACACGTGCATACATATATGCGTAAGAGGTGCTTTTTGGATGGTTTACACGGTTCCTGGAACAACTGAACTTTTGTACGTGCAACTGTGTAACGCATACCGTCATATCACGAAGACAGAATTTATACATATATAGGACTACTGTCGAAGACATATTGTTCTGCTTATCCTACTACCTGGCGTATGATACCGACTCCTCCTTTCAGCTTCCATTTATCATTACTGAGGTGCACACAGAAAGATACATACACGCGCACCCGTTGACGGATGTGCGCGGTGACGCCGAAGCACGCAAGCACGTGTGAGAACGTATCACATACGGGCACATGCAAAAATCTAGACGCGTGCTCGAATATACATATACATATATATGAATATATGTATCAACGTACTCACGACACATTGGCGCACTCGACGCAGGCCAAAACGATATTACAGATAGAATTACCGGTGATTCATCGTCAGACAAATGCCTCAGCGAATCAGCGGACAGCGACTGGCGACAAACACTGTCAGCACGTGCTGTCATTCATTCTCGTCATCGTGTCATCACATTCACCCGGTACGTGTACGTACTCCTTAACCAAGGAAAACGAACACGCAAAATGAGGAGAGCTTGTATTGAAAGGGGGGAGAAGTATACCAGAGTATGCTGTGGCTGCTCATAGAAGCTTTGTACGGATCCACACACGCACGTATTCTATATGCACGCATATATGTATTTCAGTATCACACTTGATCCTGTCCGTGACTGCACGTTTGAAATCGTAGGAGTGCCGCAGTGGACGCTTCACACATGCACGTACATATATCTACACATATGCATCAGCACAAGTGTACATACAAATGGATACAAACTGGAGGAGAGAAACTTTATTCAGAGTAACTATGACAAAAGTGAAAATCCTCACGTGGAGTCAAAAAACGCAGCCACCCGAACAGTGAATGCGTCTGAAATCAGCTTGCATGATTTTCATCCGGTTGCTTCTCTCCTTTGTTTTCAATAAAAAAACTTTACACAGCACCACACACGTGCAATGACGTAAGTGCACCCACGCCAGGAGGCCTATCAATGCATTTAATATATATGCACGTCTATACGACTGCGTACTCGTACGTAGCTCCGTACATATATATATATATATATCTACATGATCAAGCAAAGTACACACATATACATATTTATACGTATAAGCAGGGACGCGGACACACAGCGCGTGTGTGCACGTAGTCATGCGAAGCTGTTTGAGAAGCCCGCATGGATGTGGAAGCTGTTCATGCAGTTTTGTACTTACAGAGAAACGTCACTACCACGTACGAGAAAGTTCGCCACCTGCAGCCAACACAAGTAGGTCGACGTGTCTATCCACAGACAAACACTACTATAAGTGTGCACATATATTTATAACGCACCCAAGCACTGGAGACACGACGGTACAACACAATAATCACATTCAAACGTGAGAGAAACACTCCGACGCTGCAGCAGGGAGGACGTCTGTGAAAAGCATATGCACCACTGGGAGCCGCTCAAGCTTCTCTTTAAGACAAATATTGAAAACTGAAAATATCGGCACCGACCACGTCCTCGTGCACGACTTGTCTCGGAGTCAATGCTAGCATCAAGATGATGTGATAAAGCCAGTTACAGAGGCTCGAGCGTCAGCAGATCGACAGCCCACGGATCAAAATTTGACAACGACACCCTGTAAAATGCACAGGGAGTCGCAGCTACTCCAGCAAGCTACCCACGTGTCTCTCTCGCATGCTGCATTTCACTTCAGAGAATGACTACATCCTGGCTTTGGTGCTGTCACTGCTGCTCGCGAAGACATGAAGACCGCTTCCCGATGAAAGACGATCTCCTCGGTGGACACACGGTAGAGCACGTTCTGTCCAACCAAACGTTGCGAGGAACGCGATCCTTACTTCTCCTTACCTGCTTATTCCTTTGAGAAAAACAGGTACTCAGTTCATCAAGGAGGGTGTGTATTCGTACCCAGTAGATACACACACATATTTACGCATTCAAAAACGCGGTCTTCTACACCCACACACATACACCACAATAATATGTGCATGCTCGTGTACGACATCAAGACGTCAACGCGTGTACCACATCATCCGTCTGCACACACACACCGACGTATATCTACATAGGTATACATACACACGGACACACAAATATACGAGGAACAGACACGTGTTGTTGCTGTAGCCTTGGCACTGCACGCGCAGAAAATAGCCGTGCGGCTGGTTTTCCCCTGCAGCAATTCACAGTCGTCTACTGTCCCCCGACTCACTAACACCACTGCTGGACGCCTGCCTGATCGCAGAGTGCTTCACGCACTTAGAGAAGACGCAGAGAGAATTACTGTGAGTCGCCAAGAGACGGAACCGCCTTCTTCCCCAGTTGCGCGTCTTTGTGACCCTTTGACTGACTGGTGTTCGTTGCTGCTGTGCAGCTCCCCCATTTCTGTTTTCCTCAGCAAACAACAGATGGATGCCCTCATCGCATACACACACATTTATACACCTATAATACACGTACAAATAAATAAACGTTTAGAGACTGCATGCACGTATATCGACGTACGCATAATGTATGCGCGTGTCCGCGTACATGCCTGTACATCCATAAAAATGTGTGCGAGTCGACTGGCCGTGGCACTAACTGCTTGGGCTTCCTTACCACTGTAAGCCTGTCCCACCTAACTCTCCTAACAGGAAATTCAGACACCAGCGTCTCTCGCTGCAGCTTTCACTTTTCTTCGCCAAAGGAAAAACTAATTAACCTTTTATGTCTTTTCCGCGTCCGTGTCCACAGCCAGAGCAGCAGGGACAGCGATTTTCCCACGAACCATTCGGCCGAGTGAGCGAGGTCCCCGCTCTTCAAATTTCTTAATCCAGCAGGGCTTCCCAAACAAGTCACAACACTGCGGTCGCCCCCCTTCCGTCTCCACTACCACCTGACACTCTGCTGCTTGCAGCGGACTTCTGCAACGTGACTTAACACGCGTGGGTCTACAGGATGCGTGTTGCTGCTGCTGCCACCACTGCGTCTCCCCTCGTCACATACTCACGTGTCTCACAGAATCTCGGCGCCTTCCAGCTTTGCTGCTGTAGCTCTGCACAGACATCAGCAGCTCTCCACGGGTGTGTTGTCGGTTTCCTTCCTGCGTTCCTGCCGCGGTTGCTGCTAACAACACGCATCGTTTGGACAAGAGTGGAGGCGATCACCTGCCTTGCCTCACTGTGGCTGCTGCTGCTCAGTCACCCCCTCCCGCTCTGTCGTTGAGGAAGCAGCAACAGGATTTCGAGTATAGATGTACTGCGCATGGTGATGTTCGCCTACTGCCTTAATGGAACCATTCTGGCACAAGAAGCGAATCGCCTGTCGAGCAAGCGAAGCGTTCACCTTGAGTCTTTCACAGACGATTGATGGAGTAATCAACCTCGCCTTTGGAATCTCTTGCAACAGCTTCTTGTAAGTCGCCTCGTCAAACAAGACCATGTGATTCAGCTTGTCCTTGCTCTTGCCCTTGGACCACTTCTGTAGAGAACATGCCGCAAGAAAAGCTGCAATGCAACGCTGTGTCTCTTCCACGACCCCTTTCGACGCCGCAAAAGAATGCCTTGAGGTGTACATACCCCGAACGCGTCGATCCAGCACGTACAAAAAAAGGAAAAAACAAGTTGCGGCGGGTGTCTGCCTCCATACGGCAAGGGTCGCGCCCCCGCGAGGACGAATGCAGTGTGCACCCGAAGTTCGCACCTCGCAAGCACTATCACGCACAGGCCGAAAAAGGTCTCCACCTGTGAACTCGACCGCAACTGACGTACCACGAAGACCCATTCTCGAAGAGGAAGCCAGTGTGTTGTACACCCACCACCGGACACCCCCACCCAGCCAACGGCAAAAAACCGAAAAAACTGTACATCTGCGAGAGAAATACACGTCTCCCGCCCCAGGGCGGAGGGCGAGCAACGGGAGACGGCAGCGCCGAGGCGCAAGCTGTGAGGTGTACATACACCCGAATGCTTTGCCTTCCTACACTTTTCACAAGTATCCTCTGAGATACAGAAACGTACGTAGGCTCAGTTAAAAGATGCACGTACACACACACCACTCCGACGCACCACCTCCACAACATGCTCCGGAAATCCCTCCCTGTAAATTGACACCGCATGCACACGGCAAGTCACCGCACACTGATGCGTTAGGCGCTGTCTGCTCGCATGTATACACGTACAGACCTGCATGCGCTTCTGAGATACCGGGAACCAACGTCCAGTACCCCAGCGGACGAAAACATCGGCGATACGACGGTGTGTCGGTAAAGACAGGAACTATCTATTTCACACAAAGACATCTGCGCACCCTCCGACACGCGCGGCCCAGAGTGACCAGATGGAAACGCCAGCTCCCTCTACACCGTGTCGTGGTGAGACGCGAACCGACATGTGCCAGTGTTCCCGCAGGTCCGCTTATTCTTTCAAACAAATCGCGCGCAACAAGAGGAGGAGACGCACGTCGCTAAACAACAAGTTCTTCCGTCGTGAAAGGTGCTTCGCGGAACAAAAGGAACGCGTAAGAGAGTTCAGAGTCGGATTGTTTGCTCATCGAGTATCGCCATCTCCCAACCAGGGGAAGCATCAGGCCTATCATTGAAAATCATCACGTCCCGCGTCGACTGTCGGTTCGCCCGGCGCCGAAACCACACACACCTCCACACAGACACTGTACACGCACACGAATACGGTACCTTCGCACACACACACACACACACACACAAACATATACCCATACAAAATACGCGCCTTGCAGCTGTCCGAGACACACATGTACATATATATACACACACATTGCATGCATACGCGTACTGGACAGTAGAAGTATAGAAACGCACGGACGTCACAAGACACTCATCTCGCAAACGTGGAACGCCCTTACGTAGACAAGTACGCAGGGATGCTCCCACCGACAAACCGACGGCTGCTACACATTCACTTCGTTTCCTGTGTGCTTTGTCCGCCTTCAGCGACCGCTCTGCACCTCCTATCACCACATCACTGCTCCTCTTGTGAGAAGCGCCGTGCACCCACTGATTCTTCGCTGTTCGGCGGTACATACGCACACAAACACACGCACTCACGCTCGAGACAAACCTGTAAACTTGACACAAAAAAGCATGTGCTGGGCAGTGCATGCATTGCTCCGTACACAGCCATGTGCGTCTAATGGTTTGTCAACTCCCTGCGATCCAACTTGACGGTGTGCCTGTTTTTTGTCATCGTCTTCTGCTGTGGTTGTTCCCTTAACTTTTCCCCCCGCTGCACACCGGTTCTCGTGCGCCGACCCACACACGCGTAGACAGATGGGTGGTAGAGGAAAAGAATACTTTCGGATACACAGCATCTACAAAACATACGCGTACAGATGCTGTCTCTACGCAGGTTCGTACGCGTCTTCTTCCATGCCAGTGAATACACACATCTACGCTCTTAAACACGTGCATACGCTTCTTCTTAACCGGGTGTAGAACGTGAACAAACTCGGACCTTCTTATTCTTCCTGCCGCCAGCAGCTGCCGCTGCGGCGATCTGCTCCTTCGACTTCTTCTCCTTCGGAGCCATCTGTTCACCTGCAGCAGCTATGCAAACGCAGACACCCGTGATGCACATATAAACATATATACATACATACATACACATACAGTACACGTAAATACGTAGCAAGTGCCTACAGGTGTATACACATACATATGCATAGATACAAATCTGTTCACGGCGGAGCCGGAACCTTCGATCCCATAGGCTTCGATGTGATAGTGGAGCTCGCCGGTCCCGGAATCAGAACGTGTGGTCAACTACGTTACTCCATACTAGCTGCAGACGATGCAAAAACGTCATGCTAACTACTGCTAGTCCATAATACACACTTTCAGAGGAGCAGCATATATATTGAGTGATACTTGCAATTATGCGCTTAGAGTCGCAACGCTAGCAAAACGAAAAGACAGCACCTGTAGCAAATCAGCAGCAGAAACACGTAGCAACAGCACCAGAGCAGCTGAAGATGATACGAGTGGCGGAGGCATGGATTCGGAAAGGCGTGAATACGGAAGCTGCAACTGAAGAACTTCCCAGCAGCGTCGCCGCCATCACACGCGATGCAGCATTCACATATTTTGGCGCCATGAGTTCGCAAAGGAACAGCTCGGCCAGCATCAGAACACCGCGGCGGCGGCTAGATAGCAGCGCCCCGTCATCGAGGGGTGGAGCGGGGGTGACGGAAGAACCGGCAGTATGGCATCAGTTAAACGGAAGAGAGAGACCTCCCTCACAACTGGAGAATCTTCGATGCAGAGCTGCAGTAGTGAGTTCTCAGAACCACTTCTGCTCTATACAGATCTAAGCAGAAGGGATCGTACGACGGGATCGTACAACGGGATCCTACGACATCATCGTACGACGGGATCACGCCTACACCGCAGCACGTTCGCTACAGAAAAAACGACGCTTCGAAGGAAAGAAGAGTGCTTTATAATCCTCACCTTTCGATATACCAGGCTTGAACTGCAGGCTTCACAAAGCACGAAATCGAAAATGAAAAGAACAAAATGAATTTACACTCCGCCGCCGCTCCGAAGAGAACACCAGCAGCGATGCGTCCCCATCCCACAAGCAATGCCACCAACAGCACCAGGAACCCTGTAGCCGCCACACATGCGCAGCGCTACAGCACCCGCAGCGTTGGAACGGTAATTGCCGCTGAGTCAGCAAAGCAGCCCGTGCTCCTGTAGCAGATCTTGTAAGCAGCAGAGACGTTGAACCCGCGAAGGCCCTAATACAGCAACAGCAAGACCAGTAGTGACACGAGCAGGAGCAGTGTTGCGGCGCCGTCTTCCCCCCCACAACCGTAGCCCCCAGTACCACCCGAAGGCGCATACCGCGTTCGTTCCCTCATTCGTTGCCTCCTCGTCTAAACATGTATATGCCGTGTAGCTGCTGACGTACAAGCCTGTTAACACAAGTGTCTGCGCAACGGTCTGCAACAATGCGAGAACGTACCAGGAGACAATTGTTGCATGTGGTAGTGCTTCACACCCGTGCAACTTTTACAACGACACTGCGTTAACCCCGCCTTGAAGGTTTTACAACTCGTTTCTCGAGTTACAACTCTGGTGGAACCCAAGGTGAAGAGTTACTGCTGCTTCTGCCACGTCATTATGAGGTTTCTGTAGCGGGTACTCATGCGTCCTACCCAACGCATAGGTCGCTTTTTTGGGATTAGTGTGCCTCGAGGTAGTCTGCTACTTAATTCAAGCGATGCAGATTCCCCACGGCTTTTAGCACTACAAAATTTCTGTAGACCTGAGTAGGTTTTCAGTGTCTTGCGGTCATTACGGCGCTGGCATTACTTCTGTGTTAAATCCGTTACGGTATATACCTTCGTAGTACGCAAGTGTTGCTCCAGACTCTCTATGCAGCTACGGTGGCATTTCCAGTAGCGGATGTAGCACTTGTTCTGCATTCATGTCGCTTGTGCTGCGCCTATGTTTATGAAGGCAAGTGTACAACCAGTATTCATGCGTAGTACGATTAAGTACACTTTCTTGACTCATTCTGCAACCGTTGCCTCGCTCTACATGAACGAGTGTAAATACATGGAGACAGAGATGTCCACACCGCAGTATGCCCTCACATGTATGTGCACATACTTGTGCACGTCCGCCTGACTGTGCGTACGCAGCACCGTAGAGAAGACAACAGTAGAAACTTCCCCACTCGCAGAAATGGGCGGCTGCTGAATGGTATTCTACGAGAGGGACGGCTGTAGCGTCATGGAACTGCAGACCGTGTAGTCGAGCAGGGGGTCACCACGAGCTATGATTTTCCTTTACTATCTTACATGTACATTGCAGTTGTGCCAATTATTCGCGTTCTGCACGGGTTGTTACTTGCGTATCTACATCTACACGTACCCGCATTAATGTGTGTGGTACCACAACACGACGCAGAAGACGACGTAGTTGTTCCGGCATCTGGTCGCACTTCTTTGTTTGATCGAACCTGGACCAAGTGTGATGACATTTCCACTCGTGTCTCTAGTACCTGGGCGGACGCCAGTATGCAGGAACATCTACCTAGACGGTCGTGCACCCGTGTCAGTATCCGTCAGTATTCAAAGATACATGGCCTGGATTGTTCTTTCGCTAGATTGTTCCGCCATGTACGCACCCGCATTACGCATGTAACACGGAGAATCGGCATTCTGTGGTGTACGTATGTAGGTTTAAGCACGTAAACACTAATCTCCGGGTATGCCCTGGTAGACGGTCATGCACACGTGTGTGCACGTATAGACGTATACATATATTCATACAGACTCGTATGCATACATATACATGAATGCACTTAATAGACATGTGTTAGGAACGGCATGTTATAATACTCTCAAAAGTGTGATAGCGTACGAACAGGCCCTGACTTTGCACGTAGTCAGGCAGTGCCCTGGGCGACGCACACCATGAATACATATACGTACATTATGCTCACAAATGCGTCAGTCCAGCTATATAGTTAAACGTGCGCCCTGTGGTGTCTCGGCGCCCTGATGAAGAGAAACGGTTCTGTTCACGAACACGTCACCTCAGAAAGGACGCACCTCCGCGCGTGCAGACCACCCCAGGAGAACCGACAAAGGCATACTTTTATCGGTTCATCTCCCCGTATGCATATACGGAGAGAAGAACAATCGTGCAACTTGAGTCTTGTTTCCGAGTACAGGCGGCGGCGACAAAATTGCAATCAGACGTGAAACCCAGTTAGCCACTCTTCTGGTTTCCTCTCTCTCTCCCCCTCTCAACACCTCCCCCGAACTGTTCCTCACGTCAGCTTCTTCGACTGAACCGCCCCATGGCGGCGTGGCTTCGTTCCTCGCAGGGCGTCCAGGGAGGAGGCTGCAACACAGATATCGTCAGATTTTCAGCGATCCGCCGTTCAAAGTCGAAACAATCACCACTTCAACTTCAGCAATTAAAGATACATAAACTGCCCGCAGAGGTCTGACTTTCCGCCACCACACGTTACCACAGAGTATTGATGTTCCCTGTGCAACTGCGTTTGCGTGGATTTGCAGACATGTGCGTGCACCAGTACACACATATCTACCACACACACCTGCATGCAACAGTACATTGGCGTGGCTGTGCCTGGGAGGTTGGGAACTCCACAATACGAATTTCGGCAGAAAAAAGCTCTACTACTTAGGTCCTGGCGCAGGGTCTTGCGAGGTTAGACCCCTTCAAATTTAAAATGGGCTCTCTTGCTTCTATGTAAGTTATAACGTTGAATCAATCTCTATTACGTATAGAGGTTCACATTTCACCAGGCACGCCCCACGAAGTGTGTGCCCGTTTGCTTGATTTTCAGTTGCCCACACCCCGCCCTCCCCGCCTTCATTTTCCGCGGATACAACATATACGTCTAAATACAAGTATCCATCCTTATTCAGGTACACAAACCCCCCTTCACAGATTCATACACATATATATATATAGAAATGTATACGTACTTGTCTACGTCGTCATAGATACACAGGCTTTGTCTCACTAGACACGGTGTACGCATGTTACTCTTACGGCTGGACGTCCGTCAGTGTGCGGGTTTACATTTATGCGAACGGACATGTCTACAGCAACGAAAAACCCCTGCGCCAATCAACATTCCTTCTCTGGAGGTCCACGACACACGGCGGTAACGTTACCTCCTGTTGTGTGCACCAGCGCGCTCTTTCGCTTTCCTCTGCAGGAGTAGTCATGCCTGCGGGTGACCCGTGACATTCTTCGTATCAGATGCCTTCCCATGTGTGGATTCTCTTGTTAAGAGCTACTCGCCACACCCTGCTATCATCAGTTCGACGGCAACAGGCGAAGTGCCCCTATTATGACACCGGTGGGCGCGTATGTCGCGCCACACAGCTTCGCATGCATACTCACACGCGCGTACGCACACAAGCGAAACAACGCCTACAACTGAACGAGCGTATATCCCCACTTTTCCCACGCTCCTACGCGCACCTGAGCGCCCCTGCAGCTCCAGCTTTGATGTGGGCGTCCTGCAGACACGAAGGTATGCACGTGTGCACCTATAAGATATAGCACTTATCAACAGCTGCTGCTGTCTTACCTATGGTCGCTCTCAGCAGAAACATGCAACGTCCCCAGCCGACGAGAGAGAAGTATACGGAAAGCGTGTAAATAATGGCCAGAAGCAGCAGAAGCAATTCGAAGACGAGCGGCCTCGATTCCACCACCGCCAGCATTACGGGGGGATCCTGCAGCGCAGTGCAGGGAGGCGTACAGCGCAGAGGCCAGAGAAAAAAACGTTTACCACTGCGTCTCACCCAGGAGATAAAATCTTTTTCTACCGACACTCAGCTGCTGCCACAGTGCCCAATCTGGTCACGAGAGTACTCACACACGCATCTCACGCAACGGCACGCGCAAAACAGATACGCAGTGCCAGCGAGATGCAGAGAGATGCATGTAGAAATGTGTTTTGCGTTTTATGCTAGAACACAAGAGTACAGGGGCGCCATGCTTACAAGTGGACTGGACCCAACAGACGCGCTTCTTCGATACATATGTATATATATGCAGAAGCTCCACGGCATGTGCATACATATATATGTATGTATAAATATTTAGATACGCGTAATTCCAACATTAGCAATTTTCTGTGTAGGCAGCTACAACAATTTTCTACCTACGACCTCTTCAGGAAGTACTTCTTGGGGTCTAGGTGTGGTTCGCTTACGTCCGTTCGGCTTTTGTTGAAACAAACTCAGGTACCCAAGAAATATAACAGAGAAGTGTACACTCACTGGCTTAGGCTGTATATATATTGGCACACGGTAATACACACACGTATACATGTGTACGTTAAACGTTCATGTGGATATACACGCATACACGCGTATAGAGACGTACCAGCGCAGAGACACACAAACGCAAAACTATGAAGAAGCACGTATGCTCAAGCGCATATCTACGCCAAACACGTAGAAACGGACAAGTCTCTCCGTGTCCACCTCCACGTGCGTATTCACGCGTATACGTAGACACATACAGAAGCACAGACACAGCCTTACGCATACGCACGTAATGTGTGAAGACGCGAGCGGGAGAATACAGACACGCTTCCGAAGCGAATGTGTGAAGTTTATCCGCAGACCACCACCTCTCTGCACAGGCACCCTCTTCGGCGATAGTAAGCAGCCCACCGCAGAGACGCAAATTCTTAATGGATCACCCACCTGTGAAAAGAGTGCGCACACACAGCTGCGGTGTGCAGCGGGGACACCAGAGTAGCGAAGAGCTACGTAAGTACGTTTCTTGCCTCCGCTTGCTTCGTACGCGTGTGTTTTCTCTACGTATATCTCTGTCTCTGTCTCTACGTTTCCCTCGATAACACTCTGGTCAATACTCTGGAGAAACACATGGGTTACGCATGTTTACACGCGAGAATATATACATATATATACATACACACACATGTGTACACAAACATTTATACACAGACACGTACTTGATGTATATGCGTGCGGAGACACATACACGCATATTTCACCCTAGATATAAGCACCTCTACCTGGATTTATACAGAGGCCCGGATACTCAGATATAGTCCACTTTGAGTGGGATACAGCACAACAGACGACGAGTGTGTTGGTGGCGTACGTAGAAAAAGCGTCGGCCCCCGGCAAGCTGTAGAGAGAACTGCTGGACGTGCGCAGCGGTAAGCAGCTGCTGCAGTTTCCGGTGTATGGAGTGTAAATACGTTTCTGCAGAAGAGAGGGGATCCCCAGCATCACCAGCACCAGCGGCCCGAGGGGACGCAGCCGCGGCGCGTTGCAGACCCGCATCTCGCACCGCGTAGAATCTGCGCGCACACATATTCAGCAATGAGAGGACAAACCATAAGAAGCACTCCCAGCAGTAGAGCAACACCAGAGACGTAGCAGAGTAGATGTTACTGCCCAGAAGGCGCAACAGCGGCTTGTTGCAAGGCTGCTGCTGCAGTGTTGTATTCAACGCTTGCTCTCGTAACCGCTGCACCAGCTGGAAGTACGCCGTGGAGAACCACAGCAACGGCATCCACCAGATCAGCAGCAGCAACAATGGCAGCGTAAGATAGCGAGAATAGCAACATATTCACAGACCCAGCAGCAGGGGCAGGAGAATACACAGGAGATCGGGGAGAGGAATCCAGCGATAATGGGGCAGCGGGAGAGCAGCACAACAATCGACAAAGATTATGTATGCGGCCATCTGACGGAAACAGAATAGCAGAGAAAAAGGCGTTAAGAGTGCAGCAGAAGTCTCACGCCAGTAATAGCAGCAGCAGCAGCAAAAGAGCCGGATCCCCATGTGTGTTGCAGCACCAAAACGACACCCGTTAAGCCGCAAGGCACGCACACCAACAAAGTGGCAGCAAAAGCACCAGCAGCAGGAGGGATATACGCGATAGAGGGCAGCACGCGGAGCGGCACAGCCGCCACCGAGACCAGCAGAGAAACCTCAGGAAAGCCACAGCAGCGACAAAGCTGCAGCGGCTGTCGCTGCACCAAGAGCAGCAGCAGGAGCATAGTAGGAACATTACCACCAGTCCAGGACCACTGGAGTAGAAGCAACAGAGTAACAGGCATACTGGAGCAGCAGCAACGCCAAAGAAATGGGAGTAGGAGAGCGCAGGACGGCAGCAACACCCTCACTGCCACCTCGAGCCGCAGCAGGAGCAGCACGTCACTGACAGGCAGGCAGGAAAACGCCCACCAACCCAGCGGCAAAGCAAAGTACCAGCAACAACGTAACAGTCATAGCGCAGCAGCAGCAGCACCACGGGAACGGGCAGCACGGCAGCAATCCCGTGTCACCACCCCTGGGGGCTGGGACAGCCACAACAAAGCATCGGTTAGATTGCAGCAGCAGCAGCGGCAACGTGGGGGCGGGACTGGGAGACGGAATGCGAAGGCGACCCGGCGACAGTCGCAGGAGGAGCACACAAAGAGATCTCGTGGGGGGCGGCGCACTGGCGCAGCAGCAGCAGCCACGCTTGATCTTTTCCACGCCGTCCTTCTGCCGCGTCTTTCTCTTCTTCCCTGCTGCCGCAGCGCGCCACCTCCGCAGCCGCAACAGCGGGCGCGACTGCCCCACTACACCACTGGACAGCCAGTCGGTCCCTTCTGTCGAAAAATCTAATCCTGGGCACCCAACGAGATACTGCAAAAACACTAAGTGTTCCTCCTTAAAAACGCGACGAGAAAACGACAGATTTTCTGCCCTTCGTAAAGAAGTCGTAGAAGTCGCAGAGACACGCCAAGGGGCTAAATCCTTGTACACTTCTGTTGCCACTGGAGAATAGCGGCAGCACCGCGAGCGTATTTTGCAGAAGCCTGTTTGAAGAGCTGTGTACATATACATATATATATATATATGTACATCCCGAGGAATGCAGAAAGACACCTACGTCTGCATGTGTTCACTTATACGCGCGCTTGCAGAGAAGGAGACATACAGGTAGATAGACAGATTACGTAGATGAATACGCACAAATTTTTTAACATGTGTGTGTGTCCAGACAGAGAGACAGACATATACGCATACGCGTTTTTTCGAACATGTGTAGGAAAAACGGGTAGATTTACGGTACTCGTTATGACTCATTATTGCCAGATACATACGCAGACGCACACACACATACACATAAGTGTATACTTTCCTGCAGAAGAAACAGGCAGACTGATACACCTCATTATGACTACACTGCTGCCAGATAGATAGACACAGGCATACATATATATATATATATGTAGACGTTGCTTGAAGGTACCTGGATGTCTGAGAGGCCTGGGAAAGCCACGCCTCCAAGAATGGAGCGAAGGGCGCATAGCTGCTGCTGCCGCTGCTGCTTTCTCTGCTGCTGTCGCCGCTGCTGCGTATATTCAGAATATCAACAGTGGGATCTGGAATCTCATAGACGAAGTGTGCGAGGCCGTCGGCTACAGCAGTCACAAGCTTCTGCAGCGCTTCTGCTGAAGGAGGGCTGCGCAGCAAAGAAGAAGCAGCAAAGAGGAGAAGAGCAGAACAGACGCAGCACAGGCAGCAGACACTTGACGGTCACAACTACCTGCTTCTACAGTCTCCTCAGTATCTGTGTCAACCGTAGCCTCTTTCTCTCTACATTTCCATATATATATATATCTATATACATACACGTATGCATATATGTACATATATATATATCTATGCCCACACGTAACGTAATACACTTGACATTCCGACTGTATAGGTGCACACGTGTAACCTACGCAGAACTGGTACATGCACGTTCGACGCCTGCTTCTGTTCCTGCGTCTACGAGCCCTTCAAACACGAAACATATGCAGCCTACGCGATAATAGCACTGCTTCCTTACAGCACAGCGGAGAACCATTACTTTTTTCAGCAAACACTGTCTATTAGGCGTTTTACATTTCCGGCAACTTGTCTAAATTTAGCGAAACCACCGAGAGGCGCAGAGACAGAAGTGACAGGACCGGGCGGATGAAACGGCAACAGCTCTGTCCCGCAGCAAATGTTCGTTGTCCGCCGACTGTTCGTTCACTATACGCGCACGTAGGAACGTGGTGGCTCACATTTATCTTCTTACAGAAAGGCCGATAGAAGATTCTTAGATAACGTAGTAGTGACTCATGTATATGTGTGCACGTTTGTGTATCTATATTCGCATCATGCTTATGTAGTTACCTAAATGTACGTCTTTCTCTCCTTCTCTCCGTCAGTATCTGTCGATCTCTCTCTATATACACACACATGTATGTATATATACACGTGCGTCTGTAGACACGTAGAGAATGATGCACAGAGATCCGTCTGTACACAGACGTGTTCTGCAAATAGAGACACGGTCTAACACACACTACTCGCCTTAACTTACGTATATTCATATCAGACGTACAGCTGGACTAGGAAGTACCTACACGCTTGACTGCCTGTGACGATATTCATACAGATATGTACATACACATGCGTGGGATAAAGAGGGGAACACAAGGTTGAAGTAGTGCGTACATCTGCGTATGTATACACGTATCACGTTAAGAGCTACACAGACACTACATAGCTGTAATATGTACACGCGCGTGCGCCTCATGAAAAGTTGTATCTATCTATCTATCTATATATATATATATATATATGCGCGCACCACGACAAGGGATATACAAGCAACCTAAACAGCCACACACGTACACACGCATATTGGAAAGAGGTGTAAATGAGGTTGCGTATCTTCATCAATACGCACGTGTACGCAGACATATATATATATGCACGTGTATGTATACATATTTACATGTGTACATGCGCACCACGGCAATGTATACACACGCAAGCTGAACATATATGTATGTACAAGCACACCGTGGAGAGGTATAGATAAGGTTACATATCTTCACGAGTAGGTACGCGTGTGTAGGCAGAACAGGCAGATACGTCCACAAACCTGGTGTCTAGGACGGAGCTACGTTGCCACAGAGGCCGGGCGTCTGCACGTGCAGAGAGAGACGCAGCAAGCAGCCGCTTTAAAGTAAACTGCTCGTGCTGCCACAGCAGCTGCAGCGGAGCGCCTGCTGAATGCAAGGCAATCTTCTTCGGCTTCAGCAGCAGGGAAAAACCAGCCAGGTCCAGCGAGGAAGCAAGAGACTGAAAGGACAAAAAGGGAAGGCAAGGTGCGGCACAGATATACACAGACACACACAGGACACGCCATGAGATATACGCGCGGACATGCATATTCACAGCACTCATATGTACATACGTATATATATATATATATTAGACGCGTGTATACACCTATATCACCGCACGTTCTCTGACACACTTTTGAGAGGAGAGACTGTGAATGAAGGGAATAGGAGGTAAAAAATAAAGACGACGTGGATGGCCGTAGAACAATTTTGCGCATGCACGTCAGAATGTCTGTGCACACAAGGACACCCCCACACGTACACACACGTATGTACGTACACACAGGAGAGACAGAGACACACGTAAGAAATGTCCACGGATCCACCTGAAGAGGTGACTGGCGGCGCTACCCAGGTGTACGTAATACATTTGCACAGACCTCCTCCTATACAGACGCGTTTCTACGTGCACACACACATGTATGGGCCGGTATTTGCATGAGCACATCGACGCGCTTACGTAGAAATACACGCGTGTATACATATATGTACACATACGTATACACGTGGACTTATATGTGTCTTTGTGCGTACGTGCACTTGGCTGTGGATACGTGTACGTGATCCTAGAAGTAGACGAGGACACCCGAACGTCTGCGCTTTCAAACAGCCGCAGCAAGAGGAAGAATGTGCATTCAGGAAGTCCACAAATTACACCCCACGCGGACCTTACACTACAAATATATACACACACACACATATCTTCACACATGCGTGTGCAGTAAAGACGGCGACTTCGTATGAGGACGCTGACACGCCTTCAGGAGACATAAAACAAGGACAAAAAACGAACTGTGTAAGCACCGACTGCTGGACGCGTACATCTGCATACATGTAGATCCACGAAGAGGTATATATGTACGGCTGTACACATATGCATACACGCACACCTGTCTTCGTGTACGTAAGTTCTTACCCATATATGTGTACATGCATGTCTAAAGACGTGTATACAGTCGAGTACACTTATATGCGTATCTATGTATGTATACAGGCGTTGGAGTGTGTATCTATGTATCTACACCTACACGTGTAATGTAAAGATAATTTCACGGACGCACACATATATATGTGTATGTGTGTGCGTACGTGCTGGTACTTAACATGCGTCAGTACATACACATATGCATGTACATGTATATATTTCGAGAATATACACATATACGCGATGCAGACGTAGTTCTTACCACACGGGCAATACACACGAAGACGACAAGTGTAACACACAATGGGACGTCCAGAAGAGAGACACAGACATACGTAGGCGTTATCTCTGTAAAAATACATGCGCCGTGAGTCTGCATATCGTAGCGATGTTCAGGAGGTGGGCCCGGCAAAAAGGGGGAAAAGGGCTTTGTTGTCTTTCCCTGTGAAGGTCGATACACGTCACACGCTCCTGCTGCTTTTTAGCAGGCTGCGTCCCCCGCCTCACCAGGTGTACAGACACCGCGTCCACACAAACAGGTATGTACGCGCGTGCAGCAGTAATACGCAGACACGTGTGGACACGCGTACAGCAGGGGATACGTGTACCAAACAAAAGGACACCTCAAGCGATGTAAATATACACAGCTTCTCCTTTTTCGATATATATATATATACATATACATATAAATAAACGAAGCCACCCCTCCAGGAACGCTTACTCCAGCGCAAAGGCTCACGCATTTACACACCCACACATATGTATATATATACACATATATAGATACACGTACACGTGTGTCTGATTTTCCTTCCGTATACATATATGTGCACGTGTAAGTAGGTCGTAATTCCTGACGAAAAACGGATCTACACCTCCGGCAACGCTCACCCCAGCGCAGACGCATACGCATTTACATACACACATATGTATGTATATATGTATATATACAGGTATGCATACACACACGTACACATGTGTCTGATTCTCCTTACATATATACACGTAAATATGTATATATGTATATATATGTATATGTATATGTGCACGTATGAGTACGTCGTAATTCCTGACCTTCGAAATAGAAATGTACGTACACAAGTATGTAGAAAGTGAACGCGGCAAATGCACGAACGTCCTGCTCGCTCCGTACGCACAACCGTGAAATGATGCGTATATTGACACACATATTTACGTAGATGTGTAGGGAGATAGATACGCGTGCACAGGAGGACGTACACGAAAAAATGTGTAGAAAGGCAGAACGCGTGAAGAGAATACATACGAAGGAGTCCACACACACACACATACACGTGGGGAGGACTATGGAAATGCAGAAGGGGAGGTCTACAGACGAGGTCCACACGCCACGTCACCGGTACACACATTTGTTTGCATATTTACGAAGAAGATACAGGGACATACGTGAAGATATCCTCGCGGCAGAAACAGTGAACTTCCACACGAAGACACACATACACACACAGAAAGAGCGGGCGACCGAGTGAACGACATAAATATATATATATATATCTTGATGCATACATAGGTATGTGTACATACACGTGTACGACAAAAAGGTGCACAGATAGGTACATAGATATGCACAATGATATATATGGCCGTATACGTAAGTAGCAAAGGAAAATTACCGGCCTTCTCCTATTTATGTATATACGCATATACATACGCGACAAAAAGGTGCAGAGATAGGTGCATAGATGTACACGATGACAGATATGGCCGCAAACGCGAGCAGCAGAGGAAATTGCGGGGTTCCCCACCTTCGATGTGCCTGCAGCGGCTGGCGTGTTTCCTCCTCCACAGCCCCCTCCGCTTCCGTAGTACGCGTAGTAATACAGGTCCGCACATACGTGTAGCCGAAAATTCCCCTCGCTGATTAGTCAGCACAACAAACAACTATCTCGTTTCCGAAGAAGAACGTGCAAGTAACTATAAGTGGACAAACGCAGGTGACAACACACGCGGCCTCATAAAATACGGGTTCGCGTGTGCGGCAGCGCCTACGTGTAGCAGCCTTCGCGATACGGGATCCTTGTATTTCTTCGGCGTGTGGAGATACACCTGAGACGCCTGGGGCTCCATCGCGAGGTCGTCGAGGCACAAGACGTACGCAACCGACTCCAGGACGCTGCACACATCGACACGACGACCTTCCGCCACACGCGCGTTTGCTGCACACGTAGGAGATATCCGCCTATCCTTGACACCCACATAAACATATGGAAATGTTCGTGGGCTTGTGAAGGTGTAGTCCCTTCCGCACAGATGCATTTGTTCAATCCATCTACTCTACGTACATACACATAGATGCATGTGACACTGGCCCTTGTCCTACGTCCGTAGTTCGCTCTCTTTCTGTGTGTATGCATACAGGCGCAGATACGACTCGACTCATCCGTACACGTATACGCAGACGCACGCGCGCAGATACGAAGCTACAGTTGCACAGATGTGAGCCACCGCGTCTCCACCCACGTGCACAAACACGTACGACGACGCGCCAGTATGTACCCCGCCACCGCTACATACACACACATACTCAGAGATAGGAAGACAGAAACACTAAGAGAGATAGAGACACACAGCAGAAGAGAGATTCCAATGTGGTACGTGAGAAAGGAAGATGTACGCCGTCCAAGGCGACGACACGTATTCTTGGCCAGTTGGCGGGCACCTACGTTCTTATCATTCAGCCTTCACACCTACTTACATTCACATGCACATATACATATATATACATATCACAGACATCATGTGCAGATATATATTTGTGCATGTGTATATCTGTAGAGACACGCGAAGATATATGTACGGATATATGTGGATGTTGCTATGTGTATATCTATCCATATATATCTATATATACACACACACACACCTTTACATAGACGTAAATATTGATACATGGACAATATGTATATATGTGTGTACGTATATATCACTGTAGATACGCAGACATATATATATATATACACACGTGCATATACACATGTATACATATATGTTTTTAAGTGTGGATCTATCTATAAGTATCTCTAGACGTATACACACACGCATATCCACACACACACACACACACAGACACGTTATTGCTACACGTATCTCCTGAGAAGTCGTAAGTCGCACTGCAGATTTCCTTCCATGCGAATCTGCTGCAGCCTCGACACTGCTCTGCTGCCGCGTCCCGGTGCAATTCGTCTCTCTTTTCGTTAACTTTCCTCCTCTCCTCTAGAAGACTTTTCTGTGTCAAAATGCATTTGCCTGCGTTATGTAGGAAATCCCCGCAACAAGGTTAGATTTAGAATAGAGACTCGAGTTGTTCGTGCTTACGCATGTGCACATGTGTGCACCCGTCCCTGTGTGTATATGCATCTGCAAATGTATTCACATACGCGTGTTGATATACACACCTACACGTAAACGCTTCTCTGTGTATTTTTTACGCGCCTACAAGGTGACGCCTACACGCAGAGATACGAAGGTGTTGCAGTCCGTACGTCTACGCCTCTACGCGTCTATGTATCTGTGTCTCTCTGTGTATATCTTTACGTCCACGTACGCAGTTGTATATTTGTCTATACATGGAGCTGTGCACTTGGGTGTACGCAGAGATACAAAAGAACGTGGCAGATCAATAACGAGCGTCTGGGAGAATGTGTCAAAACTTGATCTGCAATAGCAGGTAATTCTGCAACATCCCTGTGGCTGCACAGCACCAAGAAGACGCTCGTGTTGCTCGCTAAGAAGTCGACGCCGCTTAACCAGCTGCTGCTGCTCGCCTGGGGTCGCGCCTCGCCGTGATGCTGCTCGGCGATGCGCCACCGCTGCTTCAGCTGCTGTGTTGCTGTAGCATCTGTCCAATAGGGTGCGCTTGCTTCAGCTGCTGTTCCTCTCGGGCATATGTTTGCGGCAGTGTTGCTGCTGTTCCTGCTGCTGCTGCTGTTGTCGCGGTATTTCCTGGTACTCCTGCGAGCTCAAGGCTGCGGCTGTTGCTGTTGCTACTCTTGCTGTGGCCGTTGCTCTTATGCCTGTCGCTGCTGTTGCTGCGACTACTGCTACCGCTGTCGCTGTTGTTGCTGCGGGTGTCGCTGCTCCTGTTGCTCCTGTTGCTGTCGCTGCTCCGGTTGCTGCTCCTGCTGGTGCTTCTGCTGTTGCTTCTGCTGTTGTTGTTGTCGCTGCCGTTGCTAGCGGCGGTGCGGTTGCTGCTGCTGTTACGCCTGCTATTGTCGCTACTGTTTCTGCTGCAGTAGCTGCTCCTGTTGCAAATGTTTGGTTACCCAGGGTTTACACTGTTCAGCCAATGCAGGGCGCCGGAATAGTCCGCGGCGCCGGCATCGGTGAAGAGGAAAAGAAGGGAATAGCTGCCTGCACCTAGGCCTCCTTCGCGGTCGTAGAGAGCCGCAAATGTACGCGCTAGCTCCATTAACGCTGTAGGTACAACACACACACATACACACACACACACGCACACATTTTATGCATGCATACATACGTATGAACGTGTATACATATGTACGTACGTACACATATATATATATATATAAACATGTATGTGTGTACGTTGTATATGCATGTACGTAATTAGATATACACACACGTATATACGTATTTTTATACGTATGTGTGGTTATAGAATTACAGCGCAGTATGAATGCGGTGCAGAAAATACAGCAGAAAGCCAGTCACACATATAAACATACGCAGTCACGCATACATTCACATATGAATGTAAACCACCAGCATTTCACACACACACTCACGCCCACACATGTACACACACATACACACGGCGTGTTTCACGTACATCTTCTACAGCAGGGAGGTAGAGCAAGTCGTACTACCGCACCTAAATGTTTATCTACTACAAGCATGTGTGTATACGTATGCATACACGTGTATAGATATGTACGCATATCCGCGTATATTGGTGTACACATGTCACTACAGACACACGTACATACGGGAATGTATGCTCGTGTTCATACCAAATTCTCAAGCGAGGAAGTGGGACCAGGCACTCTCTCATATCTTACCAGCCACGCCAGTCCCGTTTTCCCTCGCGCCGAACGCCAGCAGCTGCAGCAGCATTCCACCTCAGCATCACACGAGACAGCAGCTGCGCTTAGACAAAGATCAAGCAAGGTGCTTCCTAGTGATGCTCCTGCTTACCACGCTGCTGCTTACACCGCTGGTGCTGCTGGACTGGTGGGGCCGCCGGACTGCTGCGAAAACGCTGCTGCTGTTGCTCGCGAACTCCCGCTGCTGGAGAACTGCTGCTGCTGCTGCTCCTGCTGTTGCTCGAGACCTATGGCTCCTCTTGAGTGCGTCCTGGTGCTACAGCTGTTGTTGCTGCACTTGCCAGTGCTGCGCTGCTGCCGCACTTCTCGCACTGCTGCTAATCATGGGGGCACCTGTACACGCTCAGGCTGCTCAGTATCCTTATCTTCTGTTGTTCATAGAGAATAGCGGCCGTGTTTGCTGTCGCTACGACAGCTGCGTTGCTGCTGCCACTACATGCCGTGCTGCGCTGTGACAGCTGCCGCTATTCCTGCTGCCACTACTGTTGTTGCATGAGCGGCTGTTCACGCGCTGCTGTTTTCGCTGCTGGGCTTGCTGCTGCTCGTCCTGTTCCACTTGTTGCCCCTCTCGCCGCTGTTGCTTTCGTTGCGCTTGTTGCAGCAGCTGTTGCTGTTCCTCTCGCCGCTACACGTGCTGCCGCCCTCGTCGCTTTCCTTGCTGCTGCGCAAGGTGCTGCTACGCTTGCTGTTATTTCTGTGACGACGCTTATCGTTGCGCTTGCTGCTGTCCCTGTCGTCGTTCAGGGTGCTGCTGTTTCCACTGGTGCTCCTGCCGTGACTGTTGCTGGCGACGCTACTGTTCTTGCTGCTGCTGCATCTACCCCTATTCGTCTAGCGTCTGGTGCTGGTGTTTCTGATGTTGCTGTTAGACAAAAGATTACGACAGTGATTCTTACAGGCGCAGCAGCAAAGGCGTCGTGGTGCGTGACGAGTGCAACAATTTTAGGAGGCGTCCCATTTTCTTTCGCTTTACCGGGTAGCCACGCCTGCGGTAGCAAACAAAAACTGAATAGAGACCGAAGTCGACCACTGGCAGCAGCAAGCAGAGAAAGACAAAAACGTCGTGCGAGTCTCACCCCCCACAACAGCGGCAGACGCTGCACGACGAGCAGCACGGCAAAACGGGTGAAGGTGATCCTGGTGCCAGCGCATTGTGGAGAGTCTTCGCTTTGAACATTACTTCGTCGACATGGACATGTATACACATACGTCTGTGTGTATAGGCATATGCAGACGTCTACATATTATGTGTACACGACACAGGGGTACCTATCTACATATATATAGAGACGCAGGCAGGTAAAGATATATATATATATGCGTGTATACACATGTGTAATTGCACACGTGATACAGAAGAAAGGAATTTCGAGACTAGCTTGTGTCTCTCCTGTTGCTGATTTAGTGTTACCCAATGCCGGGGGCCGGGTGTGGTACTGGAGTGTACGTGCAGTGGAGCGCTGCTTACGGTAGAGCATCACTGCTGCCTCCGCGTGTTCCGTAGCGCTGCTGCATTCTCGTGTGTTCTGCTGCTGTATCTCGCTCTTCTGCTGCTGCTACATGTGTCTTTCCTGTTTCTACTCGTGTTGCAATTGCTGTGTCTCTTGCTGCAGTGAGAAGCCGCGTGCAGCTCCTGCTGCTAGTGCTCGTGGTGCTTCGACTGCTGCTGCAGCACATCCGCTTGCTGCCACTGCTAGTGTCTGTCCTATACGTTCCTGGTTCTATTTTTTTTCAGCTACTGGCGGGCCTGTGGCGCTTCCTCGTCTGCTTCAGCTCTAGCTGCTTCTGCGGGAGTGACTGTTTCCACGCTCCCGAAGCTACTAATGATTCTTCTGGTGCTGGTGGGCTTCTGCCTCTTGCCGCTGTTGCAGCTCACGTAGACATTGGTTCCCTGAGGAGCGAGCGGGATGGTTTCTCCGGCGGATGCTGTGCGTTGCTGCTGCTGCTGCTGCTGGGCAGTTGGGGCTGCCGTATGCGGCTGCGGCTGCACAACTACAGCTTTCGTAGAATCGAATACTGAAAACAGATTTTGCATCGCCGCTGATGACCCCTTCCGTCCTGCTGGTGCAACTGCTGCCCCTTTTCGCGCCGCTGCTGCTACTTCTGCTTCTCCTCTTTTCTCCGATGATGTCGTTGCTGGGTCGGCTGTCATTGCTGCGACATCCGGCTCCGTGCAAAGGGGAGGCTGGGAAGGGTTGTAGCTTAAAAGCTGCTGCTGCAAGGGCGGCTGCAGCAAGGCAGCCAGAGCAGCACGCTGCTTCTGTTGCAGCTCTGAGTAAAGCGTCTCAAGTTCTGGAGTGGCGTAGGCAAAGAAACACGCACCGGAGAAAAAGCGAAGCGCGAGATGCTGCTCTGCAACACGCAGACGCTGCTCATCCTCCGCACTTACACACAGCTGCTGCTGCGCGTACAGCGCTGCCCCGTACAGACTGCCGCTGCTGCTGCTGCTGCTCGCTGTGCTCGGTGTCCCTGCAGCCGGCGGGAACGAGTTGGAGGCGGTCCAGGGAGTGGGGGACGACGAAGAATCGAGAGACCGGTTCGAAGACGTAAAAATAGGAGGAAAGGCGGAAGAGCGGAGAGGTAGAAGGATCAGCATACTGCGACCAGCAGCCGCGAGCGCATCCAGCAAAGACACGGAGAGATCTTCGAAACGCAGAAGCACCACAGACTTCTTCGGGAGCAGGGTCACCTGCTGCAGCACCAGGTCGACAGGCGACACCTGCATACGCTTCCTACATCCACCGAATCCGACATTCTTGCCCTTTTCGACTTCCTGCTTCTGTTGCTGATCCTGCTGCTGCGGTGTAGCGGGCACGATGCAGTGCTGCAGCGTGACAACTGTCGCTGCCACGCGAGCAGCCAACGCGGTGCTGCTGAACGAGGGGGTTCCCCACGCGCCGAACAGCGTAGGCGTATTTCCTCCTGTTGCCGCTGTCGAGGGAGACGTAGCGGCAGCTGCTCCAGAAACGGCGTCACCGCCTCCCACGGAGCCCCCCGCTGCTGCTGCGGCGGCTGCCGTTACTGCCGCTGCTGCTGTCGCGTCGTAACGCAGCAAAGGAAAGGCCTGGAACTCCACCAGAGACACTGCCTGCCCGGCAGCAGCAGCACCAGCACCACATCCCGCAGCGCAAACGCACCGCATTTCATACGGCCGCAGCAGCAGCACACCCCACAACGACGCAGCAGCAGGAAGGCGTTTGCGCAAGCGGGTTACCGCGTTTCTGCCCCGGCATACCAGGGAGGTAACACGACACACTGCTGCAGCTGCATCCGTCTTCGCTATCAAAAAAAAAGTGAACACGCATTCGTGAACAGGTAACATACGTGTATTTATTTGCGGGCAAACACGAAAACGAACAGCTACATATATATACACAAATATTTTCTCCTCACACGAGGGACAGAAACGGGCATGAACTCACAATACGCAGGGCGATACAGGCGAGTAGCTCACGGCAAAAACGGCAGAGACAGCCTTCATCTCCTCGCCTCTGACGAATATGCCTTTCTCCCTATTCATGCATAGACACGTATGTAAGTAGGGCCATGTAATATATGTGCACAAATACACAAATACATATATATATATATACATATATAAGGTGACCCCACCACCTATTTATATATACACACACACATACATGTATATTACATTCATATAGTGTAGACATAGAGGAAAATACACACAAGCAGGCAATATATAGAACAATTATGTGTATATATATATAAATATACGCAGGTGAGCCCATGCGTACTATACATATACACAAGTGAACTGTAGGTGCGAAAAATAACGGCTATGTACAAACACATAAATACATCTCATATTCACACGTATAGATGTAGGTGTTTTTTTCGAATGTTAACAGAATTACAAACTTTCGCTGACTCTACGTAGTTCTATCGTCCACGCTCGCACATATCTCAAAATTTCAGGTGTTTGCTTTTGCCTGGTCTGAACGCGCTACAGTTCGAAGAAGGATGAAGCTGCCGTAGAGCCCCACAGACATATTCTTCTCATCATCCACTGCCTTTCCCCCTGTGTTGCTGCAGCTTCCTCCTGCTGCTACTACGGCCTGCTGTTGTCGCCGTCAGCGCCAGCTACTGCTGGCTGCCTTTTCCTCTGGCTGCTTGTGTAACGCGGGACTTCTCCGTCGTTCTGTTCCTGCCTTCTGGGCACGACGTTGCTTCCTAATGCCACTTCCGGCGCTTGTTGACTGCGCTACTTGCTGCTGTTGTGGCTGATGCTCGCTTGCGGCGAAAGCGCTTTCCACGCCCTGCGGCTGTGTCTCAGTCTCTTCTGTCTATCGGTGAATGGCATGTCCCTTTCCGCTACGACGCTTTACTGCCGTCTCCGTCACCATCCGTTTTCTCTTCCCCTTTTTACCTGCTGCTGGGCTCTCTGCCCCTCTATTTCTTCAATTCCACCGCACTACGTACTTCTAACGCTTACTTCTGAATCTTTCCTGTTGACCGCCTCCTCTCTCTCTCTATAAGCGCGGCAATGTACAACATCTTTCTAGCCCTCCCTGTGTGTCTCCCTGCATAGATGTGCCAGTCTCCCTCAGTTTTTAGGGGTAAGTAAACAAATCTACATTCATACACCTGTAGGCTAAGTTGTACCTCTCCCTCACCACAGAAGTACATACACAGAGAGGTGTACGCATAAATCGATGCCAGTATTCCAGCAGATGTATACTTACACACGTCTCCCTATACAAATACTTACCTACCTGTACGTACCCATACACCTTCCCCTCTACCTCTGCAGATGTAGATAATACACGCGTGCGCGATTATACACCTCTCTACCTTTGACCTCCTCCTCCAAACGTACTCCTTTCTATACACACGCACGTGCACGCCCACGCGAGATGGTTCTCATACAAACACACACGTGCGTCCATTTCGCCCTCAGTGCAAGTGCATACACATATTTTCATATGCTTGCCAAGGCCCGCAGGGGTATATATATATGTACACCTCTCTGTCTCTGTGTCTGTCGCTCTCTCTCACTTTATCTCTCTATATATGCACGTGTCCCTCTCTACATATACACATTCAGCTCCATCTATCTACGCAGATCTACCTGTCTTATTGTACGCGTGTACGCGCCCATATGAAATGGTTTTCCACAGATACACACATGCGTCCATTTCTACCCTGCTTATAGATTCGTAAGTATCTGCCTATATTTACACACAAACGTTGTTGTTTCATCACCTACATATACATATATATGTATATGCTGTATATTCTGTATACTTGTCTGTAAGTAGACTTAACACGCGACTTCAAAAAATGAAGTGCACGTCTGACTTTACCTGTGCCACAGTGACTGACGACCCGGCAGAAGACGCCAGCAACAACCAGAGCAGCAATAGCTGCATGTGAGATACAAGGGCAAGCAACAGCTCACCCCACGCTCTGCCGCTGCTTTTGTCTGCAGCAGCAAAGACAGCAAAAGGAGCTTTCATTGCTTCTGCAGAAGAACTCTCGCAGCAAACTCTTGCTTCTCGAGATGCAGCACGAATGAACATAGCACGGCTACTCTTTCTGGCATCTGCTGATGTCCCTGCTGCCGTGGCTGCTGCTGTAGCCTCCCCAGCAGCAGCAACAGCTCCATCACTGTAGCTGCAGGATCGACCTGAGCAGGCAGGTGTGCTGCTGCTGCTACTGCGTGGAGCAGCGGCCGTGCACATGGTGCTCAAAGGAAAAAGAAGAAAGCAGTGGAAAAGCGGAACGCAGGCGGCGCTGCTGCAGTACGGCAGCAGCTGCTTGATGAAAGGATGACGCTGCAGCTGCAGCAACGTCTGCTGCCGTAAAGTCGCGCTTTGGTACAGCAGCGACTCCCACACACGTACGCAGCGACAGGGGCAGGTGCTGCTGCAGCGGTTACTTTGCGGCTACCGCAGCAGCAGCTACTGCAAGACACAGAGACGACAGCAACACAGGTAGCAGCCGAAGCAGGTCTTCTGCATTTCACCGTTGGCAGCAATACCGCACTCGTAGAGCACGCTCTATTACAAATTTACGCATGCATCAGCAAGGGATGTCATACGCAAGAAGATTTGCCGAGCAGGTGGTCCTCGCTTTCCTCTTCTTCGTCTTTTTCAACTGAGGAACGATGCGGAAACAGCGTCCACCCTGTGGTGGCTGCTGCAGCTGTTGGTGCCGTTGCTCGTCCGCTTATCCTGGTGCTGCTGTTGCTGCTGCGGATCCTCTTGCTGGTGCTGTTTCGCCTGCGGCTGCAGAACAGAGTAAAGAGATGGTCCGTAGTATGCTCCACCTTGCTCAATCATTACGCCTCAGCGCCTTTGCACACGTGCACGCAAAGGGAACGAATGAATACTTTTTTTTTCGGTCCAAAGCACGGTGTCTGGGAATACGGGGAAGGAAAGAAAAGTGTTCCCTCAACGTAACAAATGAAAAACATATCATAAATGATAGAAGAGCTCGTACGCCTGCAATGAAGCATGCACATGACACACGCGATTACTTCTGGATGGATACACTTACACCTACGCGTACTTGCACATACGCATACATATCCGTATACGTACGTGTGTGGTTTAAAATATATATATATAAATACATACACATGTGAAAGTAGGGGTATGTGACCAACTAGTAGACGAGGTAGCTGGGAACGGCTGTTCAAATACGTTGAGCTTGTGTTTTTCGTATACAGGTGTATATACAGTAGAAAGAGATCCATACGCGTGTTCTAAGAACGAAGGAAGTTTCGCTGGAGCGTGCCTTTTTGTTCACTTTACTGTGTACACGGTTATTTACGCGGTGCGTTTCAAGCTGCTACGTGCATGAACACACCCTGTCAAGAAAATTCCGTCACACAAAAGGGGGACACGTACGCCAAACAGCTCTGCGCACATATGTAGGCGTACGGCTACAGGAGATACGGCTGAACATGTGGTCTGCATCCTTTTACGAATATTTTTTTCATGCACGTATATGCAGTAACCCAGTGACGAGAGGCCTACGAATGTGCGTACATATATATATATATATGAGGTTAAGACTGCGAACCTTCGCGCTTGTCGTCTTGCAAGATACCAGTATAAGTACATGTTGTACGTATACCTCGGCCCTCAACTCTTATATGTTAAGAAAGAGGACGTGACAGATGCAGAAAAGCGGCAGCAAAAAGATAGGCGAGGAGAAACGAAGCAGAGATGTGTGATATTATATGGTTTTTTCAAATAAAAAGTCGGAAATCCTGGACTCCTTGAAAAGGGCGGAAAGGGAGGGCAGGATTTCGTCAAATAATCCACAACAGGTTGTCACACAGCGCGAACCCACGAGTCACTGGTGATGCACAACAGACAAACGCAAGACGTTCTACACGAGTCAAAATACAGCAAGCTTGGCAATTAAACAGTAGACCTTTTGCAAAAAAGGAAGCCTGCAACAGTGAAACAGGTCCCCAAATGCGACGAAAACGAGGCACATTGACGTCCAACGGGAGAAAGGTGCTGTGTCGGACGGAACACTCGAGTGAAAAAAGAGACTTGTATGTTAAGCCACAGACAGATAACGCAACGTTAGGAAAATAAAAATTCCCACGCTGATGTAAATAGTTCCCCGCATCTGTTCAAAAGACAGTATCAGGACTAGTATGGGTAAATAATGTAAACGAAAATCGGAGATTGTCACTCAAGTCCGGTTGTCCGTCGAAACGACGAGTGTAAAAATCAGTGTATCGCTGGGACGTCCACCATGTCCCATGCTGAGACAGGAGCCTCGGCATATATACACGAACACGTGCAGATGTATCCATATATATACGAATATGGATGACGTGTGAAGCTACACATACGTGTGTACTACTCAAGAATGTGCCGATTTGTATACGTGCGTATGTATATCTATATATATATATACTTGAGATAACAAAGCACACGAAGTGCACACACACGTTTTCGCTGACACCTACACGTTTGTGTACACGTGTGTAGAGTTGACGAAATACCGCTGTCAGAGTGCGGAAGGACCAGCTCCTGCCTAGATTGCCCTGAAACGCAAGAAACTATGACCCCGGCATACATGAATGTGCATGCACGGATATTAGACCGGACGAGCAACAAACAGTGGAAACGAAATACGTACGAGGGTTTCGCCCGTCTAAAAAATCCTAGCACCCGGAAGTCCGCCGGGAACGTTGCTCTTTGTTTGTCACTGAACAGTGTTATCCGAGGAGGCGACAACTCGCTCGAAGACTCCGGAAGAGTACGGTGTACGGACACTCCAAAACTGCACCCTTGGCACATACGTAGTCATCAATGGTCGTCGCACACGACAAGCACAAGATGATCCATCACTGTTGCTTCACGGTACATATTTTACTTATTACAAAGGTATGGCACACACTTGTACGCGTAGAGGTACATAATCATTAAAACTATCCATGCAGCTACATAGCATCCATCTACAACGCGGCACGACTAAAACGCGTGTTGAGGCTACGAGGTCAGGTCGTGTACCTCAGCGACCCCTTGTTCAAATTGACATCCTTCCATCACGGAATCATCTGGTACCTTTCGGTGCGTGTACCTCGCTGTTGAGTATCCTTCATGTGGTATTTGCATTTTCCTTCGCTACTTGGGATTACTGGCGGTATCCTTTGCGGCACCGGCTCTGATGCTTATCGATACGAAATACGACTGGACTGAAGGGCAAATACGTTTCGAAGAGGACGAAAGGGTGGAAAACGTAAGTTAACGAGTTATCCTCCCGGCTTCAACAAGCACACGCTGACAAAGGCCGTTGAATAAGTGATGGAAGTAATCTGCTGTGCGTGCATGTCGCCCCTCGCTTTGTCGGGCAGCTACAGGAGGATGTTTCCCACCGCGGATCCGTCGTCTTCAGACAGCCACATATATACAGGCGTGCATTTGTACCCGTATCTGTAATGTACAGGCGTTCACCCGCACTGGAATAAACACCTCCTACTACACGTATGTGTGCATACGTGTATCTGTCTCCATACTCCAGACGCTCCGTACAATTACGGAGGGATGTGGTAGTGCACCCCACGCATAATGTATCTGTACAGATGGTGTTATCTGCACATAATTGAATACACTTCGTCGACTGTGGAGAGGATACTAAAGGAAACGGAAGAAAAGTTTACAATATCGAAGCATCTGGAGACGCCACACAAATGTCTTGCCGTGAGCGCTCTGCATGCGCCGTGTGGTTCCGCCACACTGTACCAAGGAAGAGACTGGCAGTTGAACCCCCTACCGCACGTACCCGTATCATCTATGTGCTTGCGTAGGCATGCATCGATTGGAAGAGAAGAGAAAATCTGTGAACGTCTAAAGTCCAGCTCCAAGGAGAGGGATGCACTTCTCTTATGTTTGAACGCTTGCCCCGTAGTCGCTCGCTAGGGTTGTAGAGAGACAAGAGCAGTCGCCTCAGGGGGGCGGCGAATGATAATACGCAAGCAACAGTGCGCAGTACAGATGTGCTATCAAGTAACTCAACGGCTTAGATTCTTCATGGAAGACCTGAGTGACTGCGCTTTCTTGCTGGAGGTCCATCGCCTCTGCGTCCTCTGAAAAGAGATTCTGACTCCGTGACAGGCTTATTCCTCCCCGTTACGTGTCTTCCACGGTTACAGATCGTCAGAACTCTCACAGACGACGTTATCACGAGAGTGTGAATGTCGTCCATGGTGTCTTGCGCATTCCTGCAAATTTGATGGTCGAATTGCTAAGTGAAGGTTTTTCGTTTTCGCGTACACCGCCGCACGGCTGGGAGGCTTACGGTTGAAGCACGAGCCAGTCGAGACCTTGTTATGAGGTTGCCATTCTGACCACATTATATTACACAGGACAGCTAAAGGCACCACGCAGGCACTCAAAGGTCTTCATAAGTACGTTTCCACAGTGGCTCGTCTGTTAGAACCCATGCGCGGAGAGCTCTTTCGTGTTAGTATACGGGCACAAATACACGAGATTTGCAAGGTGGCATAGCGGCATACAAGTGTCTCCACGCGTGCGCTTCTTCGGATTCATGCATAAAGTCCGTAGGCGTGATAGCTGACCTGTGTATGTGCTTGCGCACGTATGTTTGAGAACATATTTGTTGTGTATGTAGGCCTGTATACATGCGAAAGACGTGCACGCGTATCTTTGTACACCTGCTCACCTACTCGCTTACGTATTGTGATTGAATGTTTGCACCTACACAGGATACGTCTACGGAGATATATTCACGTGGTAAGTCCCCTACAAATGGATGCAGTGGTAGATGCACACGTGTATACTCATGCGTGCGTCTGTGCGCCATCTCGGTCCGCACAGATGAGAGCAGTGCACCACGTCCTGCGCGGGGCCCGCTACAAGGCCCTATTTGCGTGTACAGAGACGTACACACGTGTTACATGCATTCAAGTGACGATAGATTTCTGTGAAAATTTCTTGTGCAGTGCTCGACAGGGTGTATTTTCTCCGTCAGCAACATGATAGTGGTACATCTCATCAATGGATCGCTTAATAAAAGTGCTGTTGGATTCCTCAGCACACAAATATGTGTGGTATACACATACATATATGTGTATTTTTCGTGTGTGAGCTGGATAACCCTCAAACACCGCGGATCAGAAGCTTCTAACAGCCTACGATTGCCTAGGTAAAAATTCTGGTGTATACGACGGGGACACACGTCACATCCTTCCATACTGATTCAATTTTGAAGTAATCCTTCGGGGCTCCGGACACGTGATAGTCTACGGAGTACCCACTGGAAGACCAGCGCCGGTAGAACGCATAAATTGCCGTCGGGGCCGCAATTCAAAGCTTAAGTACGGTGATGGGCTGCGCTCGAAATAAACATCTCACATTTTTCCCGGCGGAGCCAATGGTATCCGGGGGACCAAGCATTTTTGCGAAGAAAGCTATTCAAAGCAGGCGGACTAGACGGAATCGCGTGTTCTGCCTAGTACTGAAGATGTCTGTGTTCCTGGGAAGCTGGAAGCGCGTCACGTTTCCATAAACAATGACTTCTTCCAGCCATCTTGTAGTTGTTGACATCTCACTCTGTTTTAGAGTTCCCTTTCACTTTCTCTATTGACTGATTGCGCGAACGAGAGAAATACTACTTCATATAAATGCGATAGACGTCTTATATACTCGAATAGAAGGCTGCTTACTTCTGATGTCTAGTGACCCACCTACAGGAATTGCTGTCATTTGAAATCCTAAGACTAAACTTATTTGAAAGACGGAATTTGGGCTCTTCTGTTCATCGCAGTGTTGCTACGTCGTAACCAAATGAAACCTGCGGGCTGAAGTTCCGAAAAGTTTGATGAAGCCACATGTCGCTACATTGGAAAGGTTAAGTAGACCCCACTTTTTCGTTTGATGGGTGGAAGGGCTCTGCGAAATTATTTAATGACGACTGTGCTTCCAGGAATCAAAGGCACTGGCTTCATCAGCGGTGTCGTTGGTGCTACGTTCAGCACGTCGCTCTGGCCCCTAGGTGAATGCACTCATCCTCATTGTTTCCCTCTCCTCTACGTTTACCACTGTGGCTACTCGTAGTGCAGCTAGCGGGGAGGAACTACCGTGGTAACGGTGGGACGGCTACATACACGCGACAACGAGTGAGTAACGGAGAAAATTGTTGTGAACACACATTCTACAGCTTGTATATATTGAAATGAAATTGGTAAGCTCACAAAACCAAAGATGATCTCAAGCTGACTCGCAGTCATCGCCAGGCACCCTCCATATCCTTCCTTGCATTGTCACCTGCTTCTTGACTGCGGGAAAGACCGCCACGTTTTAGTTTCCGGGTGGCATGCGTAGGTATCCCGCCAGGCACACAGGAATGTAGGGCGCATATCTGTCTGTGTGTTAGGCCAGTGGCGAACAAAGTGCCAAGATCCGCAGCAAGAGTGTCGCACTCTTTTTCCCCTGATTACGCAAAAGAATGCCACACCCTCTCGCCGGGGATTCGCGCAATGACTAACTGTAGAGGCCTCGCGCATGCACACGAGGCTTGCCTGATGCCCTTCCACCACATCCACCGAGATGTAGACACGTACACAAGTTCAGACATATCAACATGAGATGCTACAAATCAGCGCTTTGCCACAAAGTCACCTACGTATACTCTATGTTTGAACATCACGATAGTGAAGTCTCGGTGGAAACATCCACAACGTTTCCGCCAGTCGCTGCATCTGCGGGTCTTAGCGCACTCTCTGATTCCTGCTGCTTCGTCCCCGTTGTGCCCTTCCTTGCTGTCCCGCCATTTGGGAGCACGACTAGACTATACGAATAACCCGGCTGCCAAAGAAGAGGAGCCAGACAGACCTACATGGTGGTCTGTAAACACCTATGCTCACCTAAGCGCCGACTGCGAGACGCGTCGAGACAAGTATATACACATACACATATATCTGTATACACACCTACACGTGCACACAAAAATCACAAAATCTTTGCTCCCCTGTGTGGGACGCGCACCCACGTTACGTCAAGCGTGCAGCGAACTGTGTCCTACGCACTGTTCCCGCGTCGTCCTCTTGAGCCGCGGAGCATCTCCTCTTGACAAACTCCTTGTTCCACGATTCTATTTCCCTTTCTATCTACTGCCCTCTCCGTCTAATCGTCAGCACACTCCTGCCACACTACGACGGGAGTCGCAACTCAAAGAGACAAACACGCACTTCTTGAGAATCCACGTTCGTGTGTGCTTCACCAGCTAATTCTATTCCACACGTGCCCACACGACAACTGTACTTCTTTTTCTAAGTAGAGCGGTACACGCCGTAGTGCCTCTTCGCATTCAGAGGAACGTATGGGCGTGCGCTCGTGCAAGTTTTGTGGTACCTTCTTCCCTGTGTGCGCACAGACCCGCGCAGCCAGCGCCTGTGTCCTTCGGAGCTACCGTGAGAAAGGCACTGCCAACGTTTCCCGCGTCTGTCCGCACGCTCATTTCTCTGCTCTGCCTTGTCACTGATTGCTTGGTTTGTTTATCAAACGTGTCCTTCCGCACTTTGTTGCAGGCAGACCCGCCAAAGAGGCAGCACCAGCAGTAGGTGGGGATAGCCTTTGCTGTTTCTCGTAAATGATCCAACGGTTATCCCTCATTTTCCTGGTCGCCCCTTACTTCATCGTCGTACATGAGTCCCTGCGCCATGCGGTTCTTCAGTACTGAAACTCTGGGTCGAACGCTTTCATCAGCGGCGGTCTTGCGTGGAGACAACATACGGCGTTTCTCTTGCAGTTTTGATTCATCTCCACGAGACCCTTCACGTCTGTTGGCAGCATCACGGCTGCTTTTTCGATGGCTGCTCCTCCCTCTGGCGCCGCTGTGGCGCGGTGTCGCACTGCCGCCCACATCCCCTTCTCTGCGTTTCGAAGCAGGAGAAACGACGTCGCTGCCATCCTGCTGTTGTCCAGCAGCTGCCCCTTTGCTGTTGCCCGCCCCGGCAATTCCAGGGAGCTGTGGAGAAATGAGCTCTGGGTGTTTGTCGATATACTCACGCAGCTTCTCAATAAATTCAAACAGCCCATCAGTCCACAAGTTCCTGTCACGGTCCACCCGCTGGAAAAATAAGTCATGCACACCGTCGCGGTCATGGTAGCGCACGTAAAAACAGTGACGGTCATGCCTATCAGGTAACACGAGACTTATACCCAGAAATGAGTACGAGCCCTTCTTCTTCAATCCACTCTGCAGCATACGCACCCAGACACACACACAGGATGCGCACACCGGCAGAGCTACACAGATGTACGGAAATGACTTCCTGTATTCAAGGCCGCAGAAAGTGATTCACAGAGACAACCGCGCCGAGTGCCAAAGCCAAAACCGCGTATAATATAAAGCAGCAACAGCCATGGTAGCCAGCAGAGCCTGAGCGGGAGTATTGTGTCGCAGCAAGCGCAGCGGCTCACAAGGGGGATGCAGAGAACAGGCTTCCAACATCGGCAGATTCACATCCACAGACAACCGCTCTTGCCGGCACCAGATATGACGCGGTGTGACTGCACAGAAGGCAGCGTGCAGCACCAGAGCTCATTCCTCCGCAAACATTGCGACAGAAGCCCCGGAATACAGAAGGCACTAGTCACCAATTTCGTATATATACTTCAAAGCCACACACTGTTACAGTTCTGCAGTACAAAAGGGACAACGCAGCAGAAGCCTTATTGCTGCGGTAGAAACACTTGGCGCATCTCGACTCCACGAGACCGCCTCCCACGTAACCGATCGCTCACAACGATGAAAGAACTGTCAAATATATGCTTCTTCAGGGCAGTCGATCCCACAAATTCACCCCTTTCTACAGTGCTCTCGGCGTACAACTCAGTTTCGTACGTACACCTCCGTATACACGTGTCTCGCGTGTTATCCATTGGTGCATGTAGACGTTCGCCAATTTACACACATTCTTGCGTCTATTTTGCACAATTCATGCGCGGCAAATGCAGTGGTGCAGCGAAAGAGTTCAAAGTAACAAGCTATTCCGGCCGCGAGAATTCAGACGAACCTTCCCGCCTCAGTGCTCACTGTGCTTGGCGGTGACGAATGTTCCGTCAACTACAACTCTCTCTCCCAAGGAAGGAGCTGACTTGGATGCGTACTCCACTTTTCTACATTCCCCTAGACTAGTGGAGGATCATGCCGTTCTTCCACATCCACAGATATCCTAATATAAACAAGCGAGTCTTGCTTCTCTCGTCTTCTTTGCTACAGCAGCGACACAACACATACGTATGTGTCCATTTACATACGTGGATAGACACATAATTGCACACGCAATTGTAGTAACCACGAGCGCGCAGAAAGCGAGGCAGTCCACCCGCTGTTCGATGCAAGCGTAGCAGAGGGACTCTAGCAGCACGCATGCCAACGGCACCAGCAGATCATAAGTTGGCAGACGCTGCACGAGCAGCAGAGGCGACGCGAGAAGCGAGGGTAGCTGACTGTATTCTGAATCCAGCAGCGCGATGCTGCTTACCAGGCAATCATCCTTGGAGTCCCAAAACTGCCAGTCCCACTTCCCGTTGTTTCTTTCCACGGCGCGGAAGTAAATGTCCCTCCACGCTCCGCCTAGCGTCCGCATCTGCTTGAGAGGGCCTTCAAGGACTGTGGAGAGGAAACGAAGCCTATCGAGCTCACTCATGTGGAGGAGATCCACCTGCAGCGTCTCTCCACGTGCTTCTGCTTCGTACTGCGCATGCAGCAGTGCCTGGTGAAGCAGCGGACTCATTTGGAAGTCTCCAAGATTCACCTTCGTCGTATCTAGACGGTGGAAAGACAGCTACACATATAGGACGCAGCAGACCACCAGCAGCAGCAACAGCAGCAGTAAACCCACCGGCGCATAGTGCGACCAGCCGCACCAAGGTACAACAGCGGAGAATAGGCTGCTACAGCCTCCACAGATGCCGCGGAGCGCGTCGATTCAGAGTGCCTTCAACAGCCAACAGGTGCACCAGCGGAACTCTGTGTAAATACCCGCCGAAAAAGCAAAAACTCAGGAAAACCTTCATGAGCAGGTTACAATCGCAGCAGATTACACCATTCCGCAGCAACATCAATAACCGCGAAAGGCAGCACCAACAGCACAAGCAAAAATGAGCTGTGGCAGCAGCAAGCACCGGCAACACCAGTAGCGGCACGTAAAAGTAGCTGAAGATAATGAACTTCGATAACATCAACAGCACCAGCGGGTAGCACTACGAACAGCAGATGCAGAAACCAACAGCAACAGCAGCGACCAGCAGCTCTACAAGTAGCAGCACCTGCAAAAAACTCTGACAGAGTAGCAGTCGCAACGGCGGACGACGACAGCAGCAGTGACCGCAGAAGCCGAAAGCTGCAAAGGCAGCAGATGGTCGCCCTGCGCGCACTGTAGCACAAGCTGCAGAGAGCACCGGAGACACCAAAGAAGGTCCCCTAGGGAGCAAAGCTGTAAACACAGGGCATATTTGAAGAAAAGTAAGAGAAAGAAAAGACGCCCGGTGTTGGCAGGGGGGAAAGGAAGCCTTTACGCAATCAAACCTTGGAGATACGTTCATGTCACGCAGAGAGATATGGAGGAAAACGAGGTGGAGAGTGATGGAGGAGGAGTGAGGAACGTTGACGGACATGCTGGACGACTGCGTCTCCAAGATAGAGGAGGGGGTAGCGGCAGAGTTGAGAGAGAAAAAGAGCATTTCAAAGAAGTGATAACTGGAAAGAGACAGCACGACTGCACGAACGCAGGTGCAACAGAACGGGCAGAAGCACTTTACGCAGAAGAGCAGAGACGAGCACACCCGTGCAGAAATGGTAGTCTGTCCGCCTGTTAAAGTGATCCACTGCACCTTGAGCAAGCAGGTGGTAGACCGGATAATGCAGGGAGGAAGGAATATATTGTGACGCGTCAAAAATAAGGACGGAACGCCAGGATTTCGCGCAGCACGAGGCAAGACAAACGGAAGAGGAATGTTGCAGTTACGAAAACATCCTGAAAAAAACAGGCCCCCACTGCTCAGAGCTGGCGGAGGAGCTGCAAGCAGCACACGACAGTCACAGGCCTGCGAAAGGGTGGCAAGGAGTGTGCTCTGCAAGCTTCTGCGCAGGAAGGAAGAACGCTACGTACGGGCGCGCGCACAAGTTCCTCAGGCGTCCGATTTGACCCCCCACTGTCCTCTTTGCTTTTTGGCTTCGTTGTGCCTACCAGTACTTTGCATGTCGTTTTGCCTTCCCTGCTGCAGAAAAACCACTGGCGCTTGGGAAAGCCTGCGTCTATCAAGTCTCCTTTTACGGAGAGAATTGCCTCTCCTATGTCGTCTGTTTTCATCATTACTTGCTTCCTCACTCGGACCTGCACCTCGTTGTCCGCCTGCCGCACGTGAAGCCGCAAGCGTTCCTACACCACAACAGCAACAGCAACCCCGTTTCAACGGGCTACAAAGCCTCTGCTGCTATTGCGGTGAAGTACACCTGCTTCGGAATGTTCCATATTCTCTCCTTACATGTAGGTTACAACCGGTAGTTATACACATATAATATATACATACATATGCGTACAACAACGCACGCTACATATGGGCGTACGTATACATATATATATATATGTAATAAATGTATATTTGCGTGCAACTTTGTCTGCTACGTATGTGTATACATATATATAATATATGTATATTTGCGTGCAACTTTGTCTGCTACGTATGTGTATCTCTCCCTCTATCTGTCGCTCTCTCTCTCTATACATATATATTTAGGCATGCGATACTGTATGGTACGTATGTATACGCATACGTTTATATACATTGTGCACGCTACAAGGTACACGGGCAGCAGGGGTAGACGATCCGGCTGCCGCACCAACAGTCACGCAAAAAACTTCTCGTCACTCCTTGTAGCCGTGTTTGCTTGTAGACCGTTTTTCTTCAACACTGTTGGAGACAGACACAGATGTGGAAAAGTTGGTAACTACAAATATCCTGAGGGAGACAGACACACACGAGTCACGCGGCGCATGCAGTAGTGCCCACGCTGCGATGGCGTCAACTACCACAAAAACGCATTTAGCAGATTATCTGTCCACAGTGCTAGTGAGAAGGCTGATGAGGTTTCGTGTTGAAGCTAAACTGGCCCACACTCGTCCATCTACGGTCCACACCTAAGAGGATAGCGCTGCACGAAAACTTGCCTATGCAGACACACGCCTTGCTGCAGTGGAAGCAACATCTGCAGAGTATACGCGTTGGGCGACCACAGCATCAAAAGCGTAACTGGAGAGGGCAGTAGTCGACTGTCCAGCTGAGCCAACAGTGAAGAAGCGGTTACTACTTGCACGGGAGCACCATCCCCCAACACACGCAGATACATTTGTACCACGTAAAGAGAGAACATAAATATATACACATATGCATGTATCTATGCATATCCATACAAGTGCACAAACACAAACACGTCAGCACCTCTGCGTGCAGAACTCCGCGTGGACAAACCCAGTCAAGCTTGGGGGTGCAGACATTTAGTACACGCAAACACACCTCAACCTATCTCTGTCTGTGTACACATGTATAAAGGCATATGCATATATATATATACATAGTCATATATATATATATATATATATATATATGTATGCACCCAGCTATACATGTGAGCCCCTACAACTGCAAGTCGAAAGCGGCACACGCACACACACACACACTTTCGGCTAGAATTCATATATATATGTGTATATAAATTTCTCCATTGATGGAGCGGTTAAGTACCGCGTTTGCGTTTTCCACTTGCAGGTTCGACATGCGTGTTCTGTGTAAACGAACCGTTACACTGCGCCACGCTCACCTTCACGCAGATAGAGATAGGACACTCATGCATATACATATATATATACATATATATATATGCATATATATATATACGTGTTAACATTATGCTCACAGACATACGCTCACGTATGACCACATATATATACGTATATTAATGCACTCAGCTGGTAGCAAGCGTAGCGTAGTACCTGAATATCGACTCGTCCTTTATTTGCCTCACATGCAACGGTTTTAACGGAGCAGCGTCCCACGTCAAAAGCTACGCTATACCTCCCGCTGCTGGGCGCATTTAAGATTTCGTGAACTTCCACCAACATGTCAAATTTCTCATGGTCATGGCAGCCGCAAAAGCGATACGCTTTGCCAATGGCAGAGCACTCAGAAGGGTGAGGAATGCTGCGTCTCTTCTTGTACAAGCAGACAGATCCCACCCCGCAGCAGCAAGTTGCTACGCAGCAAGCTACTGCTGCCGGATCCAGGAAAAACATTGTGCATGGGCGGGAAAAAGTGAGGCAAGTCTGTTGCTCAGGAAGATGCTGCTGTAACAACGGCTACTGCTGCCGAGTCTTGTGTTGTTGCTTGTCGTCGTATTGTTAACGCCGGGTTTCAAACTGTTGCCGCTTCCGACACTGCTGATAACGCTGCTGCCGCTGTCGATGCCGCTGCTGCCCTTGCTGCTGATGGTCCTGCCGGTGCTGATACTTTTCCTGGAGGTGCTGGTGGTGTCCGTCTCTTCTCATCACCGATGCCGCCGCATCCGTTGCTATCGCCACGGTGCGCTTCGTGTGTTTTGCCGGTTCGTCTGCTTCCACTCTCATCGATGGTGCCCCTCCAAGCAGGAGACAACGGGAGGAGATCCTGCTGCTTCTACTGCTGCACTGGTGCGCTTGCTGCTCTAGTCACTTCTGTTGATTGGTGATGTGCTGCTCACGATCCTGCTGCTGCGACTGACCATACGGGGCGTTAACGACAGGACGGTCAAAGTGACAGCGTTTGGAGGGAGACAGTAACATATTCGGTTTGCAGGTGATGCAGAGCATCACATACAGGTACGGATAGGTGCACAGGTATATGCTAGTGTGTATACAGGTATATTTGTGTGCACGTCTTTGCGGCTGCGTATGTGTCTCTCCACATCCGGTCTACGTTTGTGACTCATGTATGGACGGAAAGGGCGGTACACTTGCGTTTACATCCATGTACGGTGTTGATCCGATATAGCAGGCAGAGAAAAGCCGCGTGATCCTATGAAAATGAATCTCGCGGCGTAGGCAAGAAGATTTCGAACACCCCCTTGTCTTCCGAAGTTATACCACCCCAGGTACCAACAATGAAAAGATGGGTACTTCGAGAATGGTGGCCACGAAAAAACTAGCAGCACGAACATTGGTAATGCAAGACGTCTGAAAATGAGACTGAAAAAAAGCAGAAACCACGGTATGCCGCAAAAACCAGCCGTGCACGTACTTCCTCATTTTCAGCTGCAGCGTGGAACACGTGATATAGGTTCCGAAGGGAAGTGGCATACGGCGAAAAAAGTTACCACGCATCAGTATCTTTACCAGACACTTGCGTGCATTACCCTCTGGATGCCGCGCTCGTCCCCAGTATCTATCGGGACACATACACACCTACGTCCGCCCACGTACGTACACCTCTGTGCCCATCTACCTACTCGAGCGTTTATCTCTCCCCTTCTTTAGGCACGTGTAAACCTGAGGGCAGGCCCAGCCTCGTCGCTCCAGTAAAAAGTGCGGATCACGTTTACACTCCATCACGACCATACGCACGTAGGAGGCATATACACCATTCCCAGCGAATGGGAACCCGGCAGCCGGTGACGAGCATGTGAGGGGCTTTTTTTCTACGGATGAAATTAATGTAGAAAAATGTGCTGTTCAAGGCGACACCTGCGCTCAACTCGCCGCGCCGTGTTCCTGCAGAAAATTCATGTGGACACCGCGTGCACAATACACTATAGTCTGCAACATTGCATACTATAGCGGAGTGCACAGTACACTCTGGTCTGCAACATTGCATACTATGGTGGAGCTGATTCGGGGCTTCTATCTCGGCAACGTCGGAAACAAAGATTCAACTGAACGTATTGTAAGAAGCAAACGCTTCTTGTTTATTCAAGACATCGCACATCGTTTCGCGTTTATACGGCCCTTAAGTGGGAGAATTAGCTCCTTCGTGCTTACATATACGTATATTTGTGTATTGGTCGATCTCTGTGTAAACCAGTAGACACTACGCAGCTGAACACGTACGTACAAATATATATCAACGCTCGTCGGTGTAATAGCACTTGCACTTTTTGCGAATCGCCCCTACGACGGGCACCCGTACCGTTCTTAAAACAACTGAAAGATAAGCAGATCCTCTAGTCCCCAGCTGAACAATTCTGTGATTAGGTACACGAATGCGTCACTCCTTTTTTTTCCAGTTCACCCTGCTATCTTTGGCAAAAACCCTAATCGTCGGTTCTGGGCTCTTCGCCTCCTGGTTTTCTACTTGATTCCTCTACTGTCATCTTCTAGTTGAAATTGACACGTGAAGCCACTTCTTTCTTTCCACCCTGCTACCACGTTCCTCTTCTGTTTCTCATTTGTTCATCCACCATAAGAAACATATAAGCCATGCGCTACCAAAACCGCCTCTCAGCAGCAGTCTGCAAACGTCGTGCAACTTGCCACAGCCATTCTTAATATATATAAATGTATTATGCGTAGGTCTCGGCGTATATAAGAAGTTCCGTACATACATGTGTCTACATCCTTACGGATAAAGATTTATGCAGCCACGGTGCGGCCGATCCTGACGTCCGAACACGGACGTACTTAGGTGTCAATATGTATGACAGCTATGCACGTCCAAGATACACGCATCTGCACACACCGGAGAAAGTGGTGTGTGCGCACCCACTCAATGATCCACGAGACTCCTGATTTCCCTATACATTGCTCGCCTGGATCCAGGCAGAAAGGCGGCGTCGAACGCACGACACACCTCCTGTAACGCGTGAAATTTTTTTCGCGGCAGCAGTACATTACATATACACGTATTTCGTATTCTATTAGTGGTGTGTTTCCGCCGCTGTGCATAGTTTCTGCAGCTAGGTGCTTAAGCACGTGTATACATTCGCGCATGTGTGTGTGAGCTCTGATGACAGAGTATGTACACCTGGTGCGTGGCTAGCTGGCAGCCCCCTTTTTACTACCGTTGCACTGGTGGCGCCACAGAATATACTCGTACACATAAATGAGGACATGTCTTCACAAATAGACATTCAAACACGTGAATAACTACAATCTTCCGTTGAGCGATTTTGAATGCGACAAGTGGCGAACTACCATTATACTATCCGAGGTGCCCATTCCGAGCGAGCCAATAACGGCAAAGATCCACAGAAGACGGAAAACACCTCACATCGTAACACCCACAACAAGCAAAACACCATAAATGTTTCTGCAGCCAAAAATTGTTTATAGTGCATGAATTACATGCATGCTATGCAACCGCTTACGCGGCGCGGAGCCATGGGAGCCTCGTTGCTGTTACGAGGGCCCTGAACCGGCCACAAGAGACGAACTGCTCAGAATGGGATCGATATGGCGAGAGGTCGTCAAGTGAAGCACTTCATGGGTTGATGAATATAGTACAATGAATTGCCACTATGTGGCCCCATGAACCCTTGGACACAGCGCTTTCTTTTCTATCCCTCGCACGGTCTCGATGAGAACCCGCGCGCGAACAATGCGCGTACTCGATTGGAGACGCATGAAGACAATACGACATCGATTCCCGCTATCTGCGAGGCAGTACCCGTTGTCCAACCAGAAATTCGCTGCAGTATCACTCCCGACCTGGAGGGTTGATCAACACGCTTCGGCCAATATGCTGCACGTAGTACGCTTCAACAGCATGTTGTACAGGATATCGAAGCGTGTAATCCATGCGTACGACCATGGAGTATTCACATCTCATGTGGATGGATGCAGCTTTCCGTTGCTTTCCTCGCGGACAGATTTTATTAGGAAGACACCGCAACGTTAAAGTGCTCTCCATAGAAAGGATTATAGGGTTAATCCGCATTGTCATCGAGATTCAGTTTCTGAACCTGCCCACCGCCACACACCTTGTGTAATTGCTTTAGGGGGCTTGATGGTGGCTTGTTGTGCAACACTGCGCAGATTATTGGCATGCGTAGATTTGTTTCACCCGTACCAATGCACTGTCGGCTATTCGTGGGGTCAGACACTATCTCGCCATTAACGTACCTTTTAATTTAGCGTTCTGCGTGGCATTGCTGCGGTCAAGTGCAGCCCTCTCCAATTTCAGTCGTAGAGATTACGACAGCGACCAGCTCTTAAAGGCAGCTGCCTAACAAGCGCAACTACAGAGTTCAGTACCTTTCACTAACCTCCCACGCACGTCGCCACACAACGTTTGTTTGCATTCGACTGATGTTACCACTGGAGTAGCACCGCGTCTTAGTTGGGGATGCAAACAAAACAGGTTGTATTGGTGTTCTTTTATTTCCCTCTTGTAGCGTTACAGCGTTCAGAGACTAATCACCAATGATGCTTTCAGCGCCAGGGCTGATGCACAGGGGTCTCAAAGAGTGACCATGAGAATTTTGTACGGAATGTTCTGCAGGGGTCTATACCTGGAAGAGTGACATGACGTTGCGCGAAAGCTGTTGCAAGGATGATGCACGAAGATAGGACTGAGTTGCAATTCCGTTGCCTATATATGTACACAAATACAGGGCATGCGTTAAAAATTATCCGCGGGGATGTGCCAACGAATAATGCAAGGACGTCCACGTATTCACATTGACTATTTGCTGTCACCCGGCCTTGGGCAGGGGCTTGTGTTTCACACTCACATCCGAGGGAGTAACAATTTTTGCAATGGTGTGCATGTCTAGGAACTTATGCTTATCAACGTAGACACCACATCCGTATCTCGGAGAGAACGAACACCGCCTCCTCCATACGTGAGCAGTCGCTCAGTCCCTCTTTTTAGGACTGCGGAGGCAAGCTGGAACTGGCTAAGCGAGCACGAGGTGCTGATAATTCTCCGTTCGAAAAGAAACCGACGTTCTACTGCAGGAAACCAGGCACACTTTTGACGCAAGGAAAGCTCCGCAAGTATTCTAGAAGGGCCGCACCTATTGGAGTGTAGCAGGAAATATGAGATTACGTAAAGATTCTTATCCCCAAATGGCCAGGAGGCGAAAAGTTGTGATGTGCAGCACCAAACGATGTTCGTCTATTTTCACTGCAGAGTATGACGTCACGAGCCAAACTGTTGACGCACTGTATGTCTCCAGTGCGCGGTCTAGCACGTGGAATTCTTCCATCCACTGTCGACGCCAGAATTTACGTCCGGGTGTTTACGTATGTATATGTCTAAATACACATAGGTATAAACATATACAAGTTCACTATATATGTATGTGTGTGATTATGCAAGTGTGGTCGCGCAACAAATATATAAAAATATGCCTGTACACGGCTTTTTACGGAAGGGGTTCGACATGTAGAATCAATCCTGCAGGGCGGTTCTGCGTCCACAAGAGTCCTACAACCTGCGTGCGCACACAGAAGTCGTGTCGGCCGCTCCTTATGACCTAAAGTAGAGCAGAAATAAACACATTAGCAATCCGTGAACTAATCAGTGACTTTTTTGTCATATCGTAGTTGGTGGAACGGACGAATTTCCAGCTGAGGACAAGCGTATAGACAAATACCACAGGTACGCGTGTACACTCGCAGTCAAATCTTAGCCGCTATTATACATTTTTACATGTTCAGGATGGTAAACAGACGACTCCCTACGTATTCACATGAATTTTTAAACGCGCTTGATCCTGGCCTAGCATGCGTATCCACGTATCAATGCATATCCTGTCATCCTAAAGCGGATGTCATTTTCTGCGTGTATTCCATGTACAGCGAGCTCGTTGTTCGCTACCGCCACAGTGCTTTCTGTGGCGAATGTAGGGCCCTTCGCATCTGACAGGAAGATCCAGAGCATCAACTGCGTTGTTGTGCATATATCTAGTTCTCGTCTAATTACGGAACACGCGTGTCCGCTTCCCTGTAAACGCTTGTTGGCGCTAAGGAGATTTGTACATACTTGTGCAATCAAGCACCGACGTGCACGTACGAGACCCGAATTTCGCGTTGCTTCTTAATAACCCATACGATTGTACATATAAGAGGTGAGATTTCCGTGTGCAGATGTATGAGCAGCTGTGCACACTCGTGCTAGTCGGCTGACTCCCATGTAAACCGCTGCGTCTATACTTGGGCAGTTAGAGGAAAAATTATACCAGTTCCCGCAGGGATACGTTTATATAAGTTCAGCATCGTATAAAATACCCATATTTGTATGTAGTCGCGTCTACGCAAGTTTTGTACGACTTGTGTGCAGAGTGGTCTGGTGTTCCACTGTGAGGCTTCCTCCCTTTGTAAGAACGCCCTCGAAACTTGCGTAACGCGCCCGCATTCGTCCTCGATCTACACATGAGCGAACTTCTTTGAATGTAGCCATACCACTAAGGTGGTTCATATCGCTAGAACATACGCGCCGTTGCCTGCCACGCCGTGTTAGTGTGCACCTAGTCCACTGGCTCTACGCAAGCAAAACGCGTACGTATGCAGTTGGCTCACTTTGCAAGTAAATAAGAATACGCTGTGTCTATCCGCCTCTGACGGTCGGCATTCGCTCACGCGCACACGCTACGCGCTCCACATACGTATACGCATGTGACTATGATTGTGAATGCATACGCTCATCTATCTACGAACTGTTGTACATACGCAAATTTTCCTATATATATATATATAGGGAGGTATACGTACAAACTGGTTTCCACAAGCAGAGAGACACTCACATACATTGAGAATATATTTGTCCCCGTAAGTGTTACGCTATGTCTAGGGACATACTAGGTGGCTGTCACGCATCCCCCCTGTGCCGTCTGTAGGTGCGACGAGCTGCAGCTCTCCATTCACTGCCTTTCACATCTTCAGTCATCCTCAGTAGTGAATAGTACGATTTTTGTCCTTCCCCCCAATTTGCGAGCGCAGACTTCTTACTTATTTATCACAGTGGGAAAGGAACACATAAGTAGCCACTAGTAATACAACGTAACTTCTTCACAACTGCCTTTTTGAGTATACGTTGTGCTGCCGGTGCTGTACTCTTCGTGGTGACACTGCTGCTGCGGCTTCTGTTGGTGTTCCTGCTTCTGCTGCTCCGGCGCTGGGTGTGTCCAGCTCTAATTCCTCTCCTGCTTTTTCTTTCTGGTACAAAACGTGCCCCTTCAGTTGCCAGGCGGTTGCGGCTATTTGCTGCAGCTGTCAATCGTGGTGACGTCAGTGCTGTGGCTGCTGTTGGTGCTCCTGCTGTTGCTACTAGTGGTGTTCCATTTGGTGGTGCCACTGTTGGAGGTGCCGCTGTTACGGTTGTTGTTGTTGTTGTTGTTGCTATTGCTGCTGGCTTCCTTGTGAATCTCTTTGTTCGCTCTGCGATGGCTGCTGCGAGGAGTGGTCGTAAACAGACATTGTGGCCTCCCAGGTCTTTTCCCGCTGCCGGCACCAGGTAAGTTGCTGCTCTCATTGCAGGCGTCTTTGTGTTACTTGTAGAAGTAGATTCGACAAGTAGACTTCGTGCTGTGCGTGGATGCTGTTGTCACTCGGCCGTTTCTACGGAAGTGGCTGCTGCACATCGACTTGTATCGTGACCAGCTGTTGCCGCAATGGATTTGGCTTCCACTCTTCACATTTTTCGTCTTGCGAGACAAAGGCGTAAGGAGCGGTGACTGCAGAAAGGACAGGAACACTATATACAGCCAGTGGTTTACAACGAGTAGACGAGTATTAAATGCATCTCGTCCGAAAAATCGCAAGTGTCTGTTCCTGCCGCTTCTGCCGAACTTCCCTTCCTACCACCGCAGCAGCTCCGCTGTCTCCCTGTTGCTCTGCTGCTGCACGTGATGACGCTGCTGCTCCTGGAAGTCCTGCTGCTGGTGGTGCTCCTGCCGCAGCTTCTGATGCTTTCGTGCGACAGTCAGTTCAGGGACGGGCGCGCATGCAGCACAGCAGTAGACTTCGTCTTCTTCCAATTGCGGAACTCCTCTCCACTCTTCTCCTTCACACGGGCTTTCCCTGGAAATTTGCCGCAGAAGCCAAATCGTGAGAGATGCCTGAGGCGCTGCAGCAACGCTTCCACAGCATCTGTTTGCGCCTCGACGTACACATAGCGCTGAGTCTCTTCCCTTGCTCTCAAAGGTGTATAGATACAAATACAGCTGTTGTGTATGCATTTTTGGCTTCCTGCTGCCATCTTCGTCCATCTCCCATTCACCTATTGTGCCTTTCCCTTTTTTTCATGTGCTCTAGTGCCCCACTCGCGTCTCCCGTACATTCACACGGATCAACAGGCGGTTTTTCTTGCCCTAGCTACTCAAGGCGCTAACGCCTCGTCTTCTCCTCCTGCCTAGAAACTTTATCCGTGGATTCCCTTCCTTGGTGTGCGTTCTTGTCCTAAGCCTCTCCCTCTTCATCGTTACATCTTTGCTGTTTCTATCCATCCCCCTTAGGGCCGGTTCTGGGGGAGGGTTGCCGTCACCTCAGGTGTACGTGATTTACAAGGGAACACAAGACTTCCGCGCTGAAGCAAAAGTCGAAGCTCGCTGTTACTTAGTTTTTGAATATCGTCTTGCCAGGCTTTATCGCACATACTTTTGCTGACTCCTGTCTTTGGGGTTCCTGTGCCCCCCCTTGTCTGGATACGCTCACGCCGCCGTCGTCCGGCGCTTTTTCTACGAGAGGACACACTAAATTTTCGATTTCGAAATACAGCGTCCTTTAGCGTGTGTCTCAGTCAATTTGCCCGTGCCGCTGAAGGAAAACCCCTTTTTTCTCCGTTTTCCTTTTTTTCCTCCCGTAGCTGCACCCTCTCGGGTGTATGTCTGTACATTCACTCATGGATATCCACAGCGCAGGACAGGAGACCGGACGCCGCCACTTCCTGTTCCACGTCTCTAACGACGAGTGACCACAAAAGTCCTTTATACTTTTCTGTAGCTCTCCTGTCCCTCTTCTGGACTAACTTTGATTTAAATTGACCTCATTTTTGTGTACGTACACCTGAAGATGCAGTAGTCACAGAATCGAAGATACAGTCTCCGGGACACGTGCGAATTTCTCTTTCTTAAAGACAGTATTTTCAAGGGGTCGCTCGCGCGTGTCGTCCCGTACCACTTACTTCTGTTCCCTCTCCATCCCCTTCACCTCTTTCCTCCGGTCTACGCACACCGTGCAACCCTGTGTGTCTGCCGCAGAGGAACGTTCTACGATCTTCTCTTGCAAGAGGAGGCTGGCACAACTTTTTATTGCCAGAGTGGACTGGTCCTGGGCTACCCGTCTTAAACCAGGATTTTGAATAGATACATCTGTTTACGCGCCCACACACGAAAGAAGAAAAAGGAAACATTCACTTTTCTCTTGTGCCTCAACCAAAACAGAGCATCGCACGTGCTACTTTTGTCGGTTCTATTCTGCTCTGCGCACCTCTTTCGTCAAGTCCGCCCTTTCGTCCTGCGACGTCTACGCACCCTGGGGAGAAGAAACTGTCGAACACATCTTTCTCCTGCGCGTTGACTTGAGCGTCAATATCTATTCGTCATTTCTCGCTTCCTCTTCCCGACTTCTCTCTGCATTGCATGCTTGCTGACTCTGTGTGTCACATGTGGCGAGTTTTTTCGCTCTGTTTGTCTTTCTCACTTTCTTTTGCTTCCCTGGTCTACTGAGACATCTTCGCCAAGTGTCGGCTCCCGTTTCTGCGTAGTAGAGCAGGAGTGCCACGAATTCCGCTTACGACCCCCATAGTCGAACCACTTCTCACCTCTGCTGTATCTCTGTGTAGATGTTCGCTTTCTCGTCTGCGTGTGGTTGTTGACTTGATACTGCCCGTTTCTTCTTCTCCCCCTCCCGGCCCCTCTCCGTCTGTCGGCGCCTCGCCGTATCCACTTCGTTGCTGTTTTGTGAGGCAGTTGTCTGAACAGCAGCTACGAAGGACTGGACGACTCCCGTGGCAGCTCTCGAATCATTGGTGAGCGCAGGTCGTCTTCTGCGGTAGAAGAAGAAATCTGCAGCAGTTGCTGCTTTAGCTCTTTTCTCGTGCTGTTCTTGCTGCTCTGCTCTCCCGTTGCACTGCCGCTGTTGCTGCTGGGAGTGCTACCCTGCATGCTCCTAGCTGCTTCTGCTGCTGGTGGTGCTTTTCTTTCTCTTCCTCCTCCTTCTCCTCCTGCTTTCCACCTTGCAACTGCCTCACCACTTACTGTCAGGTTGTCTGCCCGGCAACAGAAGTCGCAGCCGTAGGGTGCGTGTAGGAGCACGGGGGGCAGCTACTCACGTGCGCCTCTGCAGAGCGTTTCACTTTGTACCCGGTCTGTTGACTCGAGCCGCTGCAGTGTCTTTCTGGTTTTTCCTTCCTTTCCGTCTCCCCTTACGTCTCTTCTGTCTCCTTAACTTCTTTTTCCTTCGTTGCTACCTTCTTTTTTCTCTCCATGGTCTACTTGATCCGTGCTGCACCAGTGAGCACCTTACGAACGAACTGCCCGTGAGCAGCTGCAGAGACAGGAACAGCCAGCGACAGCGCAGCAGTCGCCCGGGCAGTGCGCGACGCAGAAGAAAAGGAACAACAGCACCCTCTCCAACTGCTGGGCCGCGGGCGGCGGTCGTAGGGGCAGCATTTCAAACGGCAGCAGCAGCAGCAGGCTCCACAGCGACAGCAACACCAGCGCAGGCAGCAACGGGACGTCCTGCATGTGGACGTGTACGTGAAGGTGTCGTATACGTCGTATACGTTCTTTTGGCCAGCAGGAGTTTCGAAGCTGCAAGACGAACTACGGCTGCAGGTGAGGCAGCAGCTGCGCGCGCAGGACGCAAGAAGGACAAACGGCGAGCTTGACGTTGTTGCACAGCCCTACCCTACGGCTTCGCAGCGGCGCGGTGCCGCCTGTAGCAGCCCCAAGGGCTCAAGCAAAAACACTGGCGTCTCCTTTGCCACGCTGTTGCAGGCCTGCCTTTGTGGAAGGTGACTGAAAATTCGTAGAATATGGAGTTCACGCTGCCCTATGCGCCAACACTGGCCGAAGGAAATATCGCTGTTCTGCACAGCGACAAATGAGAAAATTTTGCATGCAGAGAGAGACGACAAGAACTGAAGATGCTGTCTGCCTGAGGTCATTGAGAATCTCGTCGTTAAGGCCTGCTGCAGGCTGCCGCCGGAGGAGACGTCCACGCTGTTGCAGCTTTCTGGCAGCTGCTGCTTCCTCACTGCTGCTGTCGCCGCTTCCCTGCTGCTGCTGCTGCTTCTTCCTCATTGCTCCTGCTGCTTCCTCGCTGCTCCTGCTGCTTTTTCGCTACTGCTACTGCTGCTTCCTCGCTTCTGCGACTGCTGCTTCCTCGTTGCTGTTTCATCGCTGCTGCAACTGCTGCGACTTCTGGTGGCGCTGCAGTGTCGCGCGGCAGGAGGGTTCAGGATGGAGCTGGTTGCCAGCCTCCGCGTGGTACACGTGTGTCCACACGTCTGACTCTGCGTGACTGATTTTATCTACGGAGAGTGGTATATATGTAATATATATGTATATATATATATGCATGCACGTGGACGACGCACCTGTGTACGAGACAGTACAGAAGGGAGTTTGAGTTACGCGGAGCAGGGGCGGCAGACGTCCCGCTTTTGTCCGTTCCTGCCGTCTTCAGGAGCCCTTTGCACGTCGTGAAGTTCGCAGGAATAGCAGCGACAGCAGCAGCGGGAGCAAGTGAAACTGCAAGCTGTAGTAGCAGGGGGAGTTCGTCCATTCACGCGTGACAGCAGCGGCAGCAGGTGGCTGGCGCAGCGGGTCGTGCATGTATGTAGCAGCGGAGTGGGAGAGAGGTCGGCTCCCCCTGTGTCATCTACGCCCCGAGGAAATTCATTTCCTCAGTACATTTCTCTCGCTCTCTGCTGATCACGTCGCGTCCATATTCGCCCTGTTTTCTCTCCTTTCATCTTCTTCTCCCCTTTTCCTTGTATCTCCTCCTGTACCTTCTTCGCTTCTCCGCTACAGCAACACAACAGCAGCAGCTCCTACCATCTGCTGCTGCCGCCCCTCCTGCTCCCCCTGCTCCTCTTCTCGTCGATCTGCTGCAGCAGCTGCTGCTGCTCGGTGACTCTTCAGTTGCGTCTCTGTTTCTTTTTCCTTCTTCCCCCCTCCTCCTGCTGCTGCTTCGTCGTCTCGTCTTCTTCTCCTCCTGCGTCTCCTGGTCCTCCACTTTTCAGTTTCGTCGCCGAGCTTCTTTTCCCGTCGTATTCCCTTTGCCTCTCCTCCGTTTCTTTGTCGTGCGATAGTTTCTTCTTCTTTCGTCCTGCCGCCAAGATGCCGCTGCGAGTGGCACTGAAGAAGCACTTCTTCGCTCGCTCAGAACGAGTGAAAAGTGTTGATTTCCACCCCACCGAGCCATTTCTTCTCTCCGCCTTGTACGACGGACGCCTCCACGTTCACGACTACCTCACGCATGCCCTTCTCAAAGAAATTGATGCTTCGCCGCTGCCGCTGCGGTGAGACTTCCCGCCTCCTCCCAGTCGCCGGGCACGAGCAGCAGCAGCAGCAGACTCAGAGTCCCTCCCGCTTTCCACTGCTCTGTACCTTCGTATGTGTATCGCCCCAGTATACATTCGAATAGTGCCTTGTCTCATATAGGTGCATGCGTCGCCCTTCTGGGTGGGTACATGGAGATCATGTGTGTACATGTGTATGCAGCAATGCGTGTGGTGGGGTGCGCGCGTTCACCAACACAGCAGAGAGAGACAAGAGGTCTTTCCTTCTATACGTGCGAAGCAGGATAGAGAAAACGCAGTGTATACGTGTATGCACTGAAAATGGTGCTCATAACAGAAGGAGGCACAGATAGATATGTGTAGACAGATATATATGTGATACATATATATATATATATATACATACACTGATATGATTAGATATGGATAAAGAGAAGGGAGATTTATTTGGGTATCTGTCTACCTGTCTACCTCTACGTATGTATATATATATATATAGATAGAGAGAGACAGAGATTTGTGTACCTATCTATGCATATATATATATGTACGTACACGTGTACACTTTTTTGAAAATATATGCATATAGGTAGAGAGGCGCAGTACAGTATATATATATATATACATATGTTTATGTACGTATACGTATGCATTTCGTTAAAGACATATGTGTACAGGTAGAGCTGTGCAGTATACATTGTTTCATTAGAAAACGCAGCTTGACTCTCTCTACGCACACATAAATGTGTATTCATACCACTATGTATAGATATACGTATACGTACGTAAATACAGTATATACGGGCATGTCTACCTGCAGGTAGGTATATGAATATATGTTAAGTGTACCGATCAATACGGGTGCCTGCGTCGCAAGACGTGGTCCGTAGTGACCCACTTTCTAACTGCTGTGTGTTAGGCACCTGCTGCTTACGTTACTGGGTCTGCTGCCGTTGCTCGAGCGCTGCTGCTCTGATAATATTATCATGTCCCTGCTGCTGCAACTGGTGCGCAGCAGCTGCCTGCGCTACTGATACTGCTGCTGCTACTTTTGCTGCTGCTGCTTTTGCTGCTGCACCAGGCGCTGTTGGTGCGGTGGAGCTGTTGCGGCTTCTGCGGCTCTTCTGCCGTCAGGCGGTGGGGCTCCAGTAGTGCACCTGCTGTTGCTGCTGCTTGTCTTTCACGCGGCGACAGTGCAACTGCTGAGCAGCTGCTGCTCGACTGAGGCTCCAGTTGCTGCTGCCGCCGCTGCTTTATTCGATATTCTGGGTTTCTTGCTGCAGTAGGGGGTGCTGCTGGGGATACTGCTGCGTGTGGTACCCCTCTTGCGTCTTGCGCTGCTGCATCTGCTGCCGCGGTCGCTAGCCTGCTCTTGCGCCGACTACTCCGCGTGCTGCTGCTGGTGTTCCTGCGTCAGCTGACATGGTCGCGGTTGGTACTGCGACTGCCGCTGTTGCATCTCCTGATGTTATTTCTGCTGCTGTTTCTGCGTGGGGACAGCACGGCGAAGTTCGTCGTGAGGCGGCAGTGGATATTGTGTGGAGGCGACGACTGCGCGTTGCGCGTCTTCAATTTGCACACTCTCGAGAAAGTGAAGGAAATCCCGAACGCCCACACCGATTACATCCGCCACGTATCGATCCACGCCAGCAAGCCCCTCGTCCTCTCCTCCTCCGACGACATGACGGTACGCAGACTCTTAGCTGTGCGTACACCCGGTGCTGAGGAGACCGTTGTCAATGTATACACCTGCGCATCTTAATTTTACATACAAGCGCAGGACGTGTCCTTTACGACAGACGCGCGTATACGTGAGTAAGCGTGTGCCGTAGTTCAGGTTCTTGGTGCTGCTGGGCTTTTCTTCCAGGTCACCCGACGCGTGTGCCCTGAGGTGTACGTACACTCAAACGCAGAAACACGTTTTCTTGGTACAAGGACGTATGTACGCACGTGGTTACGTGTGTGTCGTGTCTGTTCGTAGAAAATGTGTATATGTGTGTGTACAATTCGTAAGGGTCGGAAGGTGTGTATTTGTGTGCATGTGTCGCTTTGGTATGGATGTACTTCTTCTGCTGGACTCTCGAAGTTCGTTCGGGTGATGATCTGGCATAGCGCGTTTGCTGGCACAAACGCTTCGGCGCACCAGAAGACGCCTCGCCGGCTACGTTTGTGTATCGACTTGTGTCTGTGTTTCGTTCTGGACGTACTCGACTTTGTGTATAGACCAACGGGGTGTACATACACCCCAGCAAGTCAGCTGCCTTCACGTTCGGTTACGGTTCTATCTGTCGACTAATATCTGTGTTGCTTTTACTCTATTAGGAAAGACCTACTACGCACTGGAGCGCTACTAAGCTATTCGATAGCTGCGGGTCTGTGTACCTACATATGTGTCTACTTATTTATGCACACGTATTTCGCTTGGTGTACAGACACCCGAGCACTGCGATATACGTTCCCAGCAGACCTCTGTATCTTAGAGCAGCATGGCGATGTCGCTTGTCTCTCTCTGTCTCTCTCTGTGTCCGTGTTTTCTCTGTGTGTGCATGTGTGTGCGTATAAGTACTTCGTCTTTGCTGTGAAATTCCTTTTATCGAGACTTCTGCACAACCGCGGGTCTCTGTGCTTCCCAGCAAATCTCTGCTGCTTTCTTCTTCTGCGGGTCGAAGGGGAGAATATATGCTGGAGACTGCTGTTCGCGTTTCTGAGCAGCGTCCGCAAAAAGCCCTACGCGGACGTGTGTGTGTACGTACGCATCCGAGTGTACGTGTCACTTTCTCCTCGTCTTTCCCTCCCTACCTATTTGCTGTCTACGCCTCTACCTTTCTAGAAGCGTGTATCTATATGTACGTACGCAACTGCGTATACTGAAAATTTTTACTCGACCGTCTCTACACATCAGTAACGAGACGCACCACTTTGTGCGAGAGGGTGACGACCAGCGCCTTTTGGTGTGTACAGACACCACAGACACCCGAGCAGCAACTTCTGAGTCACCAAGTGTCAGAAACGCGGTCGTGCAAAGGTCTGCGGCTTACACGCCTGTCGCTCTCTGTTTTATCTAAGAAGTGAGATCACTGACAACGTGTCGCTGCGGTGATAAGAAGTAACGAAGGTTCTTCCCGCCTACGCGCTCACGAGTGTGGGAGAAAACACAGCAAAGCTGCGACAGAACGTCGTACACTTTTTGGAGTGGAAATTTCTGCGCACATTGGAAGTGCAGTCGTACGGATACATGTGCGCGCCTCAGGAGGCAGTCTTTCACTGGCTCAAGCTGCCAAGGCGGTCTGCTGGCGCCTCGTTGTCTCGCGTGGCATCTCTCTCGACAGTACAAGCATAGCTGCTGCACAGGTGTATATACACTTTGTGTATGTCTCACGCACACGTGTATATACACTCCGTGCATGCATGGACTAATGCGTATGTGGTGCACAGGTGTACTTGTAGTCTCCACGTTTTGTTCACGTAAGTGTGGATATACACTCTCTCTGTGCTTTGCACTGGTGTGTGTTGTACAGTGTACAGGAGCTCTGCGCAGGTGTACATACACTCGATATTGCACGCGTAGGCTCACATGTTTTGTGCACAGGTGTATATACACTTGATTTTGTACGCGTAGACTCACTTGTGTGGCACACAGGTGTCGAACACACACTGCGCGTGCGCGTTTTCGAAGACTCAGATGCTTACGGGTGTCTGTACACTCCATGCCGGTGGCATCCGTTGCGCGCGCTTCTATGCGCCGCTTCCCTGTCTCCGTTTTAGCAAAAACGGCTGATCCATACGTACACCTGTGTACCTCGTTTCCAGCGTCTAGTTCTGCGTGTAGGTCAGCAAACAACACACATGCATACAGATCATTCCCATTCTACGTACATGCCTCACGGCTTGTACGTGAGCCAGCTAAGAGTTGGCATATGTGTCTGTTTAGGTGGAAAGTTGTCTGTGTTTGGGGTGTACGTACAGCCCGTTTTTCGTGTCTGTGGACGTGCTGGACACGCCTGAGTGTATGCTTGTGCAGCGGAATCTTCACTTTCATAGACAAACCAGCCGTGTACGTTGAGGAAACATGTGTCACGGGCTAGTGCTGGCGCTGCTGCACTTCGTGCCGATCCTGCTGCTGCTACTGCGGGTGCGGTGGCAGCGGTCCTCGCTGCCCCCAGCTTTGTTGAGGCTGACACGTTGTTTTCGTTGCTGCAGCTGCTACTGCTGCTGTTGTTGCTCCTGCTGCTATTGCGGTTGTTGCTGGTGCGGCCGTTGCCGCTGGTGCGGCTGTGTGACCGTTGCTATTGCTGCTGCTAGAGGTGCTACCGCTACTTTTGTTGGTTCTGTTGCAACTGCTGTTTTTGCCGCTGAAGTGCTGCACCTCCTGTAGTTGCTGCTTCTTTTCTTTTGCGACTTGTTCGTAGATAAAGCTGTGGGATTTTGAGAGAAACTGGATGCGGCTGGCGTCTTACGAGCAACACACGTACTACGTGATGCAGACGCAATGGCATCCGCGCGACCCGAATTTGTTTGCTTCGTGCTCCCTGGACCGCACAATAAAAGTGTGGGGTCTGCTGCAGCTACAGCAGCAGGGTGCCGGAGGCGGAGGCAGTAGCGGCAATGCAGCAGCAGTGCAGCAGTCGCAGTCTGCAGCAGCTTCGGGACAGCACGGCGGGGTGGTGGTCGTCGCCCCGCACTTCACTCTCACCGGCCACGAGCGCGGGATCAACTGTATCGAGTATTCGAAGAGGTAAAGTTGAATCATATATAAGACACTTCTTATTGCCGTTATCCATATCCATTCTTTTGTCTTTCTTTGTTCTTTGTCTCTTTTCCTCTACATGTATATATATATATATATATATGCGTACGTCTCTATGCGTACACATATTTGTATACATCATGTGTTTGCGTACCTCTCTCACTGTATGTATACTTATACATACGTCTCTCTCTCCGTGTATATATACATGTATATACAATACACGTACATATTTGTGTCTCTCTTTATACGGGTATACATATGTAAACACGCACTACAGTGCATATATGTATCTGCGTACACTTTTTGATGCCCGTTCATACATCCCCTCGTGTCCACTACATATATATCTCCCGCGTTCTGCCTACGTACGCGTATGTTCCTGCGTCCACGTTGCCATCTTGTATATAGTCGTCCGTCTACATACATATATTTCCCTCTTTACACATATGTATATAGCTCTACGAATCAAGTGCTTCCTTACACATCCTTGTATGTCTTTTTTACCACTATATGTATGTATATATGTATGCATTCCTCTCTTCATGTGTATATATATATATACATATGTGCACGGCCGTCTCATTGGTGTGTGGAAATATACACGTGCGCAGATACAGATATATCTATATACACGTGTGCGTGTATGTGTGTAACGTGTGTATGTATGTATATATCCATGTATGTATCTACGGGTGTGTATGCATGTACATGTATGTATGTATGTGTATGTAGGTAATGTGAAGTCTTGTACGTATGGGGGAAGAAGTTGTGGAAGCAGTTACAAATGGAGGCGTTTCTGGGCATGCGTGCGCGTCTGTGCGTGCAGCGGCGAACGCCCGTACATCGTCTCGGGGAGCGACGACTGCACCGTCCGTGTGTGGGACTACCAAACGAAGCAGTGCATCCAGGTACGTCCTGCTGCCGCAGCAGCAGCACCTACGAGAGAGCCGGAGCACTTGCTAGAGAGCAGGAGCACTTGCTCGAGAGTAGCAGCACTTGTGAGAGAGCAGCTGCACTTGCTAGAGAGGAGGAGCAGCAGGATAGCAGGACACCAGCATTTCCATCTCGGCTGCGCTGTAGGAGAGCAGCAGCGGCAAGGCACGAGCAGCATCAACAGCAGTGCTTCGCTGTGGGAGAGCAACAGCAGCAGGGCAAGAGCAGCAGCGGCAAAAGCAGCACCCGCAGCGACATATGCTTCTGGTGGCAATAGGAGTTGTGGGAGGTGACACAGCAGACAGAGCAACGGGAGAGCAGCAACGGGGTGTAGCGGCAGCAATGCACCGCACGGCGTGACGGGCGTCAGGAGAAGCGGACAGAGCAGCAGGAGCGGGAGGAGTGACAGAAAAAGGAGCAGCAATAGGAGGAGTAGCGTCAGCAGCAACAGTAGATCTACTCACAGTCCTGCGCAGCACTCGGCGTAGCAGGAGGGAGTGCTGTAGCAGGGAAAGGAGGAGCAGCAGCAGCAGAACAGCAACACCCCACCCCCCCCGCCGGGTCGACAACACGGGCAGCAACATCCAACAGATGAGGAGCAGCTGGCGTAGGGAGACAGCAGCAACCGCAGCAGCCGCAGGGATGTTGCCTGCACGGCACCAGAAGTCCTTCCACAGACACAGCTCTTTTGATCTCTTCGTCTGACGTGCGGGTGCGTGTCTACTTTTGCCAGGCAAAGTCATTCAACTACGCGCGTCCTTACACGTGTGCGTGTACCTCTATGTCTGTCCGTCTCTAGCTTGATTCAAATAGGTCTCCTTACTTTTGTCTTTATACATATATGTACGCAGCACCGATGTCCAGCTCTCCCTATCTCTACATATATATATAAAAGTAATTATACGTATAGAGGTCTTGGTACAAATGAGTATATTTGTATATATATATCTATATGCATGTGTATAAGTGTAAATAGCTGTCGCCTTACCGCTCTCTCTATCTATAAACACATGTAGTTCTTATATCTGTAGGGGGACGGAGGCGTGTACGACGGGAGTCTTACGCAGGAGTCGAGAGAGGCGAGACGGCGGGCACTGCTGCTGCTGCCACGGCTGCTGCAGGGGCTGGTGACTCTACCCGGTGTTGCGCGCTGGTGTTCATCAAGCCCGTATTTTCCTTCCCATATACTCTTGCGTATTCAGATACATGCATGCAGATTCAGACGTGTATAGGTATGTATACGTGTATGTAGACACACACACGGACACCCTCGCTGAGGCGTTCACGTACACACATGTGTTTTCACACACGTATATCTGTGTACATACATGCAGGTATATATATCTATACCTATGTTCACCTATCTACACATATATATCTCATAAAACATATCCGTATACATATACACACGCAGGTGCATATGTATACAAGAATATCTACATACTCATATAATAGGTATGTCTATATATTGGTTCTATCTACAGCTAACCCGAAAGTCGACTTCTTCGCGTTGATATACCGGCGCCACTATACCTGTGTGTAGTTACTACATCTGTCCATATATCTATCTATATCTAAAATATATACATATACATATATATGCACATACATATCTGTTCGCATATGTGTATATATGTAGTGGCGAGTGCACACATGTGTATGTATATGTGAGGGACGTCTTTGAAGACTGACCTAGGCCGTGAAAGAACAGGCGTACACATGTGTGTCTTTGTCCGCCTACACGCCGATACATTTATATATCCTTACATATATCTACATATCTATATAGACGTGTGCATATACGTAGATGCGTGCAGAGTGGTGTCGCTGCGGTTTTTGCCTGCTCCTGCTGCCGCCTGCCTGCTGCTGCTGCTTCCCCGCTGTCATTTCCTTCCTGTTGCTGCTGCTGCTGCTGGTCGGCAGGTGTTAACGGGGCACACGAGAAACGTGTGTGCGGTGCTCTTCACGACTTTGACGGGCCACACGCTGCCCCTCCTGTTTTCCGCTGGTGAGTTCTCTCCGGTTTTGCCCGTTCTCTTCCTGTCTTCCTGTCTCCGGCTGACAGCTGTTTTCTTCGCTGAGACACGCCTGTTCGGGCCCAACGGCGAGGGTTTCCCCGCTTTTTTTTTCTTTCTGTGTGTGTGCGTGTCTCCGTCTCCCTTTTCGCCTTCCGGCGAAGATTTCTCGTGGAGACGTCGCGCGTGTGTCTCTGCGTCCGTCTCACTCTCCGCGTCTGTCCTGCTGTTATGCACCTGCATGTGTCTGTGTGACATTTTATAGACTTTTTTGCTGCATCATAAACCTTTCCATGTCTTCTCCTCACGCCAGCGTTCTTCTCTTCCTCCGACTGCTGCTTGCATACACTCCTGTGCACGTGTCGAACGCTCCTGTGTATGTCCACTTATGAGAGGCACAGAAATAATCAACGCAAGTATATGTTTCGCTATATGTACATACATATGTGTACAATATATCTATCTATCTATATATTATATACTCACCAGTGCGCTATATATGCGTGAAGGGCTCTCTGTTCTCACCTATGTGTGCACATGGATATGCATGTTTTAGTCTTCTCCTTCTCGTCTCTCTTCGTGAGCTGGCCTACGTCTGCTTGCTGCTTGCACACATCTATATATATATATATGTAGGCTGCTTCCTCAGACATGTATGTATACGAAGATGTGTACATGGCAGTTCGCCAGTACATAAGGTGCCTCTTATTTGTTGACGACGACGCCTTGCCTGTCTGGACGCGTTGGTGGTTTTTTCTTCTTAGCCAGCAGATGCTCACGTCTATCTTTCTAGGCGCTGCGCAGCCACTTCAGCCAGCCCTCTCTTTTCTCTCTCTCAGCATTCCACCGCCAACGTACACATCTCTCTCTATATATATCTGCCTATATTTGTATATCTGTATCTATCTATATTTATATCTGTCGACATCTATCTATATCTGTCTATATCCATGTATATATCTATATCTATCTGTATTTATCTGTATCTGTCTCTCACTATATCTGAGTGTCTACCCATATCTCTCTATCTATATCTATCTATTCATCTGCATATTCATCTATGTATCTATCTATCTACACACCCATACCCATATACACATATATATGTATGTGCGCGCATCTTTGTACGTCCTGGTATATAGAGATATATACACGTATACAGAATCTGTGACCTGTGTGTGTGTGTGTGTGTGTGTGTGTGTGATGCACACAGACGTGTGCGTCTGGCTAGCGTTATACATGAACATAGTGTTTGTGTATGTATGGGAAATATGACGCTATCGTCAAGTAAGAAACGCTGGTGTGTCTCTCTTGAAAGATGCGACTGCTACACAGGGGACGTTTCGTCAAACATTTCTACCAGTACGTGTCGCCCTCTCTTCAATTTCCTCTTTTTCGTCCTTTCTCTGTTCACCAAGGAGTACGGCCGCCTTTCTGTCTCGTCCTCCTCTTTATCTTGGAGATATACGTGTACAGATCCACGTGTATGTGTATGTGTAGGCATGTGCTTCCACCGCCTCAGGAGACACTTGAAGCGGAAAAGGAAGTTGGCGGAGATGCCCCTTCTTGCTGACCACGTGTGTTGACGCCGATATATTGGTAGAGAAGTTCTCGTGATCGTACATACGTACCCGCGGACAACTTGTGTATGTAGGGGCACGCGCACGTAGTCACCTACGTAATAAATGCGCGTGCTTAAAAACAAAGGATGAACACATAGTTACGGACTCACACACATATGCCTTTACATCTGCCTGCAAGCATACACGTATATCTGTGTGTACGTGAGTATACGCATACGGTAACGCCTAGATATACGTCTGCGTATCACCCTGTGTGTACGTGGAATGAGCGTCTATATATATATATATACATATGTGTGTGTGTCTACGCATAGAAACGTGGGCGCACCACCTGTGTGTCGAAGACCGCTCGCAGGTTCTAACGGACGTGCTGCTGCTCTTCTCTTTCTTTCGCGAATGCTGCTGCTCTTCTCGTCTTGTCCCACGTGCTGCTGCTCTTCTTTTCTCTCGTGCTGCTGCTGTTCTTCTTTTCTCCCACCTGCTGCTGCTCTCTGCTCTTCTCTTGTGCTGTGGCCCTCTCGTTCCCGTGTGGGGAGGAGGAACAGGAGGTAGAGACATAGAGAGTGTCTACCCCTCTTGGAAGAGAGTATGCACACACGTCTCGCTGCTCAACAGCTGCGTCTGCCGTGTGGGGTCTTGTCTCTTTGTCTTTGACAAGGGCGGTCTCTCCTCCGGCTCTCCCGCGCTGTTGCTGTGCTGCTGCTGTTATCTGCTGCTGGTGCTGCTATCTGCTGCTGGTGCTCCTGGCTGCTGCTGCTGCTGTTATCTGCTGTTGGTGCTGCTGTCCGCTGCATCTGCTTCTGTGTTGGTTTTCTTGCGTCCCTCTGCTACCTTTTGCTTGAGCTGCTTTTGTGTTGCTGCTGTTACGCCTCTCTTCCCGCGTGCACGGTTCCTGCTACTACTGCCGCTGCCGCTCTTCTGGTCCTGTTGGATGCTGCTGCTGGGTCTTCTGGTTCCTGTCGCCGCTGTGCTGCTGCTGCTGTGCGTCGTCGCCGCCCTGCTGCCGCGGCTGCCCGCCCTGCTCTTCCTCCGACGCCTTCGTCTCTAGTGTTGCTGCCGTCGGTAGTTGTTTGACTTGCTGCTCACGCTACTGCTGCTGCTGGTGCTGGTGCTGCGGCCTTCCGTTTCGCTGCTGCTGCCGCCCTTGCGTTGTTTGCTGCTACTGCTGCTGTTGCTGCTGCTGCTCGGCGTTCTGCTCACGCTGCTGCTGGTGCTTCTGCTTTTGCTGCTGCTGGTGCTGCTGGGTGGCCGTGCGCGCCGCAGGAGAAGATACGCAGCTCTTTGTCTGGCATGCGCTCACGTACAAGAAGGAAACTTCTGTTGATTTGAAAGTGGAGCGCATATGGTCGCTTTCCCTTCTCGACACGTCCAGCGCAGCAGCGGGAGCCGCAGCCACAGCAGCAGGCGCAGGCGCACCAGCAGCAGCGGGTGGCGGCCTTGGGGGCCTCGTACTTGCTGTTGGAAGCGACAGCGGCACTCTCGTCCTAAAGGTACTCAAAATTTTCTTCTTCTTTCTATTCTTCCTCGTTTTCGTCTTCTTCGTATCCCCGCTCCATTCTTCTTTGTCGTGCTGTCTCTTTTTTCCTTGTCATTTTCCTCTATATCCATCTCCTTCTTCGTCTCCCTCTTCTGCTCGTTCGTGTCCCTTTCGCTTCGTTTTTCTCGGTCTTCTTTTTCATTTCCGTTTTCACGGTGTCCGTTTTTCGTCTTCTTCTTCGACCCCTTCCCCCTTCTCTTGGTGTCCGTTCTTCCCCTTTCTTGCTCCTGTTCTTCTTCTCCGTCCCGTTCTTCGTTTTCTTTTCTTGATGTCCATTCTCCCCTTTTCTTGTTCTTCTTCTTGGTTGTCTTCCTTTTCTGCTCTGCCTGCTTCTTCTTCGTGTTCTTCTTCTCCTTCGTGCGGTGCCCATCGTCGTTTCGAAAATACTGCGCACGTCGTCGCTTTGCTGTTGTGGCAATCGACGACGTCGCACCGGAGGCTCCCCTGCTGCTGCTGCTTCTGTGGCCGCGGAGGCGTAAATTCTGCCGCAGCCGCTCCTGCGTCTGCGTGTCCTACTCCTGCTTGTTCTGTCTGCTCTTCTTCTCAGCAGATCTGCTGCTGCTGCTTTTCCTGCAGAAGCGGTTCTGCGCCACCTGCTGCTCCTCCTGCTGCTGGGGGGAGTGTCTGCGTCTCTCGTCGCTGCTCTTGCGGATACTGCTGCTGCCGTTGTTGTGTGGCGCTCACGTGTGCTGCTGCTGCGGCTCTTTTTGCCCAGCCGTCTCGGCCTGGGTGCTCCTTCTGCGCGGCTGCTTCGCAGCTCCTCTTCTTCTTCTTCTTCGTTCTCTTCCTCCTCACTTGCGTCTTTGTCGTCTTTTTCTTTGCAAATCGCCTCTTCACTTTCTTTCCTCCTGCCGTCCTCTTGCGCGTGGACGCAGATGGGGAAAGAGATGTTGGTGGCTTCGCTGCATGCGGGAAAGGCCGTCGTGGCTAGAGGCTTCGAAATTCTTCAAGCAAATCTTCGTCTTCTAGAAGAACAGCAATGGCTCGACGGAGAACGCCTTCCCATAGCCTACAAAGAACTTGGACAGTGTGGTGAGCATCGTCTTTTTTCGACGCGGTGTCGTCTGCGGGCTTCGTACACCGATTCAGATACACCTCCTTGTCTCCCTATCTGTCTCGTCTCCCAGTCTCTCCCACTCTCTCCGTGTCTCCCCGCGTCTCTCCGTCTTCCCGTCTCTCTGCGTCTCCCTGTCTATCGGTGTGTCTCTGTTGCTGCCTGTCCCTCTGTGTCTCTCTGCATCTTGGTATTCGTTGCAGGCGTTGCTCTCCTTCTTCTCTTTGTGCTTCAGACGGTGTGGGGTGCTGCTGCTTCGGACGGTGTGGGGTGCTGCTGCTTCGGACGGCGTGGGGTGCTGCTGCTGCGGACGGTATGGGGTGCTGCTGCTTCGGACGGTATGGGGTGCTGCTGCTTCGGACGGCGTGGGGTGCTGCTGCTTCGGACGGTATGGGGTGCTGCTGCTTCGGACGGTATGGGGTGCTGCTGCTTCGGACGGTATGGGGTGCTGCTGCTTCGGACGGCGTGGGGTGCTGCTGCTTCGGACGGTGTGGGGTGCTGCTGCTTCGGACGGTGTGGGGTGCTGCTCACTCCATTTTTCTCCTCTTCTTCATCTGTCTCTGTCTGTGTCTCTCTTTGTGGGGACGCAGCGCTCTCTCCTCTTCTAGTACACATGCATACGCATGCAGGTAGAGAGATGTACGGATATGTGGTTCGCAGCGCTGCGCGCGTAGGCGCAGCAGACGTGCAGGAATAAAGGAGCAGTAAATACACTACCCTATACATATACATGTGCACATGCGTACGTACGTATATGTGTATATATGCGTACACATATATCTGCTGCATATGTCCACATGTGTAAATATATTATATGCACGTGCATATATATATATACATCGCAAGTCGTATACATACATTACTTAGTATGTACGTAAGTGTACATGCATATACACACATGTATATATATATATATATCCGTTTAGCTATCTGTTTACATATATGTACTTCTGCGTACGCATGTATACATTATATATGTATGTATACGTATATACGCTTATACGTATCTTCATGGCGGCCTGACTCCTCACCTCTTCGGTGATCGGCCGGAACAGCTGGAGAGCTTTGTGCCTGCTGCGCCAGCACGATATATATAAATATATTTATATTTATATATATATTTATATGATTACTTCTGCCTCTCCATGTCTTGTTGTGTGTACATGTATATGTATGTATCTAATTTTCTTTGCCAGTCGCTTGATATGTATGCGCCCCCATGTATATGTGTGTATACATACGACTACGTCTGCCACACTCCCCCCAGCTGTACACATGCACCCGTGCATGCATATATATATATGTATTTGTAGGACTGTTTCTGCCTCTGTAGCTCTCCAGCTATATCTACACAGATACACGTGTGTCTCTCTCTCTGATTTCTGCTGCATGCATATCCATCCACGTGTGGCTATTTTCTACTTGGGTCCCTTGCTGCACACGTGCATGCATGCCTGTATTCGTCTATGCGTATGTATGTAGATACAGCTGTCGGCGCCTCCCCACCAACATGCTCACACTTCATATACTTGGGAATACTTTCCGTCCGTAGCTGTCTTCGTTTCTTTCCCGTCTATGCACGTATGTGTACGTGTATGTGTGTATGTCTCTTCCTATCTCTGTCTTTATATTTCTCCCAAACTTTGCCTCCTCTCTGTATGTCTTCTACTCTCTCTGTCCGTCTCTGCCGGTGGCCGGTCGTTGTGTAAGTGCTGCGTGTATCTCTCAGGCCAGCGGTGTTGCTCTGCATGCGCTCTGCATGTCATGCCCCCCCCCCCGCCCCCCGCTGCTTCGAATAGATGGTCGTGCTGCGGCATCCGTAGAGAGACCCGGTCCCCACGGGAGAGGCTGGTGGCCACCCACTCGTGGCGCTGCTGCTGGCGTTGCCTGGCTGCCCTCCTCATTTCTTCTGCCTTCCTGTCTGCCTCTCTTGCCGCGTGCGCTGCCCACGTCGCTGCTGCGGACCTGAAACTTCCGGGGCTGCATGCTTCGGGCAGCTGCCTCGGTGCCTGGGATGACTGCTGAATGCGGCAGAAGACGCTTCTGTTTGCTGAGTGTGTAGGGAGACCGTTTCTGCGCATGCGAGCAGTCTTCCCAGCTGCTTCGGCTTCTGCTGCATGTGTGTGGAAAGGAACGGGCGGGGAGGTCTTCGATGTTGGAGGAGGGGAGGGAAAATTGCAGTCAATTTATCGATCGGTTCGCTGCGTCCACACGAGAGCTCTGCTGGCGTCCTCTGCTCACCGTTTGCTGCTGTCATTCGCGTTCCCCTGCTGCGCATGCTTCGTTCGTTTTCCCCCGGATACTTGTGAACGGCTTGCTGTCCTGCTGCTTCTCCTTCTTGGCGAGCTTCTTCTTCTCTTCGGTGCTACACAAAAACGCGACATCGTGCGTTGTGTACTCCCCAGACGCCTTGCCCTTCTATGGGCCTTCCTGCGTCTCTGCATGCGTCTTCGACTCCTGCGCCGTGTCCGTTGCATTCCGTATTCACGCCTTAGAAGACGTGCGTCCACATACATGGAGACGTGTCCATCTGTTTCTCCACGTACCTATATATATTTATGTCTCCGGGTGTGTGTAGGCACCTATATATATATATATATATGATGCGAAGATTTACTTGAATTTGAGAATCTCTGTGGATATGTATATTTGATGCAAAGTTTTACTTGTACATTCATGTCGGTGCATGCCTTTTCACCTGCATGTCTATGTGTATATATGTGTGTATTTGTAGAGAGAGGGGTAGATGTTGCGAGGGGTACTTCCCGCGAAAGTGTAGTGGGTTCTTGGGGTCTGTGCTGCACCTGCTGTCTGCATGCGCAACGCGTGTGGTGTGTTGCTGCTGTCCACGGGTGCATGCGCATTGCAGATTTATTTCCGCAGAGCATCAGCCACCACCCGAGCGGCCGCTTCATCGCCGTCTGCGGCGACGGGGAGTACGTCATATACACCGCCCAGGTAATGCGTCACGCTTCTTCTTCTCCGGACCCCAAAATTGAGTCCCCACACAAATATATATATTTATACTTCTCAATAGAAATAAACTTGTGCATGTGCATGCATATTTTTCGGTCGACATCTCTGTTCACAAACCACCGTAAAGAGCTGTGTATAGATGCCGGCGTGAACATCTATATATATATATCTACATATATGTGTATATGTTTGTACGTTTGCGTGTTGCGTCCCATGTCTGCATCTATATGTCGTGCTGCATACAAATGTATATATATACGTAGCTGCTCGTATCTGTGAGGTGCGTCTGCATCTACACTCTACCTATATGCATGTGCGTCTCTCCCTGTATATCTACCTATACATATATATGCATACGTGTCGATAAATGTGTATGTGTATGTTTGTGTATATGCCGTATGTCTGTGTCTACGTATGTCACGCATGCTACAGGCGTGCATGCATTTCTCTCACTCATTCTCTCCACACACATATATCTGTGTATATCTCCATGTTTGTCTAGATATACGCCATGTCATATGTAGTTGTATTTGTGCCATACAACTGTATTGACGTATCATCCTTTAAACATGCGTATATGTGTTTCGCTTCCTCCGTGTCTCTCTACGTACGTATTTCTGTATCTGTGTAGATCTTTGTAGCTGTGTCTCAAATTTCCGTAGCTGCCTGCGTGTCACGCTATATATGCATGCTACTATGCCTATCTATATATATGCATACGTTTGTATATCTGTGCCCTATTTTTGTATCCGCGTGTCACCATATATATACGTGTGTGTGTATGTAAATGTATGTTTGTATACATGCTTTGTATCGGTGTGTACACATCACGCTATATACATGCATATACATATATATATGTATATATGTATATCTGTGTATATATTTGTGTCTGTGCCCTACGTCTTTATACGCACGTATCACGCTTTAAACATATACATATATATGTAAATCGATGTCTATGTTTGTATGTGTGCCTCATGTCTCTGTGCACATATCACGCCATATACGTGCATGTGTGTGTCTCTCTCTTTTTTCCTGTATATGTATACGTATGCTCGGGTGTGTGGACCTTGATAATATGTATATATCTGCTTGTACAGGAGGCAGATGGTGTACGTATGTATGCGTAGAGAGCGCGGCCGTCGACCGGGCTGTACGTCTTGTATGTAGATGGCGTGAACGTCTTCTCTACGTTTTCCACGTGTCAGAGAAATGCCGTAGTTTTTACGCCAACAGAAAATCGTCTATCTATCGGGGGATTTGCAGCTTTCCTGTCTGGGTAGTCTGGGAGTATTGCACATATATATATGTACAGCGCGAACAGCAGTCTCTGTGTCTCTCCTTAGCTGCAGTGCTTCTGTATATGTATGTGGATATAGTCTGTGGCTCTCTTTCTCGTGTACATATATAGACACACACGCAGAATAGCAGTCTCCGGGGCTCTCCTTAGCCGCACATTTTTGGTATATCTATGTGGGAGAGTTACGTGTCTCTTTCGCCTTAAATGTCTACGTACGTGATACGGATCTGTCTCCATACAAGTGTACATACATATATATAGAGAGAGAATAAATATACACATACGTATATATCTATTCTCCTGGTGTGTGTGTGTGTGTATTTTCGTCGATTCTTCTGTCCCTATTGTAGCCGTAGTGTCGTACGGAATTCAGTGTTTGCGTATGTGTAACAGGAGCCTGTTTCTGGCTTTGACTGCAATGTTTATATGTATGTGACAGCGCCTAGAGTGTGTCTGCCGTTCCTTGCACTTCTTCTGCGTGTATAAAAGGCATGTATTTCTCTCATTAACTGCAGTGTTGATGTCTATGTGTAAAAGTCGTCTTCCTTTGGTTCAGAGATGTGCTGAGAGGGTTCTGTATATCTGCATGCTGTCGCTACGGTCGCTATTTATTCATTCTTGGTGCCGTGTTGTGTGTGAATGGGCATGCAATTAGACCAGCCCCAGGTGTTGGTGACGCTGCCGGGACTCTCCACGCGAAGCATTAGTTTCTCCGGCTGCTTGCTGCTGTTGCTGCTGCCTCTTCGTCTGCGCCGCTGCTGCCGCTGCTGACTCTTTTTGCAGCCTCTTCACAGGGCGGTGCTGCTTGTCCTCAGCGGTGCTGCTGCCGCTTCTTTTTCTGCAGTCGCTGCTGCACCAGCTTGGGCTGCTCTCGCTGCCTCTTGCCTCCCACCTGTTTCAGGTCTTCTTGTTGCAGCTGCTCCTGTGCGCTGCTGTTGCGCCTGCTGCTGCTGGGGCTTCTGTTGCTGCCGGCGTCGCTACTGCACCGGCTGACGCTCTGCAACGACAGCAGAGCGACTGTTGCTTTTCCTGCTTCTGGGATGGCTCTCCCGGTGTACGGGCTCTGTTGCGCTCTCGGCAGTGCTGCTGCTGCTCTCACTGCTGCTGCTGCTGGCGCTGCTGCTGCTGCTGGCGCTGCTGCTGCTGCTGGCGCTGTCGGCAGGGCTGGTGCTGCTCTCTTGTTGCAGCTGTGGCTGCTGGGGTTGTTTTTTTGAGCTGCTGCGGCTGTGTTGGTGCTGTTGCTCGCGCTGATGTGTTGCTCTCACTGCCTTCGCGTTGCTGCGGTTGTTGCTGTCGCTTGTCTCACGCGGTGTGTGTTTCGTCCCCCACGCCATGGGGCCGGCTGATGCAACTCCTGCGGCTCATCCACACTTTTCCTTCTGTTGCTCATGTAAGACTTCTTTTTCACGCCGTTGTTACTGCGCATCCCCTGCGGCGCTGCTCCGACCGCGTGACCTGCTTCTCCTGTTTTTCTTCTTGTGTGTATACCACCTGTCTTGCCGTTGCTGCCGCGGCGTCTCTGGCCTGGAACCCACGTCGGCGTGACGGGGTGTCCACACCTTTCATGGAAGGCGCATGCAGACGTTCTACTACGTCTCTGCCTCGGGGCTTCCGCCGGGTCCCGCGGGTGTCGACGGCTGCTGCTGAATTTCACCGGGTTGCTCTTCTCGCTGCATTCCTCTTCTTCTCCTTCTTCTGCTCTGCGTCCTCCTCGTCGTCGTGCTCAGAGACGACAACAGCAGGAGAATCACCGGTCATTTGTCCTGTAGCTGGCTCTTTTCTTCCCACCTCTTCCTATCAGGCTCTCCTCGGTGCTTTCTCTCTGTCTCTTCTGCTCGACGCTTGGTGGTGGCCCTGTGCGAATTTCTCTTGCGTTTCTTCAGAGGGAAGTGTGACGTCTTCCGCCTACCGGTGTGGACGCCTTCTACGTGGCAGTGCTTTTACGTGCCTGCGTTCCGTCGATATTCCACCGGTCCCGTGAGGAGGTTGACGTTTTCTGGCTCAAGCGAAGTCTCTTCTTTCATCGCCCTTTTTCTCCGCGTCGCTGCTTTATTTGTTCTTAGGAAGTGGACTTCTGCTCCACGAAGGCGCCTCGTCGGGTTGCCGCGGCGCTGCACGCTGCGCAGTCCTCCGGCGCTCTCTATCTGTCTCGCTTGCTGTTTCGCGCTTTCCGCGTTTCTCTTTTTTCTTCTTCTCTCTGTGTTGTGCTTCGGTTACGACGGCACAAGGACTTCGTGTGTTGTGCTCGTCACTTGCCCTTTTCGCCGCCTCTGTGTGTACAACCTTTCTTTTCTCTCCTTCGGTATGGTGGTGTTGACGCGCACAGACGCTGCGGAACAAAAAATTCGGGAAGTGCAGCGACTTCGTTTGGGCGGCAGACGGTCGCTACGCCATTCGTGAAGACACCGGCCGAGTCCGCGTCTTCACCCAGTTTGAAGAAACGTTCAACTTTTCGCCTCCCTACCAGGCGGACGCCCTCTACGGCGGCCACCTTCTTGCCCTCAAGGCAGCCGATGATTCGTTTCTCTGCTTCTACGACTGGGAGTCCTGCAGGTGGGGCCGACCCGCGCCGCTGCGCGGTTTCGCCGGAGAAGGAGGAGGGGAGAGACAGCAGCAGCAGCAGTAGCCACCTCGGCATACCCCACACGGCCCCCAGAACGGCGGGCGCAGCCGGCGGCGCGCCAGCAGGGGGTGCACTGCAGCAGGAACACCAGCAGCTGAGGAGAAGAGACACAGGCCACGCAGGGGGCAACGAGGTTTGCAGAAGGCGTGGAACACCTTGCAGGACATAGGACACGCAATGTCTGGGTCGCAGCACGTGAAAAAGCACCAGGAGCAGCAACAGCGCTGCGGGCTTAGAAGACACCGCACGTGCTGCGGAGTGCCTGCTGCGTCTTCGTCGCTCTTTTTACTCTTGACCGATCTATATTCTCCGCGGAGACGAGTGCAGCTGTAACAGAAGCAGCAGCTGCTGTATCAGCAGCCGTTGTAACAGCAGCAGCAGCAGGGAGAGAATGGGTAGCGGTGGTATGGGTTGCTCGTGTTGCTGCTGTTTCTGCTGTTCGTTCTGCGTGTCGGCACTGCTGCATGGCGTCGTCGTGTTTTCCTCGCTTCTCTTTCTGCTGTGCGCTTGCATGGGGAGGGGCGGCTGCCTCGTCCTTTGTTTGTCTCCCTGCGTTCTGTTCCCCTACTTGTATTCTCCCGTATATTTGTCTTGCTTTCTCCTCCGCTTCGCTTCAGGCTGGTGCGACGGGTCGACGTCGTCGGAGTGCAGCAGGTGCTGTGGAGTGCCAGCGGCTTCTTCGTCGCTCTTTTCACTCTTGACCGAATATATATTCTGCAGCACGACAAGTACGCCGTGATGGCGGCGCAGGCTGGGCAGGCGCGCGAGGAAGAGGCGGGCATAGAAATTGCCTTCGAACTCGCTGACCAGGTAAGGAAGTCGTCTTCTCGTTCTCTGCTGCGATGCAGCGCGAATCGCCAGCCGTCATCTCACAGGCCGTCTCACATATGCTGCTGTTTCTCTCTCTGTCTTTCGGCGGGCTTGTCTAGGGGTGAATGCTTCTTCCTTGGGCCTCACGCACACATATGTATACAGAGCGATGTGTATGTGTACACGGATACCTACACGTGTACACATGTATGCGTTTGTGCGTATGTAGATGTAAATGCATGCGTATCTTGCACCAGGAGATAGCGATGTGAACCAGTACACATATACGAGTATATAGATATATGTGCGTTTCACAGGCAGACGCGTGGACCCGGCGCATCTAATACGCGTCTTTATATTTCAGGTACATCCTTGTCTATCTACATGTATATATATATGTATATATGGACTTGCTGCACGTGCAGCTGTCTTTCTCTGTATAATATATATATATATGCATATGGTCATCTGCCGCACGTGTCGCTTTCTCTCTATCTCTCTCATACATATAAATATATATGTATATATATGTATCTACGTGACGTGCTGCGCGTGTAGCGGTACGTCGCAGATATACGTGTGTACATATATGGATTTTTAGCGAGGAAAACGATGTTTAATTTGCTGATGTGGGGAAGGGGCAGGAAGGGTGCGAAGGGGCGGCGGAAAGGTCGGTACCACAGATAGCCACATAGCTGCAGAAGTTCTGCTGCTCTCCCTTCCACGCGTAGGTGATGTGACGGCATCAGGTCGTAGGGCGCTCTCCGCGGCAGGTCTGCCGAGTGCCAGCGCCGCTGTCTCCCGCCGTTGCTCGAGCTGCTGCTGCTGTGTCTGCATTTCTCTTTTCTGCGCTGCTGCTGCGCTGCTGCTTCTGTAGTAGTAGTAGTAGAAGGAGGAGTCTGCACGTCTCTTGCCGCAGCTGCCAGAGTGTGCGCGGCTGCCGCCGCTGTCGGAGAATGAACTGCTGGTGCGCTGCGACTGCTGCAGTGCGATTGCTGCGCTGCTGCAGGCGCTCTGCTGTACTTCAAGAGATACGTAAAGCAACAGGAAGCAACAAAGGCAACACCAAACAGCAAAGGCAGGAGCAAGGAGCACAGCCAGCAGCAAGCAGCAAAGCCAGCAGCGACCAGCCAGCCAAGGCAACCGCAAGCAGCGAACGCAGCAGCAAGCAGCCAAGGCCGCACAGCAGTGGCGTGCTGCTGCGTACAACTTTCTTTTTGGTGCTTGCGTATGTTGAGTCTGCTGCTGCTGTTGCTGCTGGGCAACGTCTGTGGCTGCACGTGGCCGTATCTGTGTGTATTTGTGTCTCTTTCGCTGTCTCTCCGCGGCGTGTGGGTGTCCCATCTCCTCCCACTTCACCACGGCGTCTGCGTGTGCCTCTGATGTGGGGAGCAGATACCGGAAGCGGCGGGCAGCGGCATTTGGGCAAGCGAGTGTCTGGTATACAGCAGCGGGCAGAGCGGGCGCATCAAGTGCTGGTGCGCCGGGCATGTGGAGGTGCTGCTCTACGGAGCAACAGCAGCAGGCAGCAGCAGAGCAGCAATCTCAAGCTCCATCCTTGGCTACGTCCCTGAGCAGGGGAAGGTGTATATGATTGACCGAGATCTCTCGCTGAGCGCTTTTTCGCTCAATGCTTCTTACCTCGACTACAAGGTGAGTGCAGCAGGTAGCGCCGACGGGACAGCAGCGCGAAAGGAGTGGAGGAAAAAAGACAGAAATGGAGAGTAGAGAGGGCAAAGCGTGAAGAAGGGATGCCGTGGCAGCGACACCGCCGGGTTCCACCCGGGGGTCCCGTTGCTGCTGTGAAGGAAAACACGCATGTCAGAGCTGTTGTGCTCCTGTGCACCTGCTGCTGCTACTCCTGCTCTTCGTGCACAGGCTTCATGTGTGGGAACGTGCGAGAAAAACTGGTGGCTGCTGCTGCTGCTGGACGGCGTTGTCCTTTTTCTTTGACGAGAGGCACATGGAACTGCTCCTGCTGCTACGCGCGACACGTTCTTTTGGCGTCTCTGCAGACGCGCTTGCTGCTGCCACTGCAAAAGATCAGACTGCCCACATACAGCTGCTGCTGCTTGCTCCACCTCACAAACGTTGCTGCTGGTGCATTGTGGCCGCCTTGTCCACGCACGCGTCGCTGCTGCTGCCGCTGGTGCTGATGCTGCTGCTGCTGCCGCAGCTGCTGCCACTACCGCAGAGTCTGCTACTGCTGCTGCTGTTCCTTCTAGTGCTGCTGTTGCGACTGCTGCTGCTGCTGGGGTTGCCGCAGCAGCTCCACCAGCAGGACCTGTCAGGCGGCGCCACCGTCGCTGCGGCGCTGCCCGTTCCCACGTTGCGTCATGACGCAGAGGCGGCAGCAGCAGCTGCTGCTGAGTCGAGCCGCCACAAGCGTCTCAGCAGCGTCGCGTGCAGAGGTTCGGCTGACACTTCCGCAGCCTGATTTGCTTCTTGCCGCTGCTGGGAGGGAGAGTTTTCGAATTCGAGATGCTGCTGCGGCTGCTGCCTGCCGTGATGCGGGGAGGGGACGGGAGTCTCGGGGTCGATGCTGCCGCCACAACTCACTTCTCTTAGTTCCGCTGCTGGTGGCGCCTGCTGCTGACTTGTTCTTCATGAGACTGGCTGCTGCTGCCCCGCGTGCTGCTTCTGCTTGCTGCAGCGCAGCTTTCAGGGAGTTGTCGGCCTTGCCTCTGCTGCTTCTTTTTCTCTGCGTGCCCCCTGCTGCGCCCACACACCGTCGCTGTCGCTCCTCCTGCTGCAGTTTCTCCTGCTTCTGCGCAGCAGACTCCTTCTGTCCGGAGTGACGGTGCTCTCTGGCATCTGCTGCTGTTGCGCCTGCTGGTGTGGCCGTTGCTGCTGCTGCTGCTTCTTCTTGCTTTTTAGGTGGCCATCGCGAGGAAAGATCTGGAGGCTGCTGCGTTGCTGCTTCCTCGAGTTCCTGAGGACCTTCACGACCGTCTAGCCCGCTTTCTTCTCTTCAAAGGGTGGGTCCCTTTTCTTCTGTGTCTACTTTTTCTCTCTGTGTCTCTCCGTCTCCCCTTCGCCGGTCGTCTCCCTGATCTCTGACGACTTCCCGCGCGTCTCGTCTCCTCTCCGCGTCTCTCCTCCGTTCTCTGCTGCTCGTCTCTCCCGTTTTCTCCGTCTCTTCCCTTCCCCTTTCTTCCGTCCTCTCCTCCTACAAATCGAACGTGTACACATACATACATACATGCATACATACATATATATATATACATACATCTATCTATCTATGTACATTTGTACGTAGCTACAGAGTAGTCGGTGTGGCTCTTGATCGACGCATACCTCCCAGGAGTTCCTCGTTTCTGTCACGCGTCTTCCGTCTTCCTCAAAACGGCTGTTCCCTTCATTCGTTTCTTCTTCACTTTTCTTCTTCGATTTCTCCTTCTTTTCTTCTTCTTCTTCTTTTTCACTTTCCGTCTTTCTTTCTTGGTTCCCTTCTTTTCTTGTTGTTGGTTCTTTTTGGTCTTCTTCTGCTCCTCATCCTGCTGCTGCTTCTTCGTAATGAGGTGGTCACTCGTTTCTGCGCGGAGTCGCGTCCGTCCCAACTGAGCCTCAGCCGCGTTTCTCCCGTGGACTGCCCTGTGCGAAGGCGAGTGCATGACCAGCAGCAACGGACTTTTTTCTTCAAAAGAGGAATGTCTGCACTGCTTGACCGACCCACCGGGTCCACAGGAGACGCGAGAGATCGCTAGCAGTAGAGCGCAACAACGTCTCCACCTTTCCCTCTATGAGAAGGCGATTTGTCTGATGTAAAAAATGCACTTCCCTGCCGCATCTTACCAAAGAAGTCTCTTCACGTATATATATTGGTGTATGTGTGTGTTTGTATGTATATGGGCGTTTGTAATATATACATATATATATATGTATATGTTATGTATATATGTACGCATATATATATATATATATGTGAGAGCCCGTAGATAATATGTCTGTATGTGCACGTTTGTGTGTATCTATGTGGATATATATATATATATACGTGTGTGTGGCTATATGCGTATACATATATATATATATATATATGGGTGCCTTTGTATAATGTGTGTGTGTATGTATACGTCTTTGTGTGTGCGTGTGTATATATATCTATATATATATATGGAATGAAAGGAAGAGTGAGCGCCGCATGCAGGCGATAGGGGGGGTCTTCATCGTCGTTGTTGCTGGTGACTTTCATCCATATTGTAGTAGATGAAAGTCTGACGATTTTTTTTCGTTTTGTTGACTAGAATTCTTCCTTTCTTTTGTTGTGGTGGAATGTCGCTGCTGCTTGCAGAATGAAAGAGGGGGCCCTACGACTTGCGAAGGATGAACAGCTCCGCTTCGAGATTGCCCTTTCTCTCGGCCACCTGCAGTTGGTCAGTCCTCTCTTCTTCTTCGCTTCCTTTCTTTCAGGATCTTCTTCATCCTTTTCTTTGTCTGTCCCGTATCGTTCTTCCTTTCCATCTCTTCCTCTTCATCTTCTTCCTGTTCCTATTCTTTCTCCTTTTCTACTTCGTCTTCGTCTTCTGCGCCTGCAGCACAGACAGCAACAAGTGCCACGGGGTCCTCACCGGAAGATGAGGTGCATGCGCAGAGCGTCTGCCAACAAGCGACGACAGCAGCAAGAGCAGCAGCAACAGCAGCGAGAGCAGCAGCGCCAACAGCAACAGCAGCGTCAACAGCAACAGCAGCAGTGGCCACGAAGCCTGGTTTTCAGCAGCAACGACTGCAAACCTGCATCACACATCTCACCGACACTTGATCTACGTGCTTCTTGTAGCCGCACATATGTATACATATATGTAAATATATATATATATGAAAACCCATACTTAGCAGCGGCCGCAGTACATGGGACTGCTGCGTTTGAATTCTTTCTTCCAGAGCAAGCGCCTGTGTGCGACGGATTTGCGAAGCTATTGCAGTCGCAGAAGTCGTGTGATGCATATACAGACATATATATGTGTATGCACATATATATATATATATATATGTAATCCTTGCTCCAAGTGTGTGCCATTGTCTTTGATTGCACGTAGAGACGGGGTCAGCGGAAGTACATGTAACAGTATCCCTCCGCAGTAGCAACAGAGAATGGCTCTGCTTGCCTCGAGCAGCGGGACCGTACCCTCTCCGCAGGAGCAGCAGCGGCAGCAGGAATAGCGGCAGTAGGAATATCTGTAGCAGGAGCAGGCGTAACAGCCGCAGCCGTACCAGCTGCAGGAGCAACATCAGTAGTAGTGGCAGCAGCAGTAACAGCAGCCGTAGCAGCAGCAGCAGGACGCGAAGCACAGCAGTAGAAAGGACAGCCGCAGAAGTCAGAAGGTCAGTGGCATTCGCAGCAGCAGTCACAGGAGCAGCCGTTAGGGTCACAGCAGGAACAGCAGCAGCATTAGCAGCAGTAAGAGAAAGAGGAGAAGCAGCCACAGCGACAACAGTAGCAGCAATAGCGGCAGCAGCAGCAAGTCCTTCGATGCCTTTCCGTCAGGAGGTGACAGGGGCCTGCTGCTGCGGGGCCTGGGAAGCCGACAGCACGCCACTTCACCGCCCGTTATTCTTGCAGAAGTCCACAGCGTGTCTCTTAACATTTCTTCTTCCTGGCCAAGTGTCACTTCTGCGTTTTTTCTGCGAAAGGCTGCTGCTGCTGCTGTTTCTGCGTAACTCTGCTCGCCGCGGGCCTCTCCTGCTGCTGTTCCTTTGGTGCCTCCTTTCCCGCTGCCACTACTGGTGCTGCCGGGGTTGTTGCTACTGCTCCTGCTGCTGCTCCTCGGGTGCCTCCTTCCCTGCTGCCACTGCTGCGGCTCCCGCGGTCGCCGCTGCTGCCCCTGCTGTTGCTGCTGCCTCTTCTTCTGGTGCATCTGCATTTGCTGTCGCTTCTCCGCTGGAGCTGCTGTCGCTGCTGCTGTTGTTGCTGCTGCTGCTCGCGCGTTGAGGAGTCATGGCGTCCTGCTGTCCCTGTTGCTGCGACTGGCGCGTGCAGTGCGCCGAAATTACACGGCTGAGCAGCAAAACTGCTGCCGAGCCTGCTGCTGCAGCCATGCGCTGGAAGCTCCTTGGGGACGTGGCCCTGGAAGCTGGGAAATTTACTCTCGCTGCCTCTTGCTTCAAGGTATTTCGTCCCTCTCTCTCTGTATACGAAACCATATATATATTTATAATACTTTCACATGTATATATGTATAGATATATGTATATGTGTGCATATATGTGCACGTATCTGCTGCAGCAACGCGGTGCGAGGCTACGTAGAGACGTGACTTTCAAAGCTGGGCAGTTCACTTTCGCTGCCTCTGGCTTCAAAGTTTTTGCTTCCCCTCCGTCTGTCTTTGCATATCCACAAGCACACATATACATATATATACGTGTGTATTACACATATCTATGTACATGTCTATCTATCTGTCTTATATACATAAATTTATGTATCTACGTTGTGACGCATGCATTTAGTCGGTGTGTTTGTATATGCTGCGTTCGCTTAGATGCCTCCCTGAGTGTGGAGAACTATTCGTAGACGTAGGCAACTTCATTTTATATATCTGCGTATCGTCCTAATATATGTGGACACCGCTCTTCTTATTGCGTACGTGTATCTCACTTCATATATAGATGTCTTCCTAATATATATGGACACCGCGTTTCTTCTTGCATGTGCATATCTCACTCCATTCATATCTGTATATATATACACATGTGTATCTGTTTTTAATACGTGTGTATACAGCTCTTTTTCCTGCATGTGTATATCTCATATATATATATATATATCTTCCTGGTACATGTGTATACCCCTGTCCTTCTTACGTGTGTGTATCTCACTCTACTGATATATATATATATGCATATTCGTAACTGTATATCTAGTACACATGTATACCGGTTCCCTTTTTGCGTGTGTATCTTTACTAGATTGATATATATATATCTCCGTATGCCGCCCTCACTGTATCGTATGTAGATATCTCTCTAACGAAAGTGTGTATGTATGTATATATATGTATGCATATCACAATAATCGCTCTGTGTACCGCGGTTTGTAGATCGTATCTATATTTCTCTCTACAAGATACATGCTTTTTTGTTTTTATAGGCGTGTACGACAGATTGCCGCACCACACGTACAAGAGGTATATATTTCTCTGTTTCTACCTATATATATATGTGTATATCGATCTCTGTACGCAGCGACGTGCATGCGTGTGTGTACGTGTATGAGTGTGTTACATCTGTGGGTCGCTATGTATGTACGCGTATATGTGCGTAAATATATACGCGTGGGTAGACTTTTGGTGCGTGCATGGACGCTCATGCGTATGATGGGAGAGCGAGACAACCGTGGGAATTCTCCTGTGCGATAAACACCGGGCAAGTCACGTGTACGTGTATTCCTTCTCGTGGGTATATATATATATAGATATATTTGTACATGTCAGAGAGAGAGAAGGATAGACTGCTGTGCTACGCGTCTCTGAGGTGTGGTCCTGCTGCGCGCAGTTGTGCGTGTCGTTTGCTGCCGCGGTGGCTGCCGCTGCTCATCACCTGCGTCTTGCGACCCTGCAGTTCACTGTTGCAGGGGGTTACAGCGGTGCATCTGCTGCTGTCTTGTCGCTGCCCCTGGTGCTGGGCGGTTGGCCGCGTAGACACTGCAGCGGCCCCTTCCGCTTAGATCGGGCTTCGCTGCTGCTGCTGGGCTGCTGCTGCTGGGCTGCTGCTGCTGCCGTCGCGCTTGCGCTGCTGCTGCTCATGTTGCTGCCGCGCGTGTGCCGCAGCTCATGCTTCTCCGGCCTCGCGCTCCTGATGCTCCCTCTCCGCGTCCTCCTCCTTCGGTACTCTGCTGCTGTGCAGTGTACGGGGTGCCCGTCAAGGCTGCTGCTTCTTGTGTTGGTGCTCCTCCTCCTCCTCCTCTGTGCGCGGTACTGTTCTCGCTGCTGCTGCTGCTCGTTTGTAAGTCGCTGCCGCGGCGTGGGCGACTCTTCTTCTCCGCAGGTGATTCGGCGTGGCGACTGCTCTCAGGCATCGACTTGCCGGGGCATCTCCTGCCTGTGCTGTTGCTGCTGGTATGTGTGCTGTTGGTGTGAACTGCTGCTGCTGGTATTGTGGTGCTTCTGCTGCTCTTATACGTCATCGGTGCTGCTGACGCTGCTGCTGCCCTAAACCGTTTTTTGCGTGCTGCTCTCACTTCTGCTGCTGCGCCGCTGCTGCTCTGGTGCAACTTCTTTGCGGCTTCTGTTGGCGCCTGCGTTGTCACTGCTACTGGTGTTGCAGGAGTGCGCGGATTTACACTCCCTGCTGCTGCTCTACAGCGCATCGGGAGATGAGAAGCAGCTCCTTGCTGTTGCTGCAGCAGCAGCAGCTGCGCAGAACTACAACGTGGCCTTTCTTGCGTATGCCCTCACCCACCGCATCGACAACTGCGTAGACGTACGTCTCCCCCCTACGCACCTTCTCTGCAGATCAACCCATATATATATATACACCCGTGTGAGTACATATCTGTCTGTGTATCTATGTATAATATATATACGTATATGTGCACGCACATGTATACATGTATAGAAAGACGATATACCCGTCTGAGTACGTATATGTGTGCGTATATGTATGTATAATATATCTAATAATATATATATATATATATAAATATATGTGCGCATATATAGATGCATGTACACACACATGTATATATGTATACAAAGACGTATGTATCTAAACAATCTGACTTCGTATGAGTCCGTACGAAGTCACGCACACGGAGAAAACTAAGGGAGAAGAAACACGTCCACATTTGATACGAATATATACCTGGAGAAGGAGACTTTGTACCGGCCACTTCAGTAGATATCTACAGGAAAAGACACATGTATACACAAGCAGCGAAGTAGACATCGAGAAAGAAGTATATACACACACAGAGAGATCCACACCATTCATGCATACATCCACGCAGATAGAGATATATACAAATGTGTGTATATATATATATACACACCAGACACATATACATATACATTTGTACATGTCTATATACGTGAGGAGATCCATATGATTCATGCATAGATTCATGCAGATAGAAATGTATACACCTATTTATGTATATACTACAGACATGTACACGTATATTTGTATGTGTATACAAAGATATCGACACGTCTGTGTAGTTGCTGCTGCTGGGGTCACTCACATCCGAAGCAGCAGGAGGGCTACTTTGCCTTCTCGAGACGCTGGTCTCTCTCGCAGAGAGGGGCTGTTTCGACGGCCGTGTCCCAAGGCAGCAACAGCAGCAGCTGCAAAAAATCGATATGATCCGTTTTGTACACGTTTTCGTATATATGTGGAGTCTCCTTCACTGATCTCCTTCGGTACGCAGGAGGACCACTTCCCTGTCTCCGTGCGGCCTTCCCCTGTCTCCCTGCGGCCTTCCCCTGTCTCCCTGCGGCCTTCCCCTGTCTCCGTGCGGCAGCATTCCCCTGTCTCCGGGGCGTCCCTGCGTCTCTGTGCTGTCCCCCTATCTACGTGATATTCCGCTGTCTCAGTGACGCTGTCCCCTGGCCTTCCCCGTCTCCGTGTGACTTTGCCCTGTCTCCGTGCTGTTCGCGTGTCTGCGATGTCCCCGGGTCTGTCTCCGTGTGACCACGCGGCGTCTCCGTGGCACGCGTGAGTCTCGCGCGCCTTCATTTTGGCAGTCGGTGGCAGCCACGAGACACCGCTCGGAAGCAGAGACGCAGAAAATCGCTCATCGCAGATGCACGCGTGCGTCTTTGTCTCCGTCTCTGTGGCTCGGCACCGGTGCGTAGGAAGACGGAGGGTGCAGGCGGAGCGGCGCGCGCGCGCCGGGATGGAGTGGACCGTCACGTGCTGCTGCTGCTGTTGCTGCTGTTGCCGTGGGCGTGCGTGTGGCAGGTGCTGTGCGCTGCAGGAAGATTTCCCGAAGCAGCCTTCTTCGCCCGCAGCTACGCGCCGAGTCGCATGAGTTCCTGCGTGCAGCTGTGGAGGAGGTCTCTCTCTGCCTCGTCAGCAGCACGCCCTGCTGCTCTTCTCTCCGCAGCAGCGGCAGTAAGCAGACACACGCGGCAGCCTCGTACGTCGCCGGCCCTGCTGCTGCGCTGACAGCCCCCACAAAGAAGAAACACAGGACTTGCATATGCATGTGGAGACGCAGAAGCAAGGCGCCGGAAAGCTCCGCCTGTTCCTGCGTGTTACTGTGTTGCACCTGCCTAAATATATGTCTGTGTGGTGGCTCCGATTACATACACATATACGTATACATATCTACGTACGCATATATCCATACATACATATATATATATATGAATATGTATACACAGCCACCAGATAGACGTCTACATACCTGTATACGTATATACGCGTATTTGTTCGTAGGTGTGTAAGTAGCGACGCCTACATACTGTCGCGTATCTGTGGAGGGCCAGATATTGATGCACAGCTGCATGCGTACGTATGTCTACACACATAGAAGCATCTACGGGTATATGTCTATCTCCTCCATCTCTGTGAAAATGTACATATGTACACAGTGGTATCAATATGTGGAAATGCAAGGATATACAGATAGTTATATAGGTGGTAGTGTACATATATATATATATATATGTATGATATGAAGGGATGCACGTGTATATTTATGTGGAACGTACAGGTATATATGCGTATATAAGTGTATGGTAATACACGGATATACACATATGCTCGCATATATATATATATAATATATATGCATATGTGTGTGGTAATGTAGGGATATACAGACATGTAATACGTGTGGGTGCGGGTGTGGGTGTATGTGAATATTGCTGCAGGAGAATAGCGACGGCAAGGGAACGACAGCGGCAGGGAGGAAGGAGGTGCGGGGTCCTGCTGATCCGGCGACTGCTCCTGAGAAATTTGTGCAGCTTCCTGAGGCACTGCAAGTGAGTGTGTGCCGAGGGCACGCAGATCAAAATTGCCGAGATGTGAAGAGGAAAACAAAGTCGAAAGGAAGGGGACAGCGGAGGAGGAGAAGAGAAGAGAAGGAGACGGGGAAGGAGGAGGGGGAGAAGGGAAGACCGGAGAGAAAAGAGAAGAGAAAATATGTACAGAGATGATGTAGACGAAGGTGGGGGTGGACGCGCGAGCGGAAAGTGAAAAGCGGCAGCACCAGCAGCGGACAAGAAGAGGACGTCGTGAGATGAGCAACAGCAGCAGCAGCAAAGGAGGAGAAGGAGGAGCTCCGACAGCAGCGGAGAGCGTAGCAGCAGGAACAGGAGCAGCAGGAGCAGGAGCAGCAGCAGCAGCGGCAGCATGTGACAGCTGCCTGTGTAGCAAGCAAACAGTAGTAAACGGCCGGATTCAAGGAAGCACCAAACGTTTCACTGATGGAGCAGAGCGGCCGCGTTGAGGGAACTCCTGCCGGAGATGAAACGCTGCCGCTGCCGCGCGCACGTCGCTGCTCCTGTGCAGCCTACATGTCGGTATTGCTGCTGCGAGGACTGTTGCTGCTGTTGCTGGTGGATGTGCTGCTGCTGCTGCTGCGGAGCTCGTGCTGCTGCTGCCGGGAGGTCTGTTGCTGCTGCTGCTGAAGGGACTGTGGCTGCTGCTGCTGCCGCAGAGTTCGTCTTGCTGCTGTTGCTGGTGGAGTTCCTGTTGCTGCTGTTGCTGTGTGGGGTGTTGCTTCGGTGCCGCATGGGGTGTTTCTGTGGCTGTCTGGCGTGGGGCGAGCAGGCGGAGAAGCTCCTCCGAGAACGCTATGCGCGAGTTGTTCCCGCAGCCGCCTACGAGAAACTGCGTCACTTGATGAACCTGGACATTATCGAAGATATTAATAAGCGAGGCGTGCAGCAGGTATGTACAACCACCAGCAGCAGCAACGACGCACGTACAAAACGCTGCTTTCTAGAAGGACCAGCACTTCCACGTGCGAATGATATATACATATACATACACTTATTAATATTTCCACGCTCGCTTCATTTCTTTTGACCTCTCTCTCTCTATATGTATATATATCTGTGTATATATATGTACATTTACTTGCACACATTTACATGTTCACATGTTGAGTATTACTATATCCTGGTCTATATCTGCCTCTGTCTCTCTCCTGTGGCTCTGTCCCTCTCCACATATATATTAATGTACATAAATGCTCTTATCTTGATTCATGTGTCTTTCTCTTACATATATGTATATATACATGTATGAATATACAAGTCCGTACACAGACCTGTATTCCACACGTGGGTCGATATGCTATTCAGATGTATACGCAGGCGCATATATGTATATATATGTATATTTACGTCTATATGTATGCATGTGTAGGGGTGTGTATGTACGAATACTTACATGTGCGTGTAGGTATCTGCATGTTCATACATTGCCAGTACGTGTATTCGTATCTTTGGATCTCTATCTGTCTCTCTCTCACTATATATACATATTCACATATATATACACGTGTCTACACCTGTCTATATACGTGGGCATATAAATATATAAACACGTTTGTACATATGTGAGAATATCGAGATTCGTCGTTTCTGTCGGTAAATCTTTCTCTCTATCTACATAAGTATATATTTATGTGTATATATCTATATATATATATATATGTATATATGAGTACAGATCGGTAGACAGCTGAGAGTAGGAGGGCACGTATTCGATGGTGGATGCAGGCCAGCGAGCGAGTCGATGCCTGGGTCTCTCCCCACGGGTACTGTTACGTGTTTTTGGCCATCCGTGTGTCTCTCTGTCTCGCAGCTGGCAACGTCTGTATATACCTGCTGGCGCGTGCGCAGTCTCTCCAGCGATATATGTGATGGCGCGCGTACTCGAGTCTCCCAAGCTCCCTTCAATCAGTGTAGCTATACAGATACAGATGCAGTTCTATATGTATGTGTATATATGTGTGTGTTCGGAGCTTCTCTCTGTCCCTGTCCCGCCTTATCTCTTTCTCTGTGTCGGCTCCGCTATCTCTCTGTATATATACATATGCATATATATGTCTGCGTCTCTGTGTCTCCATCTACGCAGAGCTATTCTAAGGCACATGTGTATATATATATATGTGAAGAGACATACACACACAAAGAGACAGATGGATACAGAGAGGCAGATACAGAGAGACAGAGTCGATCGGGTGAAAACAAATATCCGTGCAGAACTTCGTTGTGATGGAGAACGACCGTGTACACAGCACTTAGCGCGACCTGGTGTAGACGCTGCAAGTCTAGGAAATAATAGAAACAGATAAATATAAAGGCGTAGGTGTATGTGGCTCTGCTGGCGACTTCTTGACGATACCCGTGGCCACTGCCTCTGTCCAGCAACTACACGCATATTATCTCTCTCTCTATGTATACATGGATATCTACATGTATGTACTTATGTCCTTCCGCATATATATATGTATGTGTGTGCGTATTTACGTACATAGAGTACACACATACACGTGTATACATATGTCACACATACACGTGTATACATATGTCTGTCTTTGCAAGTGTTTATTCTCCATATGTAGACGGCGCTCAGACAGCGCATACCTATCCACCACATCTACACTCCGTCTACGTGCGGCCATATCTATCGATATAGACGTAGGGAGAGAGAAAGAAACAAAGAGAGAGAGAAAAAGAAAGAAAGAAACTGCGGTAAAACGCGTGCGTGTGTCCTTGAGCACACAGTGCGCGGCACAACGTCCGTCTGCACGGGCTGCTGCTACTGTGACTGCTGCTGCTGCGACTGTTGCTGCCGCTGCAGCGACTGCTGCTGCTGCTGCGACTGTTGCTGCCGCTGCAGCGACTGCTGCTGCTGCAGCGACTGCTGCTGCTGCAGCGACTGCTGCTGCTGCTGCGACTGCTGCTGCTGCTGCGACTGCTGCTGCTGCTGCGACTGCTGCTGCTGCTGCGACTGCTGCTGCTGCTGCATCGGAACTGCTGTGTGCATGTGGGGTGCTGCTCTGCTGTGCGGCTGTCGTTGCGGGACGACTGCTTTGCTGCTGCTGTGCGTTAGGTCAGGGAAGACCTCCTGTCGCACACGCTTGAGAATCTACTGGCCGACGAACCGGAGCAGCAGCAGTTGCCCAGCAACGGCGACAACAGCAGCATCAAGAGACGCACCCCGGCAGAGGACTTGGCCGCCGGTGCGTGGACGTTCCCCTGCGGCACTTCTGCTTTCTTTCAGCTCCCCCTACTCTTCATCTTTCTCGGCTTCCCGCTTCTTCTCTCCACTTCTGTCTGCCCTCCTGTGTCACTGCATATACGTATATATATGCCTGCGGAACAGTTCTAAGCGCAGAGATACATAGATGTGTATTTGACCCGTATGCATATATACATATGTACATACATATATATATGTACGTAATTTTACTTGTCTCTCTATACTTGTGTCAATATATACAAATTTGTCGTGTATGGATATATGTTTGTTATACCAGCATCAGTAAGATACGTATATAGATCTAAGAGCTCTACACAAATATGTTAATCTATATGTCTCCGTCTCTCTCTGTGTATGTTCGTGTACGCATGTATTTCTAAACATCGCGTCTGTCTCTCGATCTCTTCTTATGTGCATCTGTGTAGGCGTGAATATACACGTCACGTCCCTCTATATAACTCCATACACATACATATATCTCTGCTGCGTGTATGTATCTCCTACATATATATATATATATACGTATACTTAGCCATTTCTCCGTCTGTCGACCTTTGTAGCTGCATCCACGGGTGTACACGTACAGGCGTTTTTATCTCTTTCGATCTCTGTAGTTGAGCGTCCACCAACATAGGCGTACGCAAGGATATATGTATATGTGCACATGTGTATAGATATATGTATAAGCATCTCTCTCATTCTGTTTATGTGTGTCCACGAGTAGATAGATACATACATATATACATATGTATGGGCATTTCTCTCTTTCTCGATCTTCGTATGTTTGTCCACGAATAGGCATATATATATATATATGTAGGCATGCGTGAGGGTGTGTTCGTGAAGGCGCGTATGTGTCCATACACATATAAAGAGGCATTTCCTTTTTTTCTTCTCTGCCTCTCTCTGGCTGTGTATCTGTGCCCATGAATTGGCATATATACACCTGTATGTACACACACGTATATATATGTATATAGGCATTTCTCTGTCTCTGTGTCGTGCCGTGTTTGTCGCGGTGTCTGTACGTATGTGCACGAAATTAGGCGTATGAAGCTGTCGTAAGTATCTCTGCGTATATGTAGGTCCCTTTGTATATGTATACAAGTGGATTTCTCTCCGTCTCTCTGTCTTTCGCTGGGTTCTTCCCGGTGTCCTCACGCATGTGCAGTCGGTATAAGTCGCTGCGGCGCAGCTTTCTGCTGTGGCTTCTGTGCGGGTGCAGCCGTGGAGGAGCAGCAGCAGCAGCGGCAGGACGCGGAGATGAACGGCGTGGAGAGCAGGCCGAACACCGACGCGCTCAGCGAGGACACGTGTAGGCACCACCGCGTCTGTTGTGACTTCTTCTCTTCCAGAAGAGGAACGGCATTTCTCTCTCATGAAAAGTCTCCACACACACTGTTTGTCTACTTGCGTCTGTTCTCCGTTCGTGCATGCATATGACAAGTATATGTATAGATGTATGTGTGTGTCCTCGGCATATGCATGCGCCCCTTGCACTGTAAACACGCCTGTCTTTTGTCAATCCCCGCACGAAAACGTCGAGGGGAGACGGCTGTGTGAGGAGGTGTATTTCTTTGAAGAACTTCGCCGGCGAGGTCCGAAGCACCGCCTTCTTCCCGCTTACTCTCTTCTCTGTGCAGAGCCGTCCACGCTTATGTATGCCTACGTACATACGTGTATATATGTACGTAATAAACAGACAAGATATGTGTGCAGGCGTCTGTATTCGAGTCGCGCCATATGTACCTCTTTTCTGATGGGCACGCCTTCACATACACACGCAGATCAAAATACCCAGCACATACGTATATATACGTTCATATGTCTCACTGCATGTTTTCACTTGTGCGGGGAAACAATCACGTATATATATTATCTCTTAGTGCTTGTGTTCACGTGTGACGGCATACACACATACCTATACATACTCATATATATATATGTATCTCAGTGCTTTTGTTCACGTATGAGGATACGCACACATGTGTATAGACACGTATTTATCTATATATATATACATCATTATTAACGCATGTGTTCATGTGTGCGAGGATACCCACATGTGTATACATGTATATACATATATACATATATATCAGTGCGTAAATTCTCGTGCGCGAGGATACACAACCATACACATATACGTGTATATTAGTGCTTGTGTTCACGAGTTCCGCAATGCATATATATATATATATATGCGTATATTTACGAGTGCAGTGAGGCATATATATATATATATATATGTATATATGTATATATTGTATCTGTATAGTGTCAGACGCACATAGGCTCGGTATAGGTGGGTGTGGGAGGGACGCATTTGCTAGACTCGTTTCCTGCGTGGGGGTAGCGATGTGTTGGAAAATAAATTTCTTTTAAATCGCGCATGTATGTAGGTGTCGGGTTTCCTCCTTTGCCCCTCCAAAGCGGCCTGCCCGCAGATCTGGAGTGTATATTCTTCTCCCCCTATATGTATATATGTACATGTACATGCGTATGTTGACCTTCGTTCTGTTTGTGAGTACACGTACACAGGTCCACAGTGTGCGTGTCTCCTTCTCTCTCTTTATATATATATATACATGTGTATATATATAAATATGAATAGATGTGTATGTGTGTGTGTGTACTTTTGTATTTTTGTGTGAGTATGAAAACGTACGTGTGCACATCATATATACCGTTACGCGTGTGTACCTATCAGCGATGTGCTAGCGGCAGACTATCTCTCTCTCTCTATATATATATATCTCTATATACATATATATATATACATATATATATCTCTATATACATATATATATCTACCTATATATATATATCTCTATATATATGTACATATATAAATATCTCTCTCTCTAATATATATATATATCTCTGTATATATATCTCTCTATATATATCTCTCTCTATGTGAATATCTCTCTCTATATATATCTCTCTCTAATATATATATATATATCTCTTTATATATATATATATCTTTCTCTCTCTATATATATCTATCTATATATATATCTCTATCTATATATATATCTTTCTCTCTCTATATATATCTATATATATATATATATCTGTGTATGTATATATATATATCTATATATATCTGTATATATATATCTCTATATATATGTGTATAAATCTCTCTCTATATATATCTCTCTCTACATATAAATATCTCTATATATGTATATGTACATATGTATGTATATATGTGTTTGGGTATTATTTGTGATGGTTGTAATTCCACATTGCAGCCGTGTACGCCTGTTAACACCTCTTTGTATTATACGCATCCCTCCCTGTATACGTCAGGACACATGTATACCTATACGTATGGTCACTATCAATATATATATATGTAATTGCCAATATCTCTCTCTCTATATGTATATATACACAAACGCTGTAGTGCCTGCTGATACGCACGTATTTTGATATATATATATATATATATATATGTGGCAGCGTATCCCTTCATATGCGTGTGTGTCCACTTTATTTGTCTTCGTGTGCGTGTGCACATGCACCTCTAATCGCCTTTGCATGCGCAGGCACATATGTAAACGTTGCTCTCTCTCTCTTTACATATATATATATATATACATATATATGACGGCACTAGCTGCATATTTCCTATGTATATCGATGTTACACAAGATACGGACATATGTCTATACGCACATTTGTGAACATTCTATAACAAGTCGGTGGCAGATGTATACGTTCATATATATATATATATCTATATATATAGGAACGTGCATACATGTGTAATATATATATGTACGTCAGTATCAGAGAAAATATATATGTATATACGCGCGTTCGTCAATATTCTACGATACGTGCGTGGTAGAGAAAGATGAGTTTTTGTAGTATTGCGATCTTCTTAACAAACACACACATGACTGCGTACTTTTTTCACAGACACGTACTACAAGTCGTCCAACTCCTCTACATGCGCGCCGTCGTACATATTTCAAAGTGTTCGCATCACATCCCCTGGATTTGCGAAGCCTCACATATATATCAATATATGTACGACTTCATATGTATACAAACGTACGTGTATGTATACACATATATGCGTATATATATATATATATGTAGTTGCATGTATGTATGTATAAACGTAGGTGTGTATGTGTCTGCAACATAAATTATATATATATATGTTCGCATGTATGTACATCGGTGTATTTATGTATATGTCGGCATATATATATGTATATATGCACGTGTACATATATGTGTATATATATAAATGTATATGTGTGTGTATGTGCGACTCTGTATAGAGATGGGTATGTGTACGAGAACTTGTGTGAACAGGTCCGAGCTCTGCAGGGGCGTTGCACCACCGCTTGTTGGCAGAGCGACGGCAGCACCTGCAGCAGCGAGGCGCGGGGTCGGAAGGGGGAAGCTCGTCATTAGCAGCAAGCTGCGGTTCCCCTCGCATGGAGAACAAAGTGGGGGCAGACGCCGCTTCTCGCGCGAGCAGCAGCGTCTTTGGCGAGGGCACGGGTGATTCACTGACCGGCGCAGCAGGACAGCGAGGAGCGGGCGCGGCAGCAGGAACAGCAGGAGGCGGAGGCAGTGGAGAAGGAGCAGCAGGAGGAGGAGCAGGCGAGCGTGGGCAGACACCAGCAGGAGGTGGGGGCTTGCTGTTGTTGCAGCCGGAACAGCCGCAGCGGGGACTGAACGCCGGCATTTTGCTGCAGCATCAGCTGCTGCAACAGCAAGGCGCTGCGTCAGAACAACAGGGAGGTGCCGCACGAGCGATGCTCAGCAGCAGCTGCCGCAGCATTTTCAGTTCGAGTGACGGAGCGCGGAGTACGTACACCGAACGAGGGTCGTACACCGCAGAGGTCGCAAGTGTGGGGTGGGCTTCTGCTGGTGCAGGCGCAGCATTAGCAGCAGCAGAAGCAGCAACAGCGGCAGGAGGAGGAGGAGGAGAAGGCGGCGGACCAGCGAAGGACAGCAGCACCTCGCCGGTGCTTCGCAGCGAAGTTGCTGGAGCTGCAGAGACAGGAGGGGGAGGATTGTCTTTTGCGTCTTTTCGACAGGAAGAAACAGGAGAAGGAAGAGGGGAAGCAGCAGCAGGAGGAGCACCGGCAGCAGCAGTGTGGGGTGGCGGAGGGTTGTCTGCGAGGTCTCCAGCAGCAGCGGCAGTAGCACCGGCGGTAGGGGGCGGAAGGGCGGCAGCAGCGGACGCAGCAGCAGCAGCAGATGCAGCGTATGCGTTTGATGGTGATGCAGCAAGACGAGGAGGCGGTGCCGTAGGAGCGGGCATGGGAGAAATTGCAGGAACACAGATAGTTTTCAACAGCAGCAGAGACGGAAAGATTCTGGCTCCAGGAGAGAGGCTTGGCAGCGACGTAGGGATGGCTGCAGCTGCTGCAGACGTCGCTTCTGATGCTGCTGCTTTGTCTGCAGGCAGCGGACTCCTGCTGTCGTCTGCAGAGAAAGCTGCGCTCACCGTCGGCGCTGTAGCAGCAGCAGCACCACCACCAGCAACAGGAACCGCAAGCAGCTTCCTGCTGCTGCAGCGAGCAGCAGCAGCAGAGACAGCCGCCCTGCCCGCACCAGGAGAACCGCAGTTTCCTCTGGCCGGAGAAGAAGCAGCAGCAGGATTGTCCCCGCCAGCAGCAGCGGAATTTTCGCCACCAGCAGCAGCAGCGGGAGGAATGTCTTCCGTTGCAGGAGAGACAGGAGTCAGCGCAGGACCTCCCAGCGGCACGTTTCTGACGGAGGGAACGCATCTCTACGCGCAACGTGCTGCTGAAGTGTTGGGGCAGCAGCAGCTCCCACAGCGGCAGCAGCAGCAGCAGATGGGTGGAGACGGAGACATGCAGGGCTTTGCGTCTCCCACGGGCCTTGCAGCGCAGGGCGCTGCTGCAGAAAACAGCTTCTTCCCGTTTTCGCAGTCTGAAGAAAATTCAGGGGCAGCACGGGCGTGGCTTCAGCAGCAGCAGCAGCAACAGAGAGCGACAGCAGCCGCTGCCCCCGAGGTTGCCTCACTTGCCGACTCCTTCGCGGCGTATACGCCCGCCTTCGGCCTACAGCAGCAGCGACAACAGCAGCAGCAGGACTCGCGGGGAAAGCGACGGTTGGCGGAAGAAGAAAACGACGTGCTCGACAGCGCGGCGTGGGCTGATGCAGACCCTCTTGCCGGCTCTCCGGCAACAGCAGCTGCCGCAAAGATACAGCAGCAACTCGTAAGGACAGACTCTGACTTGTTGTTACATGTGTATGTATGTGGCTAACGTGTATGTGTGTGTACGTGTATATACACGTGCGCAGAGAAAGAGAAGAAAAAGTTTGCTCATTTTACTGTTTTGTAGGCGTGCCAGCACTACGCTGGTACGTAGGGCCTGCTGTGTGTGGTCAGCCCCCGCATGCAACAGCAGCATGTAATATTATTCGACAGGGGATGAAGCGGCTGTGAGCAGCAGATGCGTCTCAACAGCGTTAGAAGTTCACAAGGACGCGCGTGCTGCAGCAGTGCCTGCAGCACAGCCGAAGAAAACGATCGGCGCAGCGGAAGTCGCTCTTCCAGGAGCGTCAGCAGCAGGAACCCGCGCACACGCAGCAACGGCAGACGTCTGCATGCAGCAGCCGAAGTCCACGCAGCAGCAGAATTGCACCACCAGCAGCAGAATTGTAGCAGCAGCAACAGAATTGCAGCGGAACTGCAGAAGCAGCAGAATCGCAGCAGCAGAATCGCAGCAGCAGAATTGCAGCAGCAGAATTGTAGCAGCAGCAGAGGGATGTGCAACAAGAAGGGGAAGGGATGAGTACTGTAGTTACATGTACAGGTATATATATCTGCGTGTATATATATCCGTGTGGATAGATAGGTAACTAGGTAGACACACAGATACACCGGTGAATGTATGTATATTTGCGTGCATATATATACATGTATATCTATGTTGATAGATAGATAGACAGGCAGACAGCTACACCGGTAAATGTACGTATATCCACATATACATATATGAGTAGATAGATAGATAGGTAGACGGAGAGATATGCCGGTGCGTGTGTATATATCCACGTGTACATACAGATAGATAGATAGGTAGACAGACACATACACGGGTACACGTATGTGCATCCACATATATATATATATATATATATGGATAGATGGGCAGATAGGCAGGTATATACAAGTGAACATATACGTGTGTGTATATGTTTGCCCGTATGCGAATATGCCTGTGCTTCTGCCTGTATGCGTACGTTTCTCCTTGTCTACATGTATATAGGAGAGCAGTTGCCTCTCCGGCGGAACTGCCTGAGAAGAAAAGTCTTCTTGACGAGGCACAGGCGCACTACAAGCCGTAGCTCTGCGTGTCCCCACCAATATTCTCAAGTGTATGAGAATTGCTGTGTTGCCTGCGTGGATCTGCATGCGGCTGCAGCAAGGTGTGGTAGGCCTGTGCGCCTGGTGCTGCTCCCTCTACTCTGCGGATGTGGCTCCATTCGCGCTGCTGCCGTTGCTGCTGCTCCTTTACTTCTGCTTCTTTCTTCGTGTGCAGGGCGGAGGGCGGGTTGGGGAGGCTGACTTCGACGACGAAGCGTTCAAAGAGTTGGAGTAGAAGAGAGCCTGTTTCCCAACTTCTCTGTTTTTACCTTCGTTTTCTGGTGTACGTACACCTGAAAAGGAATGCGTGTGTTCAACAGGGGCAGACGGAAGGAGCTTCGTTTGTTTGAAGTGTTGCCAGGGCTGTCTGCTTCGATCCAAGTGATATTCTGCAGAGCATGTGCCGACGAACTTGAACTCAACGTTCTACCGGCAGCTCTGGGCTTTTACGCTGAAGCGCACAGCGCATGTATGTATGATATATGTATATGTATTATACGTATTATATATATAATAATATAAATCTAAATATACATAATACATTATATATATGTATGATATATAGACCTATATATAATGTATGTATGGTATATATACATATATATATATACATTATATGTATTATATACATTTATGTATGTATATATATATATATGTGTCTGGTTCTGATTGACCAACAGCTGTGTACATCTGGGGGAGCGAAGTGCTGTGCGTCTATTTATATGTATAACCTTTGCAGTGACTATGTACATGTGTGTGTGTATCCATCTGAGCAATTGCTGTAGATATCTGTGTGTGTACATGCGTGTGAAGCTGTTCATATCTCCGATGTGTACACCAAAGTTCACATAGAAACCCGTGTATGCAGGCGGGTCTGACAGTACGAAAGTTATTAAACATTCTCGTATATCTATATATATATATATGCTCGAAAGAAGTATGTAACTTTTTCTACTCGGGTACAGCTGCATACACAAATACGTATTAGCTGTTTATAGATATGTATTTTCCCGTGTGGGTGTGTACATATAGATATACATATAAATATATGTTTATCAGGACCAGGATTCCGTATGTACGTGTACATATATATATATATATATGTAAAAATATATTTATCTGGAGAAAAGCCGGGACCGGAATTCTGTGTAAGCGTCTGCCTGGATGTCTACCGCGCGTGCCTACACGCGATGGCGCCCCGGTATCTTCGACGCACCGCAGCAGGGCGCTGACATATTAGTGGGAAGGAAGCAGGAAAACAGCAGCACGTGCCGCTTGTGCGTCTGAACTGAACCAGCGGCGCAGCCGCAGCTGCTGCTCGCGTATGTGTCGCTTGTGCTTATCTTCCCTTTCTGCTGCGGAGCTGGCGCTGTCGCCGCTGCGGCGCCGACTCGGTTGCTCGCGCTGCTTCATCTCGCCTCCGGCTGGCGCTGCTGCTGCTGCGAGACACAAGGTGCTCCTGCACGACACGTGCTGCTGCAGCTGCTGCCGGCGGCCCCGGGGCTCCTTTGTTCCTCTTCCTGCAGCGTCCGCAACTGCTGACGGCTCCCGCGTGTGCTAACGAGGAGCTGCTCACGTGCTGTTGCGTCTCGAGGCAGCAGGACATTCTGCTGTTGAGTGTGTGCCTTGCTGCTGCAAGACGAGCACACATCACGTCTCCTAATTACCAGCTGCTCCCGTGTCTTTGTTTGCCAGTTCTTGCGTCTGCTGCGGTCCACACTGGCATTTTCTATGCGAGGATATGTGCGTGCATGTTGACAGACGTGTGTCTCTGATATCTGCCCGCATACGCGTACACATATACAGGCAGACGTCGTGATGCTGCACGCAACAGAACGCTTGCACAGACGTGTAAATAAATGGACATTTTGCCTGTAACGCCGCGCCTCAACGAACATTCAAGCGTATGTGTGTATGAATGTTTGCGCAGCTTAATACGCCCGCATATATCTGTGATTGTCGTCTTGATATGCAAGCATATATCTGTGTATATGTTTGGGCAGCGTAGTGTGCGTTGTGCCCAGTGAGACAGAGAGGCGCATGTGCGTCTGTGTATATACTTAAGGAGACACATGTTACGTCCATGAAGGTTGAAGGCGCTACGTCACAAAGCGAAACCCATGTATCCCAGGGCGGTGTGTTCCTACGGGGTGGGAAGGGGTTTCTGTGTATCTACCGGGCTTTTGCATGTGGTTATGTGGCGGATCCAGCTGCGACGGAGAGGGTTCATCAGGCTGCGCGCGTGTCTACTTTGCCGATCCGCTCATAGGCGTGGGCACGCATCGTCTGCAGACATCTCCTCGAGGACACACGTGTACTGTTGACGACGCAAGGGCTCTGCCCAGGGACATCAGAGGACTTCGGGCACGCGTGCCTGCAAATTCTTCCACGCGTGTGCATTCCCGTGCGAACGCACAACATTCCGACGGTTGTGTAAAGGCGTGTAGGCGCAGTGTTCATCTCCTGCTGTACATCGTCCATTCACAAGGGGGAAGACATACACGTGTATCACACAAACACACGTGGGTCCCTCCAACCACATATATCCACGTCTATGCGTATTTTGCAATCATATACCTGTATGTGTGTCTGCGCAGCTTAAGATGCAAGCATACTAATGTGTGTATGAATTTATATGGTAAACACATGAATGCATCAAGGTGGCATGTATCTACCTTTGCAGATTGCATGGAGACAGGGTTGCGCAGCCGAACATTAAAAGGGATGATTCGTTTCTGGGGTGGGTTTCACAGTGCGCGCGCACAAAGTCTAAGAGAACAGGTTCCCCAGTAGATTGCCCGGCGTGCCTGTGCAAACCGACTGAGGGAGTGACTCAACAGGCTTGCGCACAAGTGCATTTTGAGCGCCCCCATGCGGCTCCTTGCTATTGCAAGATATTTCTCGCTGTTCGTTACTGGTGGGATACCGAGACAACCTAAACGTCAACGGACGATAGCGGAGGTGGCGCCATCTGCGTGGGCCTACGTGTGTCATTGCGGCTTGATTTTTCTGGTGGACCAAAAAGATGCATTCAACAGTCGTTCAAGACAGCGGCGGACACACGGCACAACCGCTTGCACAGCTTGCACAGTTCCACATGCGGTGTCCTTGGTCGTCCAACCTGCATGCTGCACGTAGGCCTAGGGAACACTGATTTTGAGATCCACCTGCTCTCGTGGTGATTACCCCTATGGGATTCGAGCAGAAGGATTGATTCTTCTTCCACTGTCGATGTAGCTCTTATGTGTGGGGGCATGTAGCTGTGTACGCATAGGCACACACAGGACGCGAGTTCGCCTACAGGGCGGTACGCTGGAAGGGCGTATGCATGGTTCTCTGACGTCTTGTATGGAAGCCTCACGTACGCGCAGAGGCTGTCAACGCCAAACGAGGAAGTGAATAGGTCATCTGCCTGGAGTTTGACTTCAGCGCTGTTTCCTCACCGTGGGGCATTTTGTAGGCAGAAGATGGACTCACCCCTGTCTGCCTATAATATAAGTGTGTGTACGGGTAAGTGCAAACGTGGTGGGCGCCTGTATCTGCAGGGGAAAAAGGCGACACTTCCTGTTTCTGCTGTTGGAGACGCCGGCGTAGAACGTCACGCACAGTAGCACCGAACAAGGGGAACCGAGTTCATCCGCCGCTACTGCTGCTGCTATCACTCCTGCCGTCGCGGCTGCTGCGACTGCTCCTTGGTCCAGGCATTGGCACTGCTGGTGGTGCCACTGCCTCGGTTGCAGCTCTGGCCTCTGCTGTGTCTGCTACTGCTATCGTGACACCTCCCACGGTGCCTGATCCTCGTCCTGCTGTGGTGGATGTGATAGTAGCAGGTGTTACGGTGGGCCCAGTGCTGCTGATCATTTGAGCACGCAGATCAACGTTGCCACACACACTCTGCTCAATTAATAATCGCTTCTTTCCGTTCTTTCTCTTCTGTAGCATTCCACTAGTGATCTTCACTTAAATTCAATTACGTGTACCACAGTCACACCAGTCCTGCCACATTTCCGTCGTCTTCTGGAAGTACCTGTACTTCGGTATGTCCACACAAGCAGACGTGGAAGTGTATATATATATATATATGTTTAAAGATCCTTTTCGGTATTCACCTGTAGCTGCGATACGACGTCTACGCACGTTATACATATATATAGAGAGAGAGAGGGAACGAGAGAGCATGACAAGCGGCACAGACGGCCCTTAGCTTTGGTCATCTGCAAGAACTCGCAAGTGTGGATGTCCACGTGTTCACACATTAGTTTACTTGTATCTCTGTGCAAGGACTTCGTCTATATATCATATCCGTGCGTCACACACGGGCTTACGTGTCCACACGTCCATACAGCTGCACAGAAGCGCCCTCCCTGCCGTCACCGCGACCTTCACTCCTAGCGCACGGCGTCAAGTCCCGCGAATAAGCCACTTGGCTGGTTCGAATGTTGTCTTTCGGGTTTTTTCTTATCTACTCAATCTTTCAGCACCCTATTTTGGTTCGAAAGGGGACGCCATCGAGAAGCAATTCAGGAGTCACTCGAAGAAGCACACTTTTAAGAAGGATTTTCCGCTGTGTACCATTGCTCGAACGCTTAGAAAAAGGCAGGTCGCAGAATAGGTGAGTGTGGTGCCACGCATGGCAAAATCGTAGGCTACGACAACAGGTTGGGCGTTCGAAGAGACGGAAGAGGCGCGAACAGTTGTTTTGTGGATGCAGGAAGCGCCGAGGCGGAGTGTGCTAGGAGGAACACAAAGCGAAGTGGCAGCCCAGAGAGAAGAGTGCGTATTACAAAGGACAGGCAGGCGGCAAGCAGAAAGGAGCGCGGTAGCGGGAAACAAGCCTGCTCCCCCGTGACTGTGGGTAATCCTTGAATTGCTGCAGCAGCAAAAGGAGGTGTTCGCTGCGTGCTCTTGACTCCGAGTAGGAAGTCCTACATAATGTTCGTACGCCCGCTTCCGTGCTGCAGTGTCGCCCTTGTCTCTCTATTTCATAGTTTAACACAAGAAAAGATGAACACTTCGATCGCGCAGAGTGTCCTTACAAAATATTTCTACAAAAATCGTTGCTGGTGCAGCGTCTCTAAGCCGCTGCTGCAAGTCACCAGCCCCTTCATGTGTTTATTTGCTGGGTACGATCACGTTTGCGGCGACGGGTTGCGGGTGTGTCCACGTGTGTACGCGTGCATGTAAAAATACGTGTATATACGTGTTTGTTTGTGTGTCGATATACATGTATTGAAACACAAAAGGCGGAACATAGACAGTCATGCACATACGTGGATGCTACACCTTGTGCGTATGTATATAGCTAGAGAGCTAGGTGTATATATTCGAATGCAAGCAGGCCTATATGCGGAAGCGTATATGTGGAGACGTAGGGCAACCCGACAAAAAGAGACAAACCCACGGTTGGCTTCATCAAGGCACCACAGTGTAACAACAGTAAAGGTCCCTTAAAGTGACGAGGAGGCGACCAACAGCAGGACTAAAGCTGCAACAGCAACAATCGCTGCTACAGTAGCAGCTGCAGAAGTGACACGATACAGCAACAGCTGTTTCTATTAGGCTGCAGAACTGTATTAACACGTTCTGTATTCTTTCACTGTAGTATATAAGGGCAGGCCCAGGTTCCATGGTTAAGAAAAACCAGGTCGCCCCAGAAGGTGGACCACTACGCAGTCACCGAGGATACAGATGGCACCCCACAGTAAGCACGCATAGAGCGTAGCACACCCGTATACACGTAACATGCGTATGCATATATACATATATATATATATATGTACATTGATTGTGTGATTGCCCTCATACATGTGTACGTGCTGTTACGGCATCACTAGGACTTCAGACACACGGCTATGTCTGTTTCATACCTGTAGTCATATGTGTGTCTAGTGCAGGGGACGACTGTTCTCATGTCGACGTATACCTTGTGCGTGTCTAGTAATATGTATTGATACATATACACTTGTATTTTAGGCTGTGATTACGAGTTCAGTATGTGAACGTTTCCATTGTTAAGGCGTATTTGTTCACGTGTGTATGTTCATATATGATTGCGCCTTAGCCAAGGTATTATGCGCCTGTACGGGCACAACTGTACTCGCGTCTGCAAGCGTAGGTACGAAAGCACTAAATATGACACACGGGTGCATCAAATGTAACAGCAGGAGCACCACCGACAACAGGCAGGAGAGCAGCACCAACGGTGGGGACAACATCGAGTGTAACCACGGGAGGAGATTATGGTGCCCCTACGGAGAAGACGCAGGCCGTGAAGAGCTATTTCTGCTGTGCCTGCTAGAGAAGTTGTTGTCCCTCTTGCTGCCACTATCTACCTACTTTTGCTGCCATTGTTGTTTCTGGGATTCCTACTGCTGTTGCAGTCGATGTATCTGGTGGAGTCACTGTTGGAATCAAGCACTGAAGCTTGTAACACGGCTGGCACGGTTGCTATCCGTAATGCGACTTTAAGTGCCGCTCTTCATGTAAGTGCTGCTGCGACTCGTCGACATATGCATTCGAAGCGAACAACCCACGCGCACACGCAGCAGACACTCGTTTTCCCCTTTGTCGTAGCCACAGCTGCTGGGCTACGTTGGGTCTACTCCTGTGACAGTCTCTGTGTGTGCCTTTACCTCTCCAGTGAGCCAAACTTTTCTCCCACGAATTAGTTTGATCAAAGTTGGAACAACTTACCTAAACAACAAAATGTTTTAGTAGGACGATACACGCAAGTGTACAATTAGTTGTAGGCGGTGAATAGTGAACTGTCCAAACGGATTCATCGTGGCGTAGTACCTGTGCATCAGTAATTGTGGTCACGTTCTCGAAGGGATCAATCGGAATCAATACTGCTCCACAAGGCGTAAATGGCACCCGCTGCACAAGGGGCCTTGAACAAGAGAGGCCGTGCTTCGCCAGCCAGGCAGCTCCTAACGTTGTGCACCTCCTGCTGGTGCCGCTGTGGAAGCATATACCCTTAAAGCACCACAGTTTTTAGCATCCAAAAGGAGTGCTTGCGGGAGAGAAGAGACGATATTGTGTCTTCTACCAAGAGCACGGCTGGGCTTGTCAGAAAGCTATCGAGCCACTGTGCTAGTGAGAAACAGCAACGGTACCCCGCGCCGCCCAGGTGCGCCTGCAGCTGCTGTTCCTTCTATATGTTTCAAGTTCATCTGCTGTTGTCGCATTCCGTCATACATGGACGTGTCTACTCCACTTACTTTCTATCCGCAGGAACTAACGTGTAGACACATGAAGTCATATGTACGATATTGTACCTCAGTACTGGTGTCATTGTCCTCACACACGGATATGCTGTTTACATGAAATCATGCTTGAGTATTGCGGCTGCGCATGCTGCTCCCTCCGAAAAGTGCTTTGTTTCAGAGGTTAAAGAACGTAACCGTCTACAGGTGAGGCTGTTGCTTACCAAGATGCTGCCGTAGCGGCTGAAGCCCGAGAGATAGTCTTCTCCTCTCCGTGCCGCTGCGATACCTACGGCCAATTTTCCACCCGTTTGCTTTAAAATTTTCGACCGTTGCAGCTGCTTTGGCTGCCACCACTTTTCCGAGTGCTCCGGAGACGTGCGACGGCTCCCGCCGCCGCCTGGGGGCTGTCGCTGCAACGACGTGGGTCTTGGCTACTCTCCCACAGACAGCAGATTTCCTCGTAGCAGCAGGGTACCCTCTGTACCGGAGTAGTCGACACCTACGTGCTCCTTCTCTGTGTTCGCCTAAGTCAATCTACGCTGCTCCTTCTGCAACACACTGACGTCAAGCGTTGATTCGTTCCTTAGCAGATGCCTCAGCAGCGGAACAGCATCGTCGGAACCATTCTCGTTGCTCCGTTGTCGGCGCCTCGAACAGCGGTTCCCACACCGCCAGGCGCACTGTCAGTGCATCCAACATGCAGCAGCCAAACAACGGTAATATTCGGCACACTTTTGACCACATACCAGCAACAGGCGCAGGTATCCGCAGCCCGAGCCCCACGCCGGGCATCGGCATCCATTTCGTAGTAATGGCAGCGTTACCGGCGGGCTTAGCAGAGGATCCAACCGGGCAATACACACAACAGCCGCCCATCGCAAGGGCTGCGGCATCAGCGGCAGCAGCGTTACCGTGATCAGTCGCACAAGCATGCATTTACGTTCGTCAAGCGATACACATAGCGGTACCGGCCGTCCCCATGATTCCGGCGCTGCATTAACAGCTACGTGCGCCACCACACCGCCACAGATGGGGGATCTGGCCGCGTCCGACTCCACACAGTCTCCTGTTGTGGCGTGCCACGGGCTCCACGCGGTCGGGGGCACCAGTGAGAACAAGCGAACGAAGCCTACGTTTGAATATGTGCGCCTTTCCCGAAGACGAAACCACAGTCTACGTGGTGCCTTTTTTTCCTTTGTCGAACGCAGTTGTTTTCCGTGAGGTGCGTACGCTCTGATTGAATCGCATTTGTGTGCCCAAAGGTTCCCATTCGTGGAGGTGCCCGTACCACCTGCCCTACGTGTGTACATGTACCTCCATGAGCATGAGAACTGTGAATGTATGTAGCTGTGTAGCAGAGAATTGAGCTTCTTTTTGGTCCAAGTCAGAACCTATGTCTGGGTGTATATACTGTGACGTTCTGGGATGCTTCATCGTGCAGTATCGCGACTATGTGGCCTCCCCGCCACCGCCTAACGTGTGTCCTACTTTTCTGCGTCCTGGTGAACTTCAACGTTCTTCTCTTGCAACTGCAACTACTGAAGCGCCATGTGTTCTGGGCCAACGTCCCACAGCTGTCCTTATTATTGGAGATGCTGTTTTTTACTGACGCTGGTAGATGACGTGCCGAGCTCCTCCATTTCGCAGTTACTACAGCGTTGGCCTCCATATTGAGCCAAAGATTGCGATTCTTCCTACGGTTAAAGTCGTCTCACTGAAGTCAGCCAGAACTATATCGGCGCCTTGTTTTTTTCTTGATCCCGCCTTTTTTTCCGAACAGCGTCACCTAGCGTTTTCGTGTCCCTTCGGTGGTAGTATGCTCGTGAGTGCACGTGCACGGATACGTGTGTTTCCACAGCCTCACATGTACGCAGTCCTTTCGGAGCATTCGATTCTGTGTACGACATAAACAGTGACATGTGTCACTACGTATGAGACGCCTTCTTGGGTATCTTCCGGAGAATTCGATCTTGCTCTGATCTCGACGCAGATACCGGCACTACACACTATCATCAATTTTCTTGAGGGTCTTCTTACGCTGTCTCCCCAGCTGCTATGCTGCGCGCTACTTACCGATCACGTGCCCGCCTGCGTCGTCCAAGGGGACAACCAAGAATCCACCCACCTTGTTTTCTTTGCATCGTACATGCAGAGCTGTGAATACGTTCAGTATCGCCAACATCTCTCTGATGACTACGAAAATGCTGCGTCAAGTAAATCTGCCTCCGTAAATGTGGATATCTTTGCTGCGAGCTCTCTAACATATGCACATGTACACATATATATGTATGTTCTATGTAGTATATATGCTTGGTGTACGCGTAGCTATAAGGTGCAGCTGTATCGTAGTCAGTACCCGCGGGTGAAAGTAGCTGTGTTCTGTCTACTGGCGCACGCTCGACTCATTCGGCTCTTCTGCGTCGCGTTTCGCTATGATTATGCTCCTCCGCTTTTCGCTCTACTAGATTCGCTCTGTTAATGAATAAAGCAGGTATGCTTCCCAGTTTCTGAGCCTCACACGCCTCTCTACCGTCTCTATCCGGCGTCTGCGACGAGAACATCCTCCTTCCACACTGGTCTACAAATGCGTTACGGTGATGAGTTGGGCGTTTCTTGCGGATTTCCATCTGCTGGTCCAATAGTTGACAACGGCTCACGTGCGACAGTGCCTCTACGTTGCTACGGCAGCTGCTGTCACAAATTTGGAATGCTGTAGTCGAACGCCTACACGTGTCCTGCAGGGTGCGTAAGACAGCGTAATCAGACGCTGCACTGGATACTCCATTGTATGGGTGTGTGAAGCTGCTGCCCAGAGCATGGTCCGAGGAGCTTATCCAGCTGTACAGAGTTTTTGTGTGCACACCGGAACACAGAAGGAGTCGTGCGTATCGCGGTGCCGAGCAAACCGTGTGAAATGTATAGTTCAACTACACTGGTCTTCCGAGCGTTGAAGGCAGTACAGAGCTATGCATACCTGCACCACCGCTAGCTAACGTAAAAGATACACAACGTTTAGCAGCAGACTCATCCGACCCAAGTACGTCTGCGAGGTGGTAGGTTGCGCAGGCATTTTTCCAGTGGAACATTATCTGAAGGAGCGTATGACCGTGCGCACAGATTTGCATGTGCGTCTGTACAAACATGTTCGTACATATGTATTTGTTTACGTAGTTCACTCTAGACACAAAAAGCTCTCCTGTATGTACGTACGCCTGTACAAATGTTATTTTGTGTGCACGTGTTCATACTTTATCGCTGACAGTGAGCGTAAGAAGAAGCTGGTGGGTATGCTCATGGAAACTAAATGGAGGGCGCTGTCAGACCGAACGCACACACTGTTTTTCCTGTAACTCCCTGTTGGCCCTTTGTTCCTCGTCCTCTGCGTGTTCCTTTTTCTCTTTCTTTTTTTTGAAGCTGTGACTACAGGCCGAGCAAGCTAGAGAGCCGTGCTGCGGGTGCTCACACCGTCGCTGCTGTTGCTGTTCGCTACGACCGGATCTCGTCCGGGCACTCCCGGGGAAAAAACGTGTTTCTTGTACTCCGTCAAAGCCACCTTGATTCCGTGGCTACACTTATTGTCAGTCCGCGTTAGGGGCTGCGCATGGTAGCGGAACTCCCACGACGAGGCGCTGAGGCTACGGCGACGACTTGCGGTCGTCTTCGTTTTCGCTGCTCTACAGTTTTATACTTGTAGGATACGGTCTGCCTCTCCATTTGCTTGTATTATGTATGGCAGCCAGCGCAGCGTCGTGCGCTCTTGTCTCGTCTTCCTTCCGGAGCCTTCTGTCTTTTCTTTCGTTGTCCTTTTCCTGTTCTGCTTCTGTGAGGCCGCTACTTTCTGAATCTCCAGCCCTTGGTGCCGGTGTGGAAGTGCACGCAAGAAATATTCTGCCGCTCCCAGCTCGACCTGGTTCCTCACCTCTCACGGGAGTACCGTATTTGTAGTTGCCGTCTCTATCTTTCGAGTACAAAATGAGGCCTCGCAAGTTGCTGTCGGGTTCGCTGTTTCCCGTGTGCTTCATCTTAATCTCCCTCATCGTCGCAGCAGGAGCAGCCGGCAAAAGCAACACGCTGTTGACATCGAGGACGGAGCCGACAGCTCCGTCAACAGGCACTGTTGTGGCGCTCCCTGCCTCGTACGGAGCAGCTCCAGCAGGTCAGGAGAGCCTTGAACGGAAAGTTTCCACAGGGAACTTACCTGTGTTGGGCAGGGGCATGCCGACACTTCCCCCAGTGAAGGTGCTTGGAAGGCGCGGTGCTGCCGGTAGGATGCGGCACCAATACGGAAAAAGGTGGGGGTCAGGAGCTGCCACAGCTGAGACAGCAGCAGTTTCTCAGGCGGGGGCAGTGCAGTCGCAGTGGAGTGGCGTCGCCACTCTCGGTGAGTCAGAAGAACAAGGACCAGAAGCGCTGGCACTAGCAGACGGTCTTCAAGGGTCTCGTGGCAATGAGACTGCTGTTTTGGTCTCGCGGGGACACCGCAGGCCGTGGTGGAGCACACGAGCGGCCAATGAAGCATTGGACCCATGGACAGACGCACGCTTTGTTGAACGAGTGTATGCAGAGGCAGCCCGAGCTGTCCTAGAGCAGCAGGAGGCTGCTTTGGCGACAGTCGGTAGCCGGCTGCGGCGGGGACAAGAGTCGGGCCCCCGGCGTGGGCAACGCATAAAGGTCACCTTGCCCCTACCTGTGCTAGTGGGCACTGTTGTAGCAGCCGCACTAATAGGAGCGTCTGTCACTGCGCGTATTAGTAAAGTGACCACAGATGTGCCTGCGGTCCGCAATGAGATGCGTCCGTCACTATTCGCCCGGTGGCTCGGTGGGAGAAGAGGAAAATCACAGGAGGAGACAACGGGTGAAAGCGCAGTGGCAACGACAGAAGCGACAAACATGACAGCACCAGAGAGCGCCACTGTGCCTGTCGCAAGTGTCGGGACGCTCTTGGCGGTGTTGGTGCATACGCTGCCAATTCTCATTCTTATGTGGTCTCCCACCGCTGCTGGGATGTTCGCTCTCTACTGGTTCTTGACGAACGTATTGCCCGAATGGGACACATCTCAGCGCCAGTCCTCGCCAGCCATCGGCCAGCAGGTAAGACAGACGTTAGTCTTCCAGCGCGTATAGAGCTGTACAAGCATACTGCCTATGCTGCAGTACAACTCTGAGAGAACGCCTTGGTTCATGCCAAGGAGCTGTCAAGCGGCTGATGTGGGGTCCCGTTGTGGGCGTCTCGTAGTGAACCTCAAAATCACACATCTACATTTACGTGTAAGTCTACATGTACATACGCCTACTCGTGTGTCTGTTCGTTTTTGTTGCTCGCGTATCCTGTAGACGTGTGGAAGTGTAATGGTAACCCGTGCAGGCCCAGAGAGATGCAGACTGCCACTGCTTCTTCCTGTGCGGCCTGCTCTAGTCCTCTTCTAGTTGCCATTTCACATCTGTGCTACACCGCAGGCCACCGCAGCGGCCTAATCACGTTGCTGGTACTGCCGCGGGTTGTTCTGGTGCACCTCACTTGCGTGCTCTTCCAAAGACAGTCTGCTCTGCAGAGACACTTGAGGAGCTGCTTCGCTTCTTACAGATGTGCTAACGCACGCGCATACGTCTTTATGCTTGTACATACGCGGAGTTAGACGTGTACGTGCCGGCGTTGATATCGGGGTGTTATGCCAGGTAGTCCGCCCATACCGTCACACTGGAGATACCGTGTGTTTACGTGTCATCCAACCAAAAAGCAAACGTGTGTATGCACAGAATAGGGCCGGAAGACAGCGCTAAACCTATGGAAATAAGGAGAAGAAAATGCACAGCGTGCTGTACAATTTAGTTCAAATTCGTAGACGCTTGCAGCTTTGTCTTCCTCTACATCAATCTGCGTGTTTCAGCATTGCGAGCCGTGCACAGCGTACAAGCTTGTAAGACCTACACCCTCCTAGGCGTTCCACCATGGCGGTTGACTATAAGTGCGCATCTGCACAGATGGATAGTACTGAGGCCTGTGTGCGTTGGGGTACAAACGTTGGTACACGTCATCCGGACACTATGGGGAGACATGGCATCCATTAGTCTTCAGCTGCTCTGGGTCACGCAGGTGTGCATGTGCCGAATGACAGTGCAAAAGGCACTCTAGACGTCGCGACATGGGACAGGATTGTTCCGCACGTGTAAATTCTGCACCGTTCGCAACATTTTTATGTGCATATATGTATGTGCGTATATATATATATATATATATATATATATATGTATATATAT
>KL647293.1:1455218-1514954 GCA_000727475.1 Sarcocystis neurona
CGTATATATATATATATATATATATATATATATGTATATATATGTACCCACACTCATCCACCAACTTATTAATTACCTCTATCTACACACATGTGTGTATCTGTCTCTTCGTCTGTTTACGGCTGGGCGCGCACATTTGCAGAGAAATGTATCTCTGGCTGTTACGTATCTTTTCACTTGCAGTATACCGTGAAGGGTGTGCAAGCAGTTAGTTGTCTGCGTGGTAGTTTTTTGTCTCGGTGGTGCTTCAGTGCGCGCTTTTGTGCAGAGAAATAGATCTACGTTTGCATTTACGTTTGCTGCACGTGTCTGTTGTTTACAGAAGCAGGCGGTTGCTAAATGGCTTACTGAGTTCCTTAAGACAAGATGAAGGAGCGTCCTTGACAGGGCCAGATTGCCGCGGCGGTAGAAGTCATCTACGGTGGAAGCGGAAGATAAAAGATATTTGTGCACATAAATATTTATACTCGAGCTAGACTTCAACAACGAGACGAAGCACACAGGTAGATGTTGAGAAGCGCATCTGCGTAGATTACGTTTGCAGGTACGTAAAGATTTCGAGAGTGAATGACGTGCACGTGCAGTCAAGTGTGATACTCTTTTCGTTCACTGACACGTAAGGATGCCTACACAGTTGTGTTTGCCGGTTCCCGTGGATCATGCCTATGCTGTATTTTTGCATATATACGCACGTTCGGCGGAACGTAGCTGTTTCTCGTCGGACCGCTCGTAAAGACGCAGATACGATTGTGTGCGCTGTACGATGTGCGTGTGGACTGCGTCAGCAGCAAGCGAGTAATGCAGACACCTACGCAGGCGTGCATCAGACACGTATATCGTGTTACGGTAGGTAGCTAGAGCCTGCGTATCAGCACATAATTGTGCTTAAATACTGGCTGCAAAACTAAGGAGTGCGTGAAAGACACCGACGAGTTTCGGGATTCCTTCACAGTTACGCGAGTAGCTGCTGATGTATCTTTTCGTTTCACTGCACAGAAGCAATTGAAAACAGCCGCAGGCATCGGTGTTGTGGTTCGTTGCAAATCTACCGGCGTTAAAAGTTCCCGCACCACTGTACTTTCAACACCCGCCTCTACAACTGAACCGTCTGAAGGCGGCCGCAGGACAGACCTAAAGTGCCTCCTCTTGTGCGTGTGCGAAAGCTCCTTAATGTATGCCATCACACACACGGCAGAAACGTGCGCATGAATACAGACAAATGCGCGCACACACAACGGAGCAGTCAACCCGGACGTGCGTCGTACGGAAGCGTGTAGATCTTTCTAGGTCTGCCCTGTCATACACACCCATGCAAATATATAGAGGGAAGCAGGTGGAGTGTAGTAACAGGTATGATGAAACGGAGACGCCAGCGCACAGGCATAAAATGTTCCTGGGTACACGGGTGCGTACTTCCATGTGTGAGCCTGCGCAGGCATGAAGCAACTTTCGCACATGTGCACAGATGAGGTATATGTATAGAAAGCATAGGAGTAGGTGTCCTACTCAGGAAAGCGGTTCCACTGCGGTCCTCCAAAATGCGGTTGCGACACCAAAGGAAACTGTGTCCTCTTGCTTGCAGAACGCGATTTCAGGGAGCAGCAGCCTGAATGAATGCTGAAGTCGAAACATGTGATTCTCCGAACAATAGCGCTTGCCAGACAAATTGGATTTTTTTCCAGCTTTGTGCGTATTGAGTGTAGGTGACATTGCGCTTCAAAAACTCACCAGGAATACATCGCTGCGCTGCACAAGCACCCCGCGATCGGTGTACTCTTTCCACAAAGTGGGGAGACAGCTTTCAAGTCCGTCAGAGTTATCTGGGCGAGTACGCTGCAGCGTCCGCCACAGTTTAGCATACACGTGTATGCGTATACGAAGGCACAAACGCATTTTTGAATATACACGTACACACGTCCGCACAGACGTGTGCGCATCTGCGCGCCTACTAGTGTGCACATCGGTGCAGCTTGAAGTAGAGTCTCGCTCTGAAAGAGTATTATCGAAACCCCTCCCGCATGTCCTCGGGCTGCGGAGGCCTTCCTCCTGCACAGCAAAACCTTCGTATTATAGGCACTCAAAATCGACTCTGATATACCAGTCGGGTGCTCCGACGTCAGTGAGCAGAAGTAAATTAATCGGTACGTGCATGTGCTCAAAAAAGCTCCGGGAGGGCTCTCACATGGCGGTGTCCTTTTTTGACCTACCAACGGTTTAAAGGTGGTTCAGTTGGGAACGCTGTTGATTGGCGGCTGACCTTTGTGTTGCCGACAGTAATGAGGAGAATGGACACTGATGCACAATAACGAGGATGAGGTCTCCAGAGGACGAAGGGAAACTATGTAAACTAATATACAGAAACGTCTGTATACATTTGAACATGTGCGAGTGCACGGATCGAACGCTGCACTGCTTCTCTGTGTGGCGCACGAGGAATCGGCGTAGACAGTCCGACGTGCCGTCGAGGTACGTATGGTAATCTTAAGGGCGTACTGCTGTTCAGTGGCTATAGTGTCGAAATGGTCGAAAGAGTTAGAGAAGTGTGTTCCAAGCGTCCGTGCCTAGTCGTAAGCACTCGCTACCTTCTTGTGTGTGGCGGCGACTGCTGCCTACGCAGACTATATGCGCATCTGTGAAGCAGCCTTCCCAAGACCTGTGGTGAAACTTGCTCGACTGGTACTGTACGGTTGTGCTCGATACATCCATTTTTTTAACCACACACCAGAAAAGATTACGAGGTACTACCTAACAGGTCTGCGCGTAGAAGTCCGTCTTTGAAGGCGAACGACCGAGGCGTACGGGAAGTGCATCGATATCTGATGTGGATGGACGGTCAGGGTGCTGCCGCAGTGCATACGCAGGTTCGCAACAACGACGTACCCACCCAGTATTAAAACGCAGTCCTGTTTTAGATTCTGTTCAATTCTAGGGCTGAGAGGACTTGACAAGCAACACTGTTTCGTGAAAAGCAGGTGTAATTGGGTATATGCGGGAGGTCAGCGAAACTGCCCACAACAGCAGCCCGCACAGAATGGACGGCCCAACACTCTTCTTTTCGCCTGTGGTTTGCTCGACATTCATACTCGTAGCTTCCGCTTCAAGATCCTTCCCTAGGAAACGCCTACCCAGTTCTAGGTATGCTCTTCCACGGTCGAAGGCCGGTAATCGCGATTGCAGAACGGGATGCGGTATACCAAGTACACTTCCGTCGAGCCAAAAAAAGAGGTTTTCGTCTTCTTTCGACAATATGACAGCTCAGTTTTTCTTCCCAGCACTCAAAAGAGAAAGCAGACAGTAGTCTTGCGTATGCTTGTGAACAAGGAAGCAGCTACAGCTGAACACACCACGACCACCATAATTCCTGCTGGCTACCGTAGCCTGTAACAGCTCAAAAATGTAATACGCCGTTGGCTTCCGCTCTTCCACTTGAGAAGCATATGATGTTTGCCACCGGGGAAGAGGACGCTTTTTGGGTTGGTTACCACGTCTGAGCACAAACGTTGCCTCTCTGCAGTGCTCCTTTTTCGAGAATACCTGCGACCAATGTGTTTTCACGCACTTTTGTCGCGCGCATACGTAATCGTCTCCTGCGTTCTTACATCCACTTTGTGCATCAGCATCCACGTCCATACATCTTGGAACCCCGCTACTCACTTGCTTGCTGGCGAGAGTATTCTGCAACCGTCGCATTGTTTCTCGTATCCTAGCGGAGTGCCACACCTCTTTTTGGATCTTCTACAACCCCTGCAAGGATTGAGAACTGGTAGTGCTTGGTCGCCAGCAGCTTTACCGCTATGTGTCGTGCGTCGATGTTGGAACTCAAAATACTAAATCGACATTCTGCTCGGCAGACAGTCAGTCCCTACATAGGTTGTCCTCCTACGTCTCTCGTAGCGCACATACAGGTATAAACTTTCTGCCGACTAATTCATGACAGCGAGGGTGCCTGCCTGCTCATACAGGGCAAGCGTACGTTCGGCGGCCTTCTCATTCACTACGAGGTGACATCGCTTTTTCGATCATAGAAAGCCGCTGCTGTTGCTGATCGCCTCTCCGCCTCAGCTGCGTAACATGTTTTTAGATTTCTCTTTGTGAAGAAACAGCTGTTCAACCTCCGTGGAAGTTCTTTCGTGTCCTGGGGGCCCTGCGTTTGGTACAGAAAGACTCCTTTCTCCTCTACTTGTATCCTTAGTGTGAGCGTTTCAATAGCTGCAGTGCAGGCGCCGTAGCAGTAGCTACACAGACATAGGGTTACATATACACGCGGATCTGTGTAACACGTGCAAGCGCCAGCAGCAACGAATACTCGTCTGACGTTACACTGTGCCAGACCCTATGAGCGTTGCGTACGTCTTCGGTGGGGAGTCGGGACTTGCGCGTTGTTCCGGTTAGTTCGCTAATATCGGTGCGACGACTAATAACATTCTGGAGATGAGTGCATTTCTGAGCGTATCTTCGTCTGTATCCCTCATCCTATTCTTGCTTGTGTACACAATTATATTTATATAATTTGTGCAGACGGCTGCACAGCACTGCCTATATATGCATATTATATATATATATATGTATATATACGTACGTGCATACACATTGATATATACATACACGTACACACGTACACGCATACATTTATCTGTCTCTCTATATATGTGCTGATATGCGTGTGTATAATATATGTCTACATATATATATATATATAGACACGTGTATACGTACATATATATATGCACATATATGATATATATATATATATATGTATTATAGCCATCCTCTCTCGCACGAATTTATCGCTCACGCGTCTGCATTTTAGCCTTAACCCTGCACGTTAATTGTGCGTAACTCTCCAGCTCTTGTCTGACCGTCCTCCTGGTTCAAACTTGGAAGCTTGGACATACGAATCAGACAACACGTCTTCCCCAGGTATCTTGTTCGCACTCACTTCTCCTTCGACTTTTTTCGCCCGAGGGCAGCCAACGTTGGGGCGGTGCCATTTTATCAAAAGTCCGTATGGCAGCATTTATCTGAATCAGCCACAAACAGAAGGGCCTGCGCAATGTTGGCCGCTTGATCTCTTCAGATTCCCCCCCATGTTGCAGTGGCCTCTATGTCCTCATGCCCTGTATTTCATCACGGTTCCCTTCTTTTCCCTTACCTTTCTCTTCAACCACTTCTTTTCCCCATCCCCTGTGTATGTTTCTTTTTTCACTATCCATCTGTACTTTCCTGTTCCCCCGTGTGTCCCGCCGGCCCTAAATACTCTGCTTTGTAGTTGAGCAACCACATTTAGAACTTACTGCTTCGCCTTCTGCGGTGGTCCCGTTGCACAATAAAGACATTTGGTGTTTCTTGTTCTGCGGAGCGCGACTGACTTTTTGAGTCTTCCGCTCCGTTCCACTACTCTTTCTCCCTTTACTTGTGCCAGCGCAAACGACTCATCCGGAGAAGAAGCCGCACCAGAGTGTTCACACCAAAGACAGCAGCACGCAGGAAAAACAAGTACGGCGACGCCTCCTCAGAAGATTCTCACAAGAGAAAGCATGTGATTACGAAGCCGTAATGTTGTGCAGCACTCTTTTTCATCGAGGACGGCAGCTGCGACACCCACGTTCGAACAAGTGTGACAGGAGATGGTAGAAGTCATCTCAAAAGTATACTAGAAGTCAGTTGGCCGCCAGAGAGTAGATTTCCCAGCACAACACCTATACACACAAGTACAGGACAGAGCGCCGCCACCAACCAAGCACAGCAGAGAACAAGGTAGTAACAGCAAAAATCGGTCTCTGAACTAATCATTCACAGAGAAACAGCGACAGGTTGCGTCCGAACCGCAGCTGCAGTGCTTTGAGTGAGCTCGACTGCCGGTATTCTTCAGGGTGCAGCAGCGAACCTTCTGAAAAGCACAAGCAGCGGTAGCAGCACCTGGAGGACAACAACGACACCCTCACTGTAGCTTATAGCAGCAGCTACAGGCCAGTCACATCTACACCTGCTGCAGCGTGCGTTGGGTGGAGTCAACGTGCCCGTCCCTCACAGCAGCAGGCACCGCAATGTTGTCTAATTTGCTCAGGAGAGAGTCCGTTTTTAGGAGCAGCAAAACGCAAAGAGTGGAGTACGCGAACAACGGCAGAAGTAGCACCGTCAGCGCAACAGTGCGCTGTGCGAGCCTTCGAGGAAAAGAGTAAGAAGAGGCAGCGGCAGCTACCGCGAGGAGCCGAGGCAGCAACACCTTGCACGTGCAGCCAGAGGACCCTCCTTGCCTCCAGGGTGCTGGTGGGTACACAGGAGCAGTGAAACCTCTATCTGAGAAGCCCCACACAAAAGGAGGGACAGTAGCACAAGGGTCACAGCGCCATCGGCATCAGCCTCATTCCGCCGATGCAAGGGATGTTCGGCGACAAAGTACCATTCGAGACACGGGCACAGACGACAGTTATATCGATGACCTTTTTTTTTTAGCCTTCGCAAAAACGTCGGCCAGTTTGTACGCAGAAGAACAGCAGTATCAGCGGCTCAGTCGCGGCAGTGCAGTTCCAAACAGACCAGCAGCACGCTGCAGGGGATTTGGTCCCGAATAAAGGGAGAGGACTTTCTTCGACGAAGGAATTTTAGGAAGCTGCTTTTCTATGAAGTTCGCAAAAGTTAGGTTTTTATTCCTCGGTACATTTGGGTCAACATGTTGCTAGACACGTCATCGAGGAGTAAGTTTTCGTTTTCGGCGTGCATCTTCCGACTGTTCATATAGTTACACTTCTTGCTAACTTTAACGGAACCTTCTGCAGCGCAAGAAGCATGCAGAGAAGACGTGCGAGCGTTTCTGCACGCGCTGAGCAGCAGCTTCCCGGCTCCAATGCAGCAGTTTTCAAAAGCAGCGGCACTGGTGACCTGCAAGAACAGCTGCAGAAAAACAGGAACAAGAAGCAGCAGCAGGAGAGCAGCAGCAGCGCCAACAACCTGGGGCAGCTACAGAGTGTGGCGAAAGTGAAATCAGAGCAGGAGCAACAGCGGCAGACCACCAGCAGCAACCGAGCGGATCCGCAGGAAAAAAACGAACGTGTGAAGGAGGAAGACAGGAGGAAGAGCAGCCGCATCAGGGTCACCTCGCGTGTCCAGCACTGCGGCAGCGGGCAGCCCCAGAACAACCAGCAGCAGCAGCAGAACAAGCAGCAGCAACAGCAGAACAGTCGCAGCAAGAAGGAGCGAACCGACGTTTCCTGCAGCAACACAAACCTGCAGACCAGAAGCAGCAGAAGGACTCCACTAGGTCGCGAGGGAGTACTGCAGGAGACTATTTTTCCCAAGTGCGTACTGGGTAGTATCCACTCGGCAGTAGACAGCACCAGCATCTGTGGCGACAGCCGCAGTTCAACGAAGAAAAGCAAGAGCACCTGCAGCAGCATCACCACAACTGGTAGCAACAGGAGCTCCCTCAACGAAAAAAACCATCTCGCGTTTGTCTCTTACTCGGAGAGAGTAGTTGAGTACGAAAAGTCCGCCAGCAGAGAGGAAGAGACGAGCAACAGCAGGTGCGGCCGCAGCTCCGCAGCAGCAGAAGCAGAGGACTCTTGTGTGCTTCTCTTCACTGCCCTAAGCCGCCAGCTGGACTGCAGCTCCAGCAGCTGTCACACCGGTAGCAGCGGCAGCTCGGCTTCGCAGAGCCAGGCGACCGTTTCGTCTCACTTCAGCGGGGGGGCGAGTGCTGCAAGGGGAGGGCAGGGATATCCAGGGGGCAGCAGCAGCCGCAGGCGCAGTCCTAACAGCAGCAGCATTGGCACGAATACTTGTAGCAACTACAGCAGCACCAGCCGCAGCGGCGGCAGCCTCGCGAGCAGCAGCAGCAGCAACATCAGAAGCACAGCTGCTAGCGCCAAAATCTTCTTCATAGGGACCCACACTAATGCTGCCCTCGAGGACACCGCTTCCCCCAGCGTCGTAACACAGCAGCAGAGGAAAGTTCAGGCGTCGGCCACCTGCAGAGGTACGGAAGGTGAGGCGTTTTGCATCCGGCAGCGAGACTGCGTCAAGAGCAGGACCAGCACGAGCAGCACCAGAAGACGTAGCAGGAGGTGCCTGAAACAGAACGACAGCAGTGGCTGCAGCAAAGTAGCCTCCCCAGCGCTACAGAAACGCAGAGCCGGCCAAGCAGCGGTGCAAGGAAATACCAGCAGCAGCAGTGAGAGTAGCAGCAGCAGTGAGAGTAGCAACAGCAGTGAGAGTAGCAGCAGCAGTGCGAGCAGCAGCAGCAGCAAGAAGGGTAGCAGTAACAGCAGCAACATCAGCAGCAGTAATAATAACAGCAGCAACAGGAGCAGCAGCACTAGCGACAGCGGCAACAGGAGCAACAGGAAGAAGAAAACCGGCAGCAGCGTGGGAGGCACCGCCGGTAGGGCAAAGAGCAAGGAATCCGGCAGTAACAGCAGCAGCAGCAGTAGAGTCGCCGGCAGAGGCGAAAAAGTAGCAGACAATAGCGGCAACAGAGTAGGCAGCAGTGCTTCCAGCTGCAGAGTCGAGGACAGCAGGAGTCAAAGCAGGAAGGACGGCACTAGCAGCTGTAGCAGCCAGTTTGGAGAGGAATGCCGACAGCGTGAGAAGGAGGGAACCAGGCGCATGGAAAAGATTTCTTCCCTGATGGAAAAATCTTCCAGCTGCAAGAAAAAATACACCCCCTCCTGCCATTTGCCGTCTGGAGTTCGGCGAGGGAAGAGCGATAGAATGCTGCGAGCAGCAGGAGGAGACGAAGAAGCAGCAGCAACAGCAGCCGGCGTCGCCCTAACACCAGCAGGAGCAGGCGTCGGCGCAGCAGCAGGAGCAGCAGAAGGCGCAGCAGCAGGCGTAGGTTCAGCAGCAGGCGCTGGTTCAGCAGGAGGCGCTGCTTCAGCAAGAGACGCAGGTTCAGCAGCAGGCGCAGCAGCAGCAGCAGGTGGTGGTGGTGGAGCAGCCGCAAGGTGTAACGCTTGCGCAGGCGCTGCTGCAGTGGGGCCTTCACCCGGAAGCAGAAGAGGTCCGAAGTGTAGCCACAGAAGCAGGCGGAGCAACTACAGCAGGAGCCGCGGCAGCAGCAATGACGAGGAAAAGTTTACCAAGCGCCGCACGCTGCACGAGGAGAGCGGGAGTAGCAGCAGCAGCAGCAAAAACAAGCCACCGGGCAACAGCAGCAGGGAGCCTAAGAGCGGCAGGGGCGTCAGGAACAACAACGGCAGCAGCAACGGCAAGAGGAGCAGCAGTAGTGGCAACAAAAACGCTGGGACCAGGGACAACAGCAGCTGCAGGGATGGCAACAAGGGGAGCAACAGCGATAGAGAAGAACAAAGAAGGTGGAGCAAACCGTCACACTACGTGGCTCAGAGCAGGCGCGGTAACAGCAGCAGCAGCAGTCGCAGAAGCAGCAGCAGCCGCCACAGTAGCAGCAGCAGTCGCGGCAGCAGCAGCAGAAGAGACACCGACAGACAGCGGGAGAAGACGCCTCTGCGGTACCCGAGAGACGGCGGAAGCAGCGACGGAGACAAGACTGCGGGAGAAAGCTGTACGCGCCGCTGCAGGTCTGGCAATCATGCTGCAGCTGGACTGCGGGACACGTTGCTGCTGCCGAACGGACAAGTTGTTCATTTAGGTATTCCATCCGCAGCTTCTTGCCCGTGTTCAACAAAGACGTGATATGCCTCTTTTCAACAAGAAAGCCCATGCACTGCGTCTAGTCACGCGGCAACTACGGATGCCACATACACGTATATCTGTACATATATCTGTGCGGATACGTATACACATACGCCGTAAGTGGGGCTGCCACACACATATATATCTGCAGGTATGTCTATGCGTATACACGTATACGCCGCAAGCCGGGCTGCCGCATACACATGTATCTTTACATATATCTACGCATATAGACGTACGGGCTGCTACACATACGTATACCTGTACATATATCTATGCGTGTACAAACACGTCGCAAGTCGGGCTGCCACGTGTGTTGTGGATATGTCTATGCATACAGGTACACGATTGCGCATGCAGAGAGTTTCTTAAAAAGACGGTGGCACTAAGACACACATATGTATGTACGTCTTGATGTACGTCTGCGTCCTTTTTGGAGCTACACAGATGTATATGGGTGTATATGTGTTCATATGCAACTACGTGCCTCAGTGTTATAAGAGAGCGCACCCAGGCTACATACACGTATATATGTGTATATATGTATAGATATACATGTGCACATACATGTGTATGTATATATAGTTTAGTATGCTAGCGTCCCCTGGGTAGGTAGAGGTGTTTATTTGCAGTCGTGTATATGTGTCGTGCACAGTCTACATGGATCCGCTTGTACCGGGCGTGAATGCGCTGGAGCCTGCCACTTTCTTGGGGTCCAGCGCAAGCGTAACGCAGCAGGCCGACAATTTGAACTGCGTGCGTAGACAAGCAGAAGGTAAAACATAGTCCCGAGGAGAACTGCAGAGATGCAGCAGTGTGGTGCCCGTCTTCGCACTCCACGAGCACACAACGAGCAGAAGCCTGGAAGGCAGACGGCCAGAGACAGACAGAGACAGAGAGACGGAAAGAAAGGGGGGGGAGACGTCAAGAGAGACACACGTAGGGAGACGGCGGGTGCGAGACACAGGACGGCGGAGACGGGGGCGAGCCAGGCGGGGACCAAAGACAGAGGCGGAGAGGAAGAGGGGGAGACACGGAGACAAAACGGATGGAGACACGGAGGGGGGCGCAGACGGAGACAGAGAGACGGAGGCGGAGAGGAAGAGGGGGAGACACGGAGACAAAACGGATGGAGACACGGAGGGGGACGCAGACGGAGACAGAGAGACGGAGCCGGAGGGGAAGAGGGGGAGACACGGAGACAAAACGGATGGAGACACGGAGGGGGACGCAGACGGAGACAGAGAGACGGAGGCGGGGAGGAAGAGGGGGAGGACACGAAGACAAAACGGATGGAGAGAGAGAGAGAGCACGAGACACAGACATGGAGACACGGAGGGGGACACGGACGGAGACAGAGAGACAGACAGCGAGAGACCGAGGCGGCGAGAGATAACGCCGGAGACACAGAGATTGAGGGATGTAACGAGATGGGGGCATTTTTGAATGCAGGAAGGAGTGCGCTGCTTTTCTTTACGTGTACAAGGGCCGTCTTTCCAGATTCGGTAGCCTGCAGGAAGGCTGTCAAAGGCCCTTTTGTTTGCCCTTGCGCGATGGCAGCAAGCTGATGCGCGCTCTTCTACCTACCTTCAGCCTTTGTCTGCAAAGCGCTTGCTCACTCTGGCGGCTGGATATCACGTGGGGGGATCGACCTGTCTAGATTATCGCCCAGGTCGTCATTTTCAAGTGGAAGTGCTTGTGGGGTAGCTGCGCATACGTGTGCGCATCTGTGCGTATATGTGGATGTCTGCATACGGTCTGCACGCGGCAGCAAGCACAAGGAACAGCAGCAGCAGACAGACAGCAGCCACAGGAGCTACAGCAACAAGCAAGTTCAGCTGACAAGCACGTGGCCGTGTGGACTCGGAAGCGAAGGGGACTCCCCTACGCTTCCTCTCCCTCGCCCCCAGGTCTACACAGCAGTTTTCTACACACACACACATACGCTGCGGGGAAGGTCTCATGGGGTATGCCGCAAGATTGTTCACATGCTTCTGCGATGCCGGCGCGTCCCCGTCAAAAAGAGGTCACGTCCTTCTGAAAATGCCGTCTATCAGTCTCTCTACATCCTTCCGTCCGACACAGAGGACTACGCGGGCTGAGCAGCGGTTGTTGCAGCGGAGGTTCTGCGATGGGGGGAGTGTTTTGTAGGGGAGCCCGGCCGACACGTCGCCTCGCCCAGAGGTGTGTTGTTCCTGCGAGGAACTTAGGCAGCAGGAAAAGACAGTTCTTTATGAACGGACGCATACGAAGAAATGGGTAGAACGAGCGAAGTGGACAGCAGGAATGGCAAAGAGGACAGCAGGAATTCACGAGACTTCATTCTCAGATCGGGTAGGGATTTAGAGAGGATAACGGGCACTAGACCGCACAGCAGAAAGTCGCGGTACTTCCTTCTTTTCAAAGCCGCGCAGCAGTTCAATTCCTGCAGCGTTGCACCAAATCGGCTATTAGGGCCGGCAGCAGGAACTTGCGAAAAAGTTTCTCCAGCGGTTGCTCGGGTCGCGGCTCCAAGGGAAGAACGCGCACCGCAGACCCCCCCCGCCGACGGCCCAGCAGCAGTGTCTCACTGCGCGCTTCCCGCGGGGTCTTATCGCTTCTACGGCCGCCAAGCAGCAAACAGAACGTCTTCCTTTCCTTCCGCCCCTTCGTCGTCCATGGTTCTTTAGCCAGAATCCCAGCGGTGGCTTCCCCAAGCGCAGCAGCCGCTCCCGAACAGCGCTTGACGCAGCAGGTCCCAAGCAGGTGTGCACCGCCTGCCGAGAAGGAGACAGTCTCTTCGACCGCAGGTGGTGGATCTGCGTCTCCTGGACAGCGACGTGTGGCCACGGCGCAACCCGGGTTTCTACACATCGGCGAGACAAAGGGCCCTACATGCACGTCCAGCGCCCACCGCAAGACTTTCGCAGAGATTTGTTGTGGAAAAGATGGGGGAGGTGCAAAGTGGGGAGAGAGGTCCTCCCTTGGGAAGGCCGATCGAGAGAAAGAAGTGCTGCTGCGTCTGTGTCTATATATGCGTGCGCACCCGCTGCACGGGAGACTGCCCTGGCGTCTACCGACCGCGAGACGTCTCTCTTGCAGAGGTCGTGTGCCCGGCGCTGCTTCTCCTCGGCGGGCTGCCTTCTTCCTGTCTTTCTTCGCTGCTCGCAGATACGTCCGTGCTGGTCTGTTGTTCGGCTACCGCCTCCACACACCCGAAGACAGGGAGACACACACAGGTGTCCGCCTCTATACGTCTGGACAGGGGAGACACACATAGAGAGCGGCAGAAGCGCACGTGGACTGTCTCTGACCTTCGAATTTTGCCTGCATGTCCAACGCATTGCCTGCTTTTCCTTTTTGTACGTCACTTTCCGCAGGAGCAAAAAGAGGAGAAGTCAACCGGCGTATACTGACTGTAGGGCACAGCGCCCGCGCGGACATGCTCGCCAATACTTTCTTCGATACTTCTAGGAGTCGGCTTTGTCTCACCAGTTCTCGCTTCTTCAGAATTCACTCGGGTAAACAGACAACCCTTTTTTGGTCTCTATTCATTGTTCTTCTCCTGCGCCTTTGTTCCTCCTTTTCCTGCACCTCTTCTCCTTCATCCTTGCTTGGCTCTGCTGTTAATTCACGTTTGTTGCTCTTCTCGTGGAGGTACTCGAAGACAAGGGAAAAGCAATGCAGCGTGTAGGCTCTCTTTTTTGCTGCAGATTTAGGGGCGCCTTCCAGTACAACTCCACACGTGTTCCCCTCTACGGCTCACTGAAAGAATCTACACGTGCATCCCCGCAACAATAGATTCACATATGTATATAGGTACGATTACAAAAGTGCGTACATATGCATATAGATATATATACGCGCAGATACCTGTTTCTGTCTCTTTTTCCCCCTTTTCTGTAGAAACGTTCATGTGGTTGAACGCCATCTTCGGCTTCTTTGCGGAACATGAACTGCCACCAGAAAAGTAGCCTCTCCAGTGGCTCTCCCCGGCACTTCTTCCCAAGGTCGCACGACGTGGTTAAATGCGTATGAAGAAGAGACGTTCCTTTGACGGCGCCTGCCGCTTCTTTCTTCCTCTTCACACGCATAGCAAGAAGATGTACTACGCAGTTGGCTTGGCACGTCCACCCACGTACGTTGCTGCATCTGCGAATTTGTCTCATATATGTGACTGTCTACATGTGCAGGTATGAATATTGCCTTGCATGCCTGTAAGCTGGCATCAACACACAAATATGTGCATATACGTGTACCTCTCTATGTGCGTATTTATATATATATATATACACATATACATATATATATGTATGAATATATACGCGTAGTTGTATATGTATATGTGTGTGTGTGTGTGTCTGTGTGTGTGCGTATGGGTGTGTGTTTGTACATACGCGCGGATATGTATGAGCTTGTGCCGACGTGAACATATACTTTGTATGTATGTACACCTTCTTATATATATGTTTATACGTTGACGTTTTAATGCCTATACGAAGAAAAATCCATACACACGACCGTATCTATCTGTCTATGTATATATATATATATACATATATACATATAGATAGATGGGTAAACATCTACACACAGGGTTGTACGTATATATATATATATATGTAAACATCTACACACGGGACTGTATGTAGATATATATATATATACGCCCTATGTGTCCGCACTTTCAAGCATGCACCCGCGCATAATAAACGCCTACGCAGGCAGCTATATACACATATATATGTGGGACTGACTATATATGTATATATACATACGTACATCTGTCAATGTATATATAGAAGAAATATACATTTGTACAGATATAATCAACTGACCCGCCCAAAAAAGAGGACATCAGGACCACAGAAACATACATGTCTTTACATATATATATATATATTTATACGTATGAGGATACATGCATGCATACATACATACACGCACACACCTGCAGGAGTATATATATATATATCTATATATGCACACATGTATACGTGGAGTGTGTGTTAGAGCGTTACAAGGGATGATGTCCAAAAGGACGGGGCACGTTTCGTCACTTGAGAGAAAAGTTGTTTTCTCCTGCTTCCATCAACTCTTCACACATGTGCCGCGTTTGTTTCTTTCTCTGTGAACGTAGATAGAGGAGGCATAGAAGGACTTCCCCATATCTATCTAGATATATATATATTGGTATACAGATACACACAGGTGCATGTAGAGTGGCGGCCTCGGATGACTGTCCAATGTATATATATATATATATACATATGTTCGTGCATATGTATACATATATGTGTACACATATATGTATATATATACATACATATATACACATACATACGCATATATATATACACGTGGAGAGGGAGAGACGGCGAGGCTCCTCGTAAGCCGCATTTCTCTATGCACTCGCGTGCGGAAATTTACATATATATGTATATATATTGGAACTGTTTGTAGGGAGGACCGGTGGTACGTGAGGGAGGCGTTGTATGTATGGAGAGGACGGGGCTACGCAGAGGTAGGAACTTTGTGTCCTGGCTCAGAGATAGTAGGCCCTGTCCGTCGCTAAATTGAAGAACAGGTACCTGCAGTAGAATGTGGGTATTTGTGACAGCAGTTTCGTTTCATTTGTTACATCCACGTTTTTCCACACGTGCGTTTGCATGTATTTATGTCCACTACATCTTCCCCTCCGTGTATCCCTTTAGGTATAAATTTCCACGCGTATTTCTCTATTCATCTGCTGCGCATCTACTCTTGAATTTATACAGACACCTGCTTCTGTGTGTGTATCTCTATTCGTATATCACGTGTACCTCTCTACCTATCTATCTATCTATCTATCTATGCATATATATATATATATAGGTGCACGTCTATTATTGTCGTTGTACTGAATGTTTCTATCCATGCACCTATATACATACATATGTATAGCTGTCTTAGCTCTGTATAGATGCACTGCGTTTGTGTCCATATATATATATATATCCGTACATCTCTCTCTATGTCTTTGCCTCTCTGTCCGTGTCTCCGTCTCGCTATCTATACATATCTGTCTAGGCCTCTGTAGACATGTACCGCAACTGTGTCTCTCTCTTTCTCTGTGTATATTTCTGTGTAGGTATCCCCCCATATATCCATATACATATATTTTTGTGTGTGTGTCACCGATTCCTGCAGCTCTCTGCATGCATAGACCCGGTTTGTGCCTCTCCCTTTCTCTGTCTCTGTCTATATATGTTTCTGTGTATACCTGCACATGTGTGGAGTTCCAGGTAGATATACTTATCCTTTTCCTTCTGCTGACTCTTCTCTGCTGCCATCTTCTTCTTCAGGATACTACAAGGGCGTTAAAGTTTCTATCATTGCAATAGGCATGGGCTCTCCAATGGTTGAACTGTTGATGAGAGAAGTTTCGTACATCACCGAGGGACGTCTCGCTATCGTACGTCTAGGTACGACCCTCCTGTGTTTTTCCTGCTCATAAATGGAGTAGTCTTTGCCTGCGCACCCGTACTTACCCCCCCCAAATGTGTTCCTCAGTTGTTCTCTCTATCGCGCTATATCTGCCTATCGTCCCGTCTACCCCACACCTCCGTCGACTTATCAAACTCTTCTATCTTCTCTCATTCCGTCCCTCTCTATTTATAGATGCCGGTCCCCCCATCTATTTCGATGTACAATAAGACATGTCTTTTCCCGCTTATTGTGTCACAATCTATTCTTGATAGTCATGTCTCGGTCTCCTTCTCTCTACGCGCTGAATAATCTTTGACGATGGCGGCACACGTACGTGTGTGTAGCACACACACACATACATATATACATATATATTTGCCTATATATGTGCAGACCTATCTTTCTACATCTATATAAATGTGTTCTTCGTCTCATACGCGTGTATACATGTATATGCACAGATCTACCTTTATATATATGTACATATATATATATATATGTATTCTGCTTCTCTGTTTATATGCATATATACATGTACGTCTATATTCTTCGTCTCTCTATATATACATATGTGGATATAAATGTATACCATTATGTGTGTGTTTCGCGGATCTGCTTATACACACGTGTGTATCCACGGGGAGAAGAAAAAACTTTCTGAGAGAGTGGTGTACGGCTCAAGAGGGCGCCGGGAGCTGCTTGAGCGGGACAGGAACGGAGGGGTCGCCGCGCTCTGTCAACCTCCTTCGCTCACAAAAACAGTCACACAAAGTCCCCCCAGTGGAAGGCCGCTTTCTCTCTTTCTCCCTCCCTTTCTCGCTGTTTCTTACTTTCTCTCTCCATATATTATATATATATACACATACATATATATACATGTGTAGACACATATATGTGGAAGGACGGGCACTTGGAACCGATGCGGTGCGTGGGACTGCGTAAAGACACTTTCCAACTGTTTGAGTGATTTTTGTCTCCTATTACACGTCTGTATCTTCGTGCATATAAAACACGTCTACAGCTATATATATATATATATACATATATGTATTTCCTTTGTCTTGGCAACGGGACTAATCACAGATATAAAAAGTCGAGTGACAATATACTTTCACATAGGTATCTTTGTATACATCTATACATCCGTGTCTACGTACTTATATATATATATGTGGACGTGCAGCTCGGCAGAGTAGCATATCTTTTTGCTTACAAGTGCCGTGAAGCACAGGCGGTTGCCCGTCTTCGCCGCTTGAGCTGCGACAACGCGGCGCCTTGTCGCTTTCTCGCAGTGACCGTCCCGTGCAGAGTCCCCCTTGCCTCTGCTGCCATCCTCGAAGTTTCTCGAGCTACTACTCGACCTTCTGTGGGCTTTGCCCCTCTTCGTTGGTGGACGGGGTCGCCGCGTGCGCTTCAGCTGCTGCTTTAGCTGTTCGTGTGCTGCTGCCGCTGCTGAGGCGTCTGTTACTGGTGGGGACCTCGCCTTTGCTGTCGGAGCTTCTGCGACGAGGGAACTTTCACTCCCGCCTGTTGGTGCTTCTGCTGCTGGCCTTACTGTAGACACCGCTTGAGCTGGTGCTTCTTCTTTCTGCTGACACTCTTGGGCAGCCAGTTCTGCCTGTCGAGTCATAAGCGCAGCCGTTGGTGCAGCTGCCTCTCGCTACGTTGTGCAGTCACTTACGCTGCTTGAGGTGCCTCACGTATGGTTGCTGGGGTGGGTCTGCTTCTGCTGTTGTTTCCGTCTCGGTTGCTGCTGCCATTCCCTTCGCCGTTGCTGCTGCTCTCCCTGTAGCCTGAGCTGCTGCTGCTGCTGCTCTTGCTCGGGCTGCTGCCGCTGTTGCCTACCCTGCTGGCGTTGCTGCTTCTGTCGCTGGTTGCACGTTGTTCTTTCGACGTCTTCTGCCCCCGCTGTGTTGCTCCTGCCTTTGCTGCTGGTGCTGCCTGGTATGTGGCTGCTGCCACTGCTGCGTCTGTTATTGCTGCTGCCTCTGTTGCCATGCTCTCGCTTCTTTGCTGATGCTGGTATATATGGCGCTGTTGCTGCTGCTGCCTCTGTTACTGCTGCTGCGCTTGCTGTTGCTGCTGCTTCTGTTGCTGGTGCTGCGTCCACTGCTGCTGCTGCTGCCTCTATTGCTGCTGCCGCTTCTGATGCTGCTGCTGCTTCTACTGTTAATGCTGCTGCTCCTGTGGAGGCTCTTTTCTCTGTTTTTTTGTTGTTTGTGCTGTTGCGCCTTAGGAACGTGTTCACTACTAAACTCGGCACTTCGCCCGGGTTGCATCGTTGTTGCTGCAAGGGGCTGCATGGGCTGCTACCAAAACTATTCGTATTTTGACGGAGATATAGAGGAGGGGACTCGCATTGCAGGTGACTTTGTTCCTGTTTTTGTCCCACAACTTGCTGCTCTTCTTCCTTCCTTCTTACCAAACGAGTACATCTCTTGCGCTGCATCCCTTGCCTTCTTGAGCAAAAAACATCTCCATTGATATTCGCTGCTTCTGCGTATCCCTCTCTTCAGATAGTTTCTTGGGCCTGTTATATATATATTTTTTTTCCAGTAACTACGTGGGCCTGCAATATATATATATATATATAATACATAGATGCACAGGTGTTGTACTGTATTTTCCTACTTCTCTCTTTCTCTGCATGCGTAAAATGTTTGTGGGTATGTGTCTCTCTCTGTGTCTTCTATTTTATTTGTCCTTCTCTCTCTGCATGCACATCCAGCTCTGTCTTTTGCTTTCTTCCGCCCTGCAAATACAACCGTATATATACACCTACATATATGTGTATGGCTAGATCTATCCACGTTCGTATGAATTCCCACCTCTATACATTTCCCTGTGTAACTACATGTATAGACATACATTTACATACATTTATGTACACATATATATATATATATATATCAATGTGTTGCTCTCACTCGTTCTGTACCTACGTGTATTGTTTTTCTAGACACAGCTATTGATGTACGTATAAGTTTCTGTCCCTATCTCTCTCTATATATATCTGTTTGTAGAGACATATCTATCTTTCTCTATATATATATCCATATTTATATATGTATATGTTTCTCTCTCTCTTTGTGTCATTCACATTTATACGTACATACCTATTCACGAACGTATAAATTTCTATCCCTATCTCTCTGTCCATACTTATCTATCTATCTACCTATATAAATATAGATAGATAGGCAGGTAGATGGGTATACAGATAGACAGGTAGATCGATAGATAGATGTATACACATGCATATACATACTACAAACATACGTACATCCATACATCCACATGTACATACATACGTGTGTACATATATTCCTCTCTCTCTCTGCGTCACTCACATAAATACGTACATACGTGTCCATGAGTGTACAACATTTTACCTCTGTTCCTATATATATATTTTCTCCCTATATATATATCTATATATGTATCTCTCCCTGTCTCTCTCTATCTACATATGTATACATACATACATACATATATGCATACATACATACATACATATATACATACATACATACATACATACACATGTACATATATTTCCGTCTCACTTTGTCCCTGCGTCACTCGACCTCTCCCTCTCTCTGTGTATATATACCCTTACGTAGATATGTGTCTCTCCTCGTGTACGGTTGAGTAGCTGTGCGTACATACACGTACATATATATGTATTTCCTCGTGTCCTGCCGAGTAGCTGCGAGTGTATACGCCTACGTATATATATAAATATATGTAGTTCCTCATGTACCGCCGCCGAGTAGCTGTAAGCGCATCATCACATGCGTTGAAGAATGTGCGGGAAGATCTGTGCAACGCCTGCCGAGTGAAGGGAAGCTTTTTGCTGCTGCTGCGCTGAGCTGCGAGTCCCTTCCGCAGAAGGTTCCCCGTACATTATCACCCGTCCCTGTCTTCCCGACCCGGAACTTTCTTCGTAAGAGGCTTGCAGAATAAATCTGACGCCCCTCCCTGTATACACCGAGCGCCTCTCCTCTCCCTATATATATGGTCTACACACATAGATCGAGACGTATCTGCGGATATCTCCCTACCGCTCGGCGGGTGCTATTGCACACCTCTCTGTCGCGGCCGTCCCGCCTTTCTGTCCACATTGAAACGTACGTACCCCCCCACTTCCGTCTCTCGCTCTCTGTCTATGCTTGCCCCTCTGTCTCTGTCTCTGTCTGTGTGTGTCTCTCTTTATTACCGTGGCTATGTATACGACGTGTATGTGCATGCACCCCTCTCCGTGCATCTCTGTAGCTCTCTGTGTTCCTGTGTCCGCCTCCACCTTTATCTCTGTATGTTTCTCTCTGTCCTCGAAGTCTCTACCGCCCCCTACCTCTCTACCTCTATGTTTTTCTCTCTATATATCTCTGTATTTATCCATCTTCACCTCCTTCGCTTTGCCAACACAGGGATAGACACGTCGCTTTGTGGGGCGCTCACAACTCTCTACACTCACAAGCAGCAAACACGTGGCTCCACGCATACGAGCTGAAGCGTATATACATATATATATGTATATATGTGTATAATTATGTAGCTGCAAAGAAGATATATATGCCTTCTCCAAGCAACGCAGCTGTATGGTGGTGTGTATGCGAATGTGTGTATTGCAAAGAGAAAGACGAAGAGGCACCAGCATTTACTGTGAACATGCGTACACCAAGACACACAGGCGTACACCCAGGTGTAGACAGCACAGCTCTGTTTACCTACGTGAACATAGATACACATATATATATATATATAAAGATATATATATATACAAATATACATATGCATATACGCATGTACAAACATAGGTCTCTCTCTCTATATATACATATATATGAAACGTATTTTGGCAGCGGCTGAAGGTAGATACCTGCACGTTCATGTATAAGGACGGTGAATGGCTGTGAATGCTTCATACAGGCCCACATATACATATATATTTATATTTCTTTACGTATGTGTCTGAGTACTTACATATGCGCATATACTCGTAGAAATATATATATATATATATATATATATATATATATATATATATGTACTACATTACATGTTTTATGAATACACGTATACGCATATATATATATATATAGATAGATAGATAGATAAAATTGTGTGGACGTACCTGTTTGCACGTGTGTCTGAATACTTACATATTCACACACATATGTAGGAAAATGTATATATATATGTGTTTGCACGCGTGTATGAATACTTGTATATGTATGTATATATATGCATGCAGGGAGAAAAAAATATATATACACCTGTGTATGCATGCATGCGTAGATCGACGTATATTTGTCGGTACGACAGCGGCATCGTGCGTCTCTGCCTACATTTGTAGACACTTGTGAACACGCGTCTCCACGAGCAGCGGAGCAGCCATTTCTTTCTGACGCGCGATGAATAGACGGAGGTTGTTTCAGGCCGCCTTCATCTAAGAAATAAGTTCTGTCTTGCAGCAGCAGCGGCAGCTCGGCGACTGACGTGGCTCCTCCTCTGTTCGCTGCTTTCCAAGGACGTTTGTACGTGTTTTTCCTCCCCCCCGGCACCCCCTCCGTCGCTAGTCTCCTGCGTTCTTCTCCTCGTGCTGCTGCTGCCGTCTGCCGCTGGGCTTCCGCTTGTTGCCTCACTGTCCAGGTGCCTGGCTTCTGGTTGCTGCCTCCTCCTGCCGGAATTCTGGTTGCTGCTTCGTCCTCCTGCTGCTGCGTCCGTTTTTCCTGGCTCTGCTTCCTGCTAACCGACGTTATTCCCTTTCTTTTGTGTGTTCCTCTGTTTGTCGGTGTTCACATGCAGACGTGGATAAATACATATAGAGAGAGAAGTATATAAATGTAGACGTTTGTTATTAAAATGACACACACACACACATGCACAAGCGTAGATACTTGTGTGGATATACGTATTCTATTCGTGAATAGGAAATAGTGCAGATACTGCTGTTTTGTCAGACATATCAATAGGAAAACATAAATTTACACATAGAAAGGTGTACATATATATAGGTGAAAATATACATATACATATATATATATATATATATGCATGTCGGCTGGTACACCTGCAACGTGTGTTTGTACACGGAGGTCTGAGATCTGCTTCACTACAGTTCCCAGCGGGCGGTAGCCTTCTGCTGCTGCAAGTGTCTCAAGCTGTCTATCTACGCAGATATATATGGAGAAGTACATGTGTACCTATCTATACCCACATCTGCGTTCTTCTCTGTACCTTTCTATTTACGCGTTTTCACTGGTGTTTTTCTCCCGAAGCCTACGCATGCGACGCATGCAACTGTCCCTCTCTCTTTCTGTCTTTTCCTCCCATTATCCCTCGAAGTCAAGTCCAAGGTGGTAGCATGCTTGTTGCTCTGCTGCTGCGGAAGGCAAAGTGGCAACGCTAGCCGCAGCTTGCGTTGCAGACGCTTGAAGCAGACAGCGGAGAAGACATACTTCTCTCCACAATTTTTTGGAAGCAGCAGCACCTACACGTGCGCGCCACGGCTCACCTGCGGCAGCTGTCTGGTTAGCTTTGTCCTCCACACAAGCATTTCATCCAGCCCCTGCTGCTGCTGTTGCTCCTGCTCTTCGGTGCGTCCGAGGGTTTATTTTCTTTTCCCTCGCGCCTTCCTCTTCTTCCTTCTCCTTTTCCTCTGTGGCACCTCGCAGGCTCATTGTGGAGAACGCATCAAAGCTAGTAGAGGACCCGTCTCTTCTACATGCCGGTACGTCGTGCTGCTGTTGCTGCAAGCTGCAGCCGCGTTGTGCTCTGAGTGAAGAGAAGAAGACCGGCCGGCAGTTGTTCCGGAAGGGCAGAGAGAGCGGGGAAGAAAATGGCGGAAAGAAGGGGCAACACAATTTCTGCAGCTGCAGCAGAAGCACTGCTGCTCGGGACTGACACATATATATATATATATATACATGTACGTGACCCTCTACCTGCGTATATAGAGAGAAAGCGGCACATGCTCGTATCTACGCTTATATATACATATGCGTCCTTAGACACACGTATGTATATTTATTTCTTCCATCTTTTGTGGAGAGAGGGCCAAGCGGTGAGTCGTGCCTGATCGAACTCCGTTTCATTTCCCATATTCTGTGAGAAGACGCATGCAGAGACAGAGACGCAGACGCACACGCCCGCACGCAAATTTATCCGCCTCTACACCACACACGCGTTCATACATACAAATATGTCTCTATTTGATATGATTAGATCACTACATCCTTATGCGTCTATTCCCCCACACTTCATATATCTCTATATATGAAGATTAGTACATCCCTATATATATATATATATGTATATCCCCACACATGTGCGCGTCTACATACTTATTTGTGTATATATATACTTATCTATGCAGCCAAACAAATACAGTTGCAAAGCGCTATTCAGATGTATGTATGACGAGTTGTGAATTTCAACTTGGACACACCTCCTATGATATACGCCTCCCATCTACTTTCCACGAGATTGACGGACCTGCCAGCGTAGGGATGCGAGCAGACGAAGGAACCCGTGACGCAGGCGCGCGCCGGTCTCTCCTTTGCTTCTTGACTTCTTTTTTGCCTCCTGCGTGCCCGCCCTGCTATACGACGCAGTGTGTCTATAAATATTTAGTGAGCGCTTGTTCTTCTCGAAAGGAATAATACACTACGCAGTGTGTCTATAGGTATTTGGTGAGCTCTTGTCCTTCCCAACAAGAATATACTACGCGGCGTGGCTGCACGTATTTAGTGAGCTCGTACCTTTCCGCCAGAAGTGTCCTGCCCAGTCTGTATGCGTGGATGAAGGGAGGTCGTCTCCGTCTCTACAGCGATCTACTCCACACCTTCGTTTGGTTGATATTTGTGGAGTTCCTCTCCTTCCCAACGGTAGGCGACTGCAACACCGAGTGTTGCCTAGCAGAAACGTCTTCGTCTCGACAGCAGTCTACTACTCCCGGGCGCTTAATTATACTTACACAGTTCGTCGCCTCCTCAACGTTGATATACTACAACAGTTGTTTATCAGCGTTTTGAAGAGTTCTTCTTCATCTCGACAGTAACCTACTACACGTCAAATTTATGTGGACATACGAGGAGCTCTTGTCCTCCTCCACGTTGGTATACTGCAGCAATTGTCTACAATTATATTGAAGAGTTCTTCTACTCGTCGACAGTAACCTGCTACATCTGTGTGTTTGCGGATGTGTGGGGAGTTCTTCTCCTCCACCTACTACTACAGCCAGTCTCCAGAGATATTTAGGTAGTCCTTCTCCTTCTCTACAGTCTCATACTACGCAGTGTGTATACCTGTGTATTTGAAGAGTTCGCCTTCCCCTCGACAAAAGAAGTCTACCCCCAACACACTCGCCGACGCCATTTTAAAGCGCGCTTCCCGTATGTGTAGTGCGGTAGAGATATACGAATGTCTGACAGGCGACTGCTGAGGCTCCTTTAACTTTCTCCTTCTTCTTGCCCTCCTTCTTCTTCTTCTGCAGGGCTTCACGTGTCGGCGGAGACTTTCTACGGCTGCCAGGGCCGCGCCGACCATCTTTTCCAAGACCGTAACGAGCACCTGCTTCCGCTGCTGCTGTCGTATGGGGTGGACAGTATGGACATGGAGACGCACCAGCTGCTGCATCTGGCGAACCGGCGCTTTCTCCCCGTAAAAGCCAGCGCCGTACACATAGGGATTGTCAACCGAACGAGCGACAAACATGTGCTCCCCATCACTGTACGTCTCCACGTGCTTTTCGAAGTCAAATTTTCAAAGCAGCAGGCAGCAGCTGCGGACCGCGGGGAAAGAAGAAGCCGGGACAGCAGAGACACAGAGAGGCAGAGACAGAGAAACCGAGACACACACACACACACATCTACGCAGGGCGGTGCCAACACAGGGAGATGTGTGGGGAAAAACACAAGTATCTCTCTCTTTATTTCTCTTTGTGTCTCTGTCCATTTCTCTCTCTATATCACACTCTATATCTCTCTCTATATCTCTCTATATATCTCTCTATATATCTCCCTCTATATCTCTCTATATATCTCCCTCTATATCTCTCTCTATATCTCACTCTATATCTCTCTTTGTATCACTCTCTATATCACTCTCTATATCTCCCTCTATATCTCTCTATATATCTCTCCCTACACCTGTCTCTATACCACTGTCTGTTTGTCTCTCTCTGTGTAGTTCTTTCTGTTTTTCGATTTGTATGTCTCTCTATCTTTATGTCCCTCTCTACGTCCTTTTCTCTCTTCGTGTCCCTCTCTCTATATCTATTCATTTACGTGTATATATATAAATATATATATCTGTCTCTCCCTCTCTCTATATATATGTATGCATGTATATCTCTACATATACATATACATATATACACATATGCGTCTCTCTCTCCCCGTATTTATATGTGTATGTGTCTTTCTCTCTGTCCTCTCTTTCTTAGTATATATTGTTCTATCTGTCCCCTCTTATGTATATGTACGGAACTCCCTCTTCATATCTCTGTCCTCGCTTTTTCTAAGTGTACACATATATATGTCCCTTCTTGTGTATATCTACGCAGCTCCCTCTTCATATCTCCGTATGTCTCTCCCTCTCTCTTCCCCTCTGTGCCTCTCTCTGTGTGTCCCACTCTCACTATCATTCCCTCTGCTGTTCCTCCCATATACCTACACACACCCACACAGACATATTCGCATCTCTGCCTGTCTATCTCCCTGTGCCCCTCCTTCTTTGGGTCCCTCTGTTTTCCTCCCATATAATACCTACACACATATTTGCACCTCTGTCTGTATATCTCCCTGTGCCTCTCCGTCTTTGTCCCCCTCTCTGTGTGCCTCTCTTTTTATGTCTCCCCCTCTCCGTCCAGATGTGTCTCTGCCCACCCGTCTCTCACCAAATCGTTCCCACTGTTGTCCTCTCCGTCTTTGTACTTTCTTCTCTTTCTGTCTTTCTCTGTCTCTCTATGTATCTTGCTGTCTACTACCACTTGGCAGAGGTGGGCCGGCACACAGAAAGAGGAAGAGTCTGCAGAAGATTTTGTAGAAAACGAGTCCACCCCCCTCTCGACCAGCAGCGTCTTCCCGCCCTTCTGCGTCACCACCACTATCCCCACCTGTGGACACCTGCACATATACATATCTCCGGCCACCTGTGCACCCTCCACAGTGATATATTAAGAACCTGCAACAGCCATGCGTATACATGGGCGCGGAAGTGGAGCTCCTATGTAATACCTTGAACAGGAATACATGTGTGAGTGGCAAGAACAATACGCGTGCACACACGTATATACATTTGTGAAACACAGGCTCCTCAGTTTTCCTTCTTTTCGAGAAGAAGATGTATAGATACGTAAAGATACGTATGTTAGAGGGCAGGTAGACGCTTCTTGCTCTGCTAGTCTTGTCCACACATGTATAGTTACAGGGATGCACACAGTCGAAGAACGGACGCGATTTTTTCTGTAAAGATATATATATATAGATATATATATAGATATACGTGTATATGCATATGTCTATATCTATGTGTATGTCTGTATCTATATATGTATACGTATATCTTAATATACAGTCGCTACACTTATATACATCTGTATATACACAATATATATCTCCATTTACACACCACATGCAGATGAACCGTACACACATTCACCTACACGTGTACATACATATATATACACATGCATATTTCCAACATATAGGTCTGCATATATATATATATACACATATATATAGGTAGATAGATATGTGTGTGTTTGTTGGTACATCTGGGTGTACATATATATACATATATATATATGAGTGTACATGCATATATATATATATATATATGTATATGTGTACACGTACATATGATGTTGAACCGTGTGTGAAGTTGTTGTAAACGTGGGGACTTGTAAATCGCCGCTGTTGGGTGCTTCTCTGCATAGCACACATATACACATATATTCGTAATACATATATTCATACTTCTATTTACATTGGTGGGCAGACGTATGTGTGCGTTCTGTACTACTGTGAAATCGGGTCTGCTGGATTGCGTCGTATGTTTGCGTGGGTCTAGCCACGTGAAGACTCCTACAAAGATTCGCGCAGCAAATGGCTATCCGTATAGAGAGGGGCAAGACAGAGACAGAGACATAGAGACAGACAGGTACCCAGCGAGAGGCGGCGGGGTGTGCAGGGGCATGCATGAAAACTCTGCAGGTAGGAAAGGACAAAAGTAGAAAAGTGTTTGTGTTCCTCTATCGTAGCCTGGATATATATTTGCATGTGTCTAAGTCAAGTCCACGGAGATATATGCGCCTATAAATACATATATATATATATATACACATATACATATGTATATATTTATATATATGTACACGTAGACGTTTGTGCAAATCTATTCGTATGTGTCTATACCAAGTGTGTGGACGTACACACGCTCACATATATATATATATGTACACATATATGTATAATATATATGTATATATATATGTATATGTATGCATATATACATGTATACACAGAGTTGAAAGTTGAAAATGCGTTTCTTCAACAGGGACCTCCTCTTCTGAGCGATCGACTCATTATCTATCCGCGTGTTTCTCTTGACTTCTACAGTTGGCTCAGGCTTCACTTACACGTATATATATATATATATATATCAGATATAAAAGTAGTTATTTGCCCAATACTAAAGAACTATATCCACACACGTATAAATATGTGTGTATATATATATAGGTATATATGGAGGGAGAGAAAGAAAGGGAGAGTAGAAACACATTGATCTACGTGTGTAGTTGTACTTGGTTGAGGTAATGCATGTGAAGATTCTGCTGTTGTTGTGCTGCAGCCAGAAGCGCTGAGTAGGCAGGTGCTCGTGGCCGGGAGGGCCTGCCTTGATGCGCTTGTTGCTACTGCCCTGTAGACAGCAGCTGCAGCGGCAAAGCAGCACCAAACGCAACAGCGGCAACAAACGCAACAGCAGCAGTAAACGCAGCTCGTGCAGCGGAATACGCAGCACCAGCTAATCCAGCAGCAGCAGATGCAGCAGACGCAGCACATGCAGCAGCAGCAGCATGCGCAGCGGCAGCATACGCAGCAGCAGAATACACGCCAGCAGCAGAATACGCAGCAATGCAACAAATGACGCAATTTCACGGCCAAAAAAAGCAGCTGCAGCAGAAAATGAAGCCGCAAGAATGGGACGGCGGAGAGCGAAGCAGCAGCAGAAGCAGCAGCAGAAGCAGCAGCAGCAGCCGCAAGTGCCGCAACGTGATCAGCGGTGGCTGCCGAGAGACGACAGCGCACCCAAGCAGCAGCAGCTGTCAGCAAACACAGCAACGCATGCGAGCGACCAGAGCAGCAACAGCAGCGCAACAGAGAAAAGGAACTGCGACGGCGAAAAGACGAGCAAAGGCGGGTAGAGGAAGAAGTGACGGGAACGGCAGCAGCGGCACCAGAAGAACCCAATGGCGGCAGCAACATTCGCAGCAGCCCTAAGGCAACGACGAGGTGCGAGAAGCAGCAGCAGCAACAATAGACGAAAAATTGCAGGGACACGGAGAGGAAGGAGCGGCTGCAGAGATACAGGCAATAGAAGCGCCAGCGGGCAAACAAGCGGCAGCAGATGCTGCTGCAGTAACAGTGGCCTAGTAGAAAAACTCTCCCACGCAAAAATGCAATAGCAACAGCGACACTCTGGAGCTTGACTCAGCAGAAAGCACGTGGTGCCCTTGCTGCTGCGCCTCGTGATGCTGCGGCTCTTGCTGCTGCGGCTGTGCTGCGGCTGCTGCTCTTCCTGCTGCTGCTGCTGCTCTTGCCGCTACTGGTGGTGCTACGGCTCCGGCCCTCCTTCCGCTGCTGGAGTCGCTTCTCCTCGCGCTGCTGCTGCAGTTTCCCCGTCCGCAGCTGCTGCTTCTGCTGCTGCTACGAACTGCAGCACTGGAAGCAACGCATCACTGACACCGAACACGGGTAGCAGCAGCAGATAGAGGCAGCCCTCACGCACGTACGCGAGGGTTTCCCCTGCAGACAGAGAGATGTCTCGACGCAGCTCAAGACAAATAATAGCCTGGCATTCTCGCAGCTGCGACGAAGTGAAGAAGGCTGATCCACAGGCGATTGTTAGGTGCTGCAGCAGCACACGCTTCAACAACAATGGATCCGATGCAGCGGATGTGGCAGAAGCGCTCTCCATACACAAGCTGCTGCTTCTGCTGCTGGCGCTGTTGTTGCTGCTCGTGCTGCGGTTGCCCTGGCTTCTGCTGTTGTCCCCGTTGCTGCTTTTTCAGCTGCTGCTGCTACTTTTGCAGTTGCTGTCCTTGCGGGTGCTGGTGCTGCTGCTTTTCCTATTGCTGCTCGTCCGGGGGCGACGGCCTCTTGTGCTGCTGCTCCTTCTCTTTGAACCCTACTGGTGTCCCGCTGAGCATCCAAACTAGCGCCTACTCCTTCTGTAGGGCGGTTTGAAAGTGCAGACCGTAGAGATCATGAATTACTTGCCTACGTTTCCGCCGCATGCAACTGCATGCGTGAAGAGACGCGAGGGCTTCTCATACAGAAGAGCCAGCAGGTGAAGGACATACGAACTGATGTTTGTCTTCTTCGTCTTCTCCGAGGGGCAGGCAGATGCCGGGAAACTCCACAGAGGTCCACATACGTGTGTACACACTGCCAGATCTATTAATATTTATAAATGAATCCATTTGTGTGCGGGCACGTGTGCATGTCCGTGATATATATATCCTCATGGTAACACACATAAAAGAATCAGATGAAGCACTCATACTTATATAACCACCTAATGTGGCGCCCATATATGTGTACGTAGTGTTTATATATACAAACGTATATACATATATATGTATACATCTCTACATATCGTATATGTGTACATAATATATATATATATATGTATGCATATATGCATATGTGTGTATACAGCATTATGTATTAATTCAAAATATATAGATATAGATATATATATATCTGTATAGCCATTCAAATATACATATATATTTATGTCGATGTACACGTTTGTGCAGACAGACGTGTATGTTCTGTACATACCTATCTATCTACCTATCTATCTATCTACCAGTCTCTCTACACATCTATCTATGTGTATATACATCTATGCGTGCGTCGTGGAGCAGCTCGAACAGACGTGGAAAACATAGCTCAAATTTTCCTACCTACACTGCTCTTTTGGGAAGAACCACGTTGTTCCGAGACTGAAGCAGCAGCAGCTTTAACTCTTTGTCTGTGATAGGGAGAGCAACACGTGCAGCGGCACGCCCTGCCGAATACATATCCACGAAATAGCCATGCACCGCACGCAGGAACTGGCTGCGGAGTGCTTGAGCGGCTCGCCATCCAGTAGGCGGCTTTCGCAAGCATTCGGCAACTTACTGAAAGGTAGCCGTGCCGTACGACTTTGAAACGTTGGCAGAATACGTCCTGCAGGCTCACGCGACACCTAGCCGGGTTGTGCGCATGCAGGAACACTTGCATATACCTGCAGTGGTAATTGGTAACAAGGATAATGTCAAAAGAGGTAGCTGACTCCCTGGGAAGCAGTAGCAAGCGTCCAGCAGTGGGCGGTAGCTAAGTGCTAGGGGCAGGCAAAGTCGCGAACGCCCAGAGCACGTAGCAGCTAGCTGCTGGCAATCCCCTGCATTAGCTAGCTGCCAGCGAAAACCACCAAGCACAAAGGCTATCCAGCTACTGCAAGCACTGGTGAGGGCCAGGCGATACACTCGCTCCGTGGCTACTTGTCACATGCATGCAGGACCGTTCCAGTCGCTACATGAAATAAACAGCTGCCAAGGGTGTGCAGTGGCAAAAAACCCCCTGCTAGAATCGTAGAGCTACGAAGGGACTGCAAAAGGTCTTGGCCAAATGCATGCAGTCACTAGCTGGCAACGGCCAGGAGGAACGTCTTCTGCATGCGTCACCGGTGGCGTGCCGCAGCGAAGCTGTCGTGATGAACTCTTTGCTCACAATATTCGGAGCGTGTGGCGTAGGCGCTAAGGAATCACAGACGGATGTGTACAGATACACGTCATCGTATGTGGTCGTCTGGCCGTAGCAGCATTCTACATTCTTCTTCACCCATACGCCTACTTGATTTGGTGCATCTATCTATATATATGCATGTATATACTTATGCATACGCATAGATTCCGATATAGTTATACTCGTATATCCGTATGTGTAGACGGGCAGCTATATAGAGAGATAGGAAGTTAGGCACGAATATGTGTGTGTGTGTGTGTGTGTGTGTGTGTGTGTGTGTGCACGCGTAAAAAAGCCTCTGCCAGCGTGTGGGTAGTTGCACATGTGTATATGTCTCATGTACTCTGAAATTTCAGAAGCCTCGTAATAGTTCAGTGGCTGGTGAACAGTTCGAATCGCGTGCGTTATATGTGAAACTTCTTACCGGCGGGCCCTGTGGTGTCCGGAATTACGTGTGTATTACGATATCAATTCAAAACAGTTCTCGACGGTAGGGGGAACAAACGCTTCTACACATACGTACGCGTGTGGTGCACACATGCAGAAGTGGCACCCCCCAACACGTCATTTCTCTTCTGCGTCTGCCCCGCACATTTGAGTTCCGCATCTACATGTATACACATGTGTGTATACACGTATATAAAGGTAGTACAGTGAAACGAAGCTAACAATGTGCATACACGTACGTCCATACATGTCGGGTTATATCGTGTGCAATAACGAGCGGGCGCACCAATACACACAAGTGTGTGCGTAATAAAAAGGTGTACACGAGCGAACACAAACACACGCACATAGAGCTGTATTTTATGGACATACATATATTTATATATTTATATTATTTAAAGCAGGTACACACAAACATCCCCAAACATGTGTTTACCTGTGTACGTGTACGCATATGTATATATATATATATATTGTGTACCCAAGCCGGTCTGCATGAACATACATGTATTTACCTGTATACATGTATCTGTAAATACACACATATGTGTATGTACATACACACATATATAGGTGCATGAGCATGTTTATTTATATGCGTATGCGTGTGGAAGTGGATACCTTACACTAAAGAATGGAGAGGCAGGAAGGTGAACGAGAGGCATACCCTGTGCAACGCAAAGACGAGTGAGACTTCTGCTCAGGCGAGGACTACCTTCGTTTTTGACAATGTTACGTCCCTCCCGAATAATGTATTTTTTATGTAAAGGCGCCACCATCAGATACAACACAGAGCGAATACATTCGTACACATATTTAAGTATACATATATATATATATATATATACATATATATATATACATATATATACACATGTATATATATATACATATAATAGTCTACCACGGTACGTGAAACATCTACGTACATACATATACGTATATACGTATACATAATGTACCTCTGTGCGCGTATAATATATACCTATACATATGTAAGTGACGCACGTGCATACACGTACAGATGATGGAACATTCGTGTGCAGCAAAATAAGAGAATGTTGGACAACAACAGGTCAGATCCGTTTGTACTACCTGAATACAAGCGTATTATACATGAGTCCCTTTATGCGCAGATAAACAGACGTGTACAGATGAATGGTGATATGTGGAGAGGGAGGGCTCGCCTGGATACATGCGTATTATACATGAGTCCCTTTATACGCACATAAACAGACGTGTACAGATGAATGACGATATGTGGAGAGGGACGGCTCGCACCAGAACACGTGAGTTGGCGTCTACGAAGAAGTTTCCCAACCATCTACGCGGACGGATGCTACACAGAAACGGGTAGTCTCAGCTGCAGCAGCAAGACCTCGCGAAAGTGACATGCCATGTCTGCGTGTCAGTGTCTACGGATGTGACACTACTTAACTACCGCTGCACGTGTATATAACTGGAATACGACTGCAAGAACACGTTGTGATACCTATATATATATACATATATAGAAATGTGTATAACATTGTGTAGTTGTACGTTTCACAGGTAATTCTAGTCAGGTCTTTGAACGCTCCTTTCTGTGAGATCTATACAAGCACGTGCGTGTACATGTGGGCGTGCACCCAGAGCCTTCGCGTTTTGTACAGTGCTAGGTCACGTGTGTGATGGCCCAAGTGAGTATTCGTTGAGGCGTTTCATTGCGCGCGGTACACTCCTGGCTCCTGCAGCAGCGGGTCTGTCGCCCCAGGAACTGCTGCTTTTGCAGTTGCTCTTGCATTCTGCAACATCTGCTGCCGGGGTGTGCTGCTGCAGCCGAAACACCCCGCTGTCGCTGCTGCTCCTGTCCGTCCTGCCGCTGCTGTTGCTACTTCTTCGCAATGTGGGCGCCCGTGGTAGGGAGTGTCTCCGCCTTTGTGGACGCAGGGTCTCGTCCTTCTTGCTGTCCACACTTCCCGTGTCAGCGTCACCACCACGCGCTACTACTGCTTTGACATTAGGTCACTCAGACGACTGCCGCTATAGTTGCACAGTGTGAGACGTGTCCGGCAATCTGCTGCCGTCGCGCGTGTGCGAAGAAGCTGCGGCACGAAGCCTTTAGAGTGCTAGTCACGACTTTTCGACGCCGAGACAAAGCGGAAGGCCTGCTCACGAACAGGAATGAAAGTGTTGAGTTGCTACACCGACGACGGGGTGACTAGAACAGTCTAGACGTAGGGTGTCATCTGTTCCACGCGTGTGGGTGGTCGTGTCCCTTGTCAAGCATCTCCTCCTGGCTGTCACTGTCTGATACGGCTGTGTATCCAAATGTCGGCATGGAAGGCAGAAACGGCAGCAGACGCGGCGGCAGATGCGGCAGCAGCCGCGGGACAGAAGTGGCAGCAGACGTGGCAGCAGAAACGGCAGCAGAAGCTGCACCAGAGGCGGCAGTAGACGCGGGAGCAGAGAGGCGTGAGAGGAGGCCCAGCAGCCGCTTCTGCGGTAGTTTCCAGTTAAACAGACAGCAGCACAAGCTGAAGAGGGATGGTGCGACACTGCCCTGCAGCACCTCCTATGTGCTGGTGTGCAGGCGGTTCCGCACAACGCAGACAAACCTTCCGCCTGTTCGGCCGGTGTGCACGCGCACACGCATGTACATGTGAACAGACACACAGGCTGGTCGGTTGGTGGGGCACGTCGTTGTTCAAGACTTGTAGATTACAGCTAGAGTTCGTATATAGAGTCTATTCCGTGTTGCTCCCTCTTCTCCTCGCTCCCCTTCCAGCGCCGTCCTTTGCTCGGCTGTGCACAGAAGTTCCTAAATACCTAGGCAGAAACATGTACATACTCGACCAGTGAAGAATGACAGCCATCGTCGCCCTATATACGAGAACGCCTTTCTGCCACTTCCTCGTGATGAGGGACTATGTGGTTGCCGCATTAGGTGCGAGCAGTTTTGGATGAACGGTAAGTACTACTGCTGCGGTTCCTACAACAGGTACTGCAGCAGCAGCAGCAGCGGAGGTTTTCCGCTTCCGTACGTTCGGACGAGTTCTTTGCTGCTGTTGCTGCTGCTCCTCGACCCACAAGGATGAAGACTCAACGCAGCAACAAATGCACAGGTTTTTCGCCTCTGCACGTTAAGACGTGTTTTCTGTTGGTGCTGCTGCTGCTCGCCCCACAAGGTCGGAGACTCGGTCTTTTTGACCTCGTGGCCAGTCTCCCACCTTTGCCTGTGGCGCTGTCGCAAGAGAATTACAACTTTTGCTGTTCCTGCTCCAGTGCGAGCGGTTCAGCAGCTGCTGCTGCGTCGGTCCTTCCGCAAACGCCCGCCCCTGCCTCTGCTGCTGCTTCTCTTCTATAGAAGGCTGCGCGCTGTCCTGTCACTATCCCGTCCTGCTGTGGCCGTTGCCCTCCAGCCGCTGCTGTTTCTCTCCTTCCTGCTGCTGCTGTTTCTGTCGCTGCTGCTGTTCTGCTTCTGCTACTGTTGCAGTTGCTGTCGCTGCTGCAGTAGCCGGCCCTTCGTACATGCCAGGCACGGCTGCCCTGCCTTCACGCTCTACCTCTACGCGTTCCCCCCCTTCGCTCTCTGGCGTGGCTTGTTCCGACGCAGCAGACCGCAGCACCGGTGTCAGCGTCTGCGGAAGCAGCAGTAGGAGCAACCGGGTCAGCAGCAGCAGCATCTGCCGACGCAGCAACGGCGGCTGCACCCCTCCTCGCGACAGCAGCAAAGACAGCGGCGTGAACACCGCGGCCAAATCGACAATTTTTGCTATTGCTGCTGCTGCTACCCCCAGAAGCATGAAGAGATGGACTGCTCTTCCTGCTGCTGATGTTTTTCAAAAGAGAAGGTGGAAGAGGAGAAGCAGGAGCACCAGCAGCAGGTCTACTTTCGTTGGGAAGTCGTGACGAGATAGGTGTGGGCGGCTGCTGCTGCTGCTGCTCATGCGCTGCAGCAGCAAACCGAACAGGGGGAGGTGCACTCTGGGGCAGCAGTGCTTCGTTGGGCAGCTGCTGCACTCCCAGGCGCTTCTTCAGTCCCACTTGCATGCGACGCTGGGGTGTGTGTACACTAAAAAAAGGAGACAGAGCCACAAGATTCGATAACCACCCCTCGTAGCACCACACGAAGGCGTCTCCAAGTCGCAGCACCTGCAGCACCAGCAGCAGCACGAGACGCAGAAGTGGAGGATGCAGAAGCAACAGCAAGCACTAGCGGCAGCAGCAAGCAGCACCCGTAGCAGCAAGCAGCAGTCGCAGCAGCAAGCAGCACCCGTAGCAGCAAACAGCAGCCGCAGCAGCAAGCAGCAGCCGCAGCAGCAAGTAGCCGCAGCGGCAGCAAGAGATGCACACGTGGAGAACGCAAAAAGCAACAGCAAGCAGCAGCCGCAGCAGCACGCAGCATCACTAGCACCAGACATCAAATAGGGAAGAGAATTGCAAGCAAGTGGAAGCAGCAGGAGGAGAAGAGCAGTACGCCACTATCAGAAGAAGAACAAAGGGTAGATAAGATTTGATCAGCGGCCGGAGGGAGCAGGGGGTACCGAAGAATACCTGCCGGCCAGTGGAAAGCACGCACTGCAGCAGAAGGTGGGGCACCAACAGCAGCAGCAGCCGCAAATGGAAAAAGTGAGAACCGCAGTCAGCCAAGTGCCGCAGCAGCAGCAAACAGCAGACACAGCAGCAAAGTGCACACAAAGCAGCACCGGGAGCACAAGGGAGCAACGACTGCTGCCTAACACAACAGCAGCAATAGCAGCACCGAGATAGCAGCAGCAGTAGTAGCGACGACGAGTGGCAGTCGATAACAAGCAAACAGACCTGGGGGTGCAACAGCAGTTCAGGCAAGCGCGCGACTTGCATTTCCGCAACGGTCGGCCACGAGAGAGGGACGCTGCAGCTGCTGAGTCCCTGCTCCAAGACGTCTGCCGGACACACGCGCTGCAGCAGCGCCACCATTTGCTGCTGCTTCTTGTCAGCGGCGACTGCGTGCGCGCAGCACAGCACCAGCAACAGCAGCACAAGCGAGCTGCAGGGCAGCGGCCGGGCAGAACACATTCCTTACGTCTGTCTGAAGCCACACAGCAGCGCTGAAAGGTCCAGCGCCACCAGCGGCCTCTGCAGCAGCAGCAGCACTGGCAGTGTTTCATACGTTAACCTAGGCAGCCCTGGCTCTGCATGCGAAGAGGAACGCGTTCGTAGAGAGAACAAGGCCCCCACCATCACAGGTGGCTGCGACATAAGCGTGTCCTGCATATTCCACTGTTGAGTTCGTCAACAGGCCATGTGTGATGCACACACACTTAGACCTATACATATATATATATATATATGAGCGTCCGCAAACAGGGGGATACATGTCTTCCCCTATATCTGTATGTATATCAACTCTCTCTTTCTCTCTCTATATATGTAAACAAGCGTGCGTGCACAGAGGAGTATACACGTCTCTCACTACATCCCTGTGTCTCCCTATCTACATATATATAGATATATATGTATTTAAAGACACATATATATAAATAAGAGTGCTCCCATACATGGGTATACACGCCTCTCTATCTGCGTCCAGTTCTCTTTCTGTCTCTCTCTTTATATATGTATATGTATACATGTAAATAAGAGGGCGCGCATACTGGAGTACACATCTCTCTCATATATATATATATATATATATATGTAAGCAGGCATTTACACACCTCTCTCTCTCCATATATCATATATATATATGAACAGGCATGCACACGCCTCTCTCTTTCCATAATATATATAAATATATGTGTAACCAGGCATGCGCGTACACAGGAGTATACACGTCCGTCTCTACACTATGCCTGTCTCTGTATCCGTTTCTCTCTCTTTTTCTCTTAAGAAAATATATATATATACAGATATCTACATATGTATTGTCCGCTCGTGTGTGTGTGTGTGTGCAGCTACGTAGAGAAGTAGATACGGAAGGAGAGAAAGTACCCCACACTTCCTCAGTACAGAGATAGTTGGCATGTCTACATATCTATACGCACACAATAATGAGAGACGTGCTCCGAAGCGTGCATCACCTGGTGCAATGTTTCTTTCGGCCGCGTCTTCTCCTTCTTGCTCAAGAGCCCGTGCCTCCGGGACTCCGCTTCCTGTACCTCTGTCGCCGGGCGCTGGTGCTGCATGCGAGACAGCAGCACCGCCGCCAGCAGAGGCCGCAGCAGCACGTGGGCTTCTTCTTCCCCCTCCTCTTCCTGCTGCCGTTGCGTCTCTCCGTCCTCCACCTCGCCGCGCAGCTGCTGCAGCTCCCGTTGTCGCAGAGAGTCTACCTGGTGCTGCTGCTTCTTCTTCAGGGCCCGCTGCAGCAGCTGCTGCTTCTTCGAGACGCGCTGCTGCTGCTGCTCCTCCTCCTCCTCCCGCATGCCCTGCTGCAGCCGCAGTTCTCTGCATTGTCGAGTAGGCCCTGATGGTTGCGGCCTGCCGTGGGTCGTCGATGCGAGGCAGCCACGCCGCAGCAAGCGCCCAGATGTTTGGCTGCTGTTGTTGGTGCTGCTGCTTCTTCAGCGAGACAGCTAGGCCCTGCTGCAGGCCCGGGGGACCTCCCTTTCCCCACCACGCGTATCGCAGCAGCTGTGGGTCTCCGGGGAGACGAGACAGCAACCAAGAAACGTGCTTGTCGAATTCTACGCGTCTCTCTGAGTCGTGATCACACTTGGTTCGCAGCTGCCCTTGCTGCAGCAGCTCGCATAGGACGGCGTTGCCTTCTGTCTGTTTCCTGCTCACCGCTCTCATACTGTCGCTGTTGCTGCCTTTGCCTCCAAGCCCTTCCTGCTGCCTCTGGCTTTCCCATCTGTTGGAGCTCTTCCCAGACGTGCAGGGCTCACGAAAGATGCTGTCGCTGCTGCTGCTGCTACCCGTGTGGCTGCTGCAGCTGCTGCTCCTATCGCTGCTGTTGCTGTTGCTTGTGCTGCAGCTCTCCATGCGGTTGCAAAGATACGAAAGTAGCAGCCGCCGCCGCACCCGCCGAGCCTGCTGCAGCACTTCTATCAGCGGCAGCGGTTGATACGCAGCAGCAGCAGCACCAGCAGCAGCGCACCCGTCTGGCGTGGAAGAAGAGTGGAACGAAGAGCAGCGACACTGCAGCGCCATGCGTTGTGCTTCTGGCCTGCAGCAGCACTTCGACCTGCTCTCCCCGGCCGCCTGCAGCAGCCGCTGCTGCTCAAAAAAGTGCTGCTGCTTCTTCTCCTCCTCCGCCTCTTGTTCACACCCGTCCTGCTGTTCCTGCTGCAGGGACCGTCCTCCCTCCCGCTGGTCGTGTTGCTGCTGTGGACGTTGTTGCAGTGGCAACAGTTGCTGCGGTGGTGGACGCTGGTCCCGCCTGCAACCCCTCCGCACGCATGCAGCAGCAGCAGTAGATGCAGCGTCGTCAGCAGGAGACAGGGCAGGCCAGGAAGAGAGGAACAAACACGCTGTTCCGTCTTCTGCTTCCCCTTCTGCTGCATCAGTCTCATCTAGCGAGCTCTCGTCTGCCTCATCACCTTCGCCCCATTCTTCTTCTTCCGCCAATGCTTCGTCTTTGTGGGGCGGTCGTCGGTGCACTAGCGGTGCTGCTCTTTTCCTAGGCGCTGCATTCTGGTTTTCTGCTGCTGCCTTTCGTTTTCTTGAACGAACTATGTTCGCCACTTGCCGAGACTTTCTACTCTGCTGCTGCTCTCCCCACTGCAGCGTTACAAGCTGCTGCTCTTCCTGCTCCTCCTCCTCTTCTTCCTCTGCTGCTGTTGCACCACCAGCTGATTTTTTTCCTGCAGCTGCTGTCGCCCGATGCCTGCTGCTACCCGGCATTAGCTGCTGGCGCGGCACCACCACCACCCCTTCCCCTCTCTGGTGCTCCAGCCCCTGCTGCTGCCGAACCCTCTGCTGCTGCCGAAGCATTTGCTGGTGTTGCAGCCTGTGCTGTTGGTGCCGCTTGTGTTGCTGGTGCAGCCTCTGTTGTTGGTGCAGCGTCTGCTGCGGACGCAGCCTCTGCTGCTGCTGCTGCTGTTTCTTCGTCTTTTGCTCCAGCTGCTTTTGGCTTTCCTGCTGCCTGCGCGCCCTCTGCTGCTGCTTGAGGAGCACCCTGGCTCGTGCTGCAGCAGCAGGTAATGGCGGCGTCCAGCGGAAGTTGAAAGTGCGCGTGTAGCCGTGCCTGCGTCGGTTGAAGTACGAGAGATCTCCCAGGCCGAGGAAGATAGCGTCGCAGCTGTACGGATTTTTCAGCCGTGCGAGAATCTGCTGCTGCAGGCGCCAGCGATCCTCGTCTACCTCGGGTGCATTGCCACTGCAGTGGCTTCGCTTTTCTCTGCTGCAGAGACCACCGCCGACGGCGCCACTGCTGCTACCGCTGCCATGGCCGCTGCCGCTGTTGTGCGTACTGCTGCTGCTGTTGGCGCTGCTGCTGTTGGCGCTGCTGCCGGCGAGGGCGCTAGACCGGTTGTCGGCCTCTGCCGCAGTGCGGGAGCCTGCAGCAGAGCTGCTGCTTCTGTCGTAAGTGTCCGGGGGCGGCGTATCTGCAGCAGCACCATCCGCCACAGCAGCACCAGCAGCAGCACCTGCCGAAAGCAGCTGATCCCGCGCACTTGCAAGTCCCTGGTTCTGTTGCAGTTGTTCCTGCTGCTGCAACTGCGCTGGTCGAGGTGCCGTCGACAATTCTACTCTGCCCTCTCTGGTCGTAGAAGGAGCTGCTTCTTTCCCCATCGGTCCCGAAGCTGCTGCTGCTGCTCCTGCTACTTCGTCTGCAATAATCGTCGTTGCTGCTTCTCTCTGCACGGCAGCTGCCTTCGCTATTGCCGTGGGTGTCACTCTTGCTGCGGCTTTGTCGTCTTCCTGCGCCGCGGCTGCGGCGAGGTGTCTGTACACCTGAAGCAGCTGTCGGCCACTCCTCGCGCCGAAACGTAGGAAGTAGCGCTGCGTTAGCGACCGCCACGGGCGCAGCCGACGCAGCGCCGGTGGCTGCAGAGATACGACGGCAAAACGCAGCTGCGCGGGCTGCTGCAGCGCTTCCCGTAGCACCCGAAGCTGCTCTTCGCGCTGCTGCTGTTGGGAACGCAGCTTCCGGCGCGACCACTGCTGCTGTTCTGCCTGCTGCACGTGCTGCTTCTGCCCCCCCTCCGGACCCAGCTGCTTCTGCTGTATCTGCTGTTCCTGTGTCGCCTGCTGCTTCTTTGCGTTCTGCTGCTGCTCCTGCAACTGCTGCGTTTGCCGCCAACTGCAGCGGGGGAACGTACTGCTTCCAGTGTTCGCAGCAACAGCAGAGGAGGACGAGCAGGTGGGGACCTGCCTGCCCTCGGGGTGCCCATACAGCAGACAGTTTAACAGCGTAAGTATTTCAGCGTCAGTCGCTTGCTGCTGTGGTTGACGAGCGCCTGATGTTCCTGCTGCTGCGGCTGCAGAAGAATCAACGCCCAGCTGAGTCGCGGATACCTTCACAATCATCGCCTGCTGCTCCTCCGGCGGCGGCTGCTTCTGCTGCGGCTGCTTCTGCTGCTGTGGCGGCTGCTGCTGCTTCTGCGGCTGCTGCTCGTCCGGTTGCGGCTGCTTCTGCTGCGGCGGCTGCTGCTCTGGCGGCTGCTGCTTCTGCGGCTGCTGCTCCTCCGTCTGCTGCTCCTTCTGCTGCGACTGCTGTTGCTGCTGCTGAGGCTGCTGCTGCTGAGGCTGCTGCTGTTGCTGTTGGGGGTGCTGCACACTCTGGCAGCGCTGCACGTGAGATTCGGCAGCCGCTGCCTCGACAGCTGCTGCAGGTCCTGGTGCCGCAGCATGCGCACGAGCGAGACGGTTTGCCGCACACGCTGCTGCTGCTGTAGCTGCTTCTTCTACGTCGGCGGCTTCCGCTTGCGATGCAGCTGCGCGGGCGGACGCTTCTGCAGCGTGCTTGCCTGCAGCGCTCCTGTCGGCTGCTGCTTTGACGGAGACAGCAGCCGTGGCAAGAGCGTCATCACCAGCAGCCCCCGAGGATCCAGGCGCAGCAGCAGCACGCGTCTGACCAGCAGCAACGCTACGAGGCAGACCACCAACACCTGCGGTGGCAGCACAGGCAGCTGCAGCACTCCAGGTGGAAGCAGCAGCAGCAGCAGCCGCAGAAGCAATATCCGCGGCAGTGATCGAAGCAGCCAGACCGGCAGCAGAGACAGGAGCAGTAGCCGCGGTGGAAGCTGCAGCAGCGGCAGTAGCTGCTTCGTGGCCGGAAGCTACAGCAGCACCTGCTGCTGCAGGAGAAGGAATCTCACCAGCATGAATCACACGCGCGTGCCGGTGGTCGTTGGGTGCTGCTGCTGTTTCCCTCGAATCATCCGCAGCAGGCACGTGGCCGAAGGAGCGCTGTAGCCACTGGGAAAAGAAGTTCTCCCAGCGGCGGAGAAGCAGCTCGAGTTCCTGCTTCTGCTGTTGACGGAGCGGCGCTGTTGCAGCACTTGCTTCCCAAAGAGGCGAGAGGGAAGGCGGCAGCGGAGTGTCGGCAGCAGCAGCAGGCCACAGCGGATGATGCCAGGGGGCCTCTGCTGCTCCTGGTAGAAATGTCGCATCAAGTCTGCTACATTGACGAACCATCAGTCGCTGTTGCTGCTGCTTTACTCCGTAGAATTTACCACCTGCTCCTTCTGACGCAGGAGTCGTCTGTGCATCTCCTGCTGCTCCTGCAGCGGTTACTGCTTGTTCTACTGTTGCTGCTCCTGCTGCTGCTGTTGTTGCTGCTAGAAATGCTGCGGGTGCTGCTGTTGCTGTTTCGATCGCCAGCGGGGCTGCGGCCCAAGACGACACTGCTTTGGCTGCGAAGGCTTCAGCTACTGCTGTTCCTGCATCAGCTGCTCCTACTGCGCCTGGCCGTCCCGGAGGTGCTGCTGGTGCTGGCGCTGCTGCTGTTGCTGCTGCTGCCGGCGCCCCCGGTGCTGCAGAGCCACGTACGTACGTGTTCCCCGCAGGGCACCCTAGGCGTCCTTTTGCTGGTGAAAGGCTCGAGGCGTGGAGAGAAGACGCAGCAGCATCAGCAGCGAAGGAGCAGGCAGCAGCAGCTGAAGAGCAGTCAGCAACAGCAACAGAAGGGGGGTTGAAGGCAGGCGCAGTAGCCGCACCAGCAGGTGGAGCTGCACTGGCAGCAAGATGAGGAAAAGCAACATGTGCGGCAGCAGAAGTGTCTGCCGCTGCTGGTGCTGCTCCTTCTCTCGCGGCACACGCTGCTGCTGTTGTGAGAGCTGGTGCAGCGACTGCGTACGGCGACGCTGCTGCTGCTGCAAGCGCGGCCGGGAGGGGGCAGGCTGCTGCTGCCGATGGCAGCCTGCTGCCTGTTGCTGTTCCCCTCGACTCTGTAGCTGCTTCAGGCATCGCCATCAAGTTGCTGCTGACGCAGAGGGCTGCACGCCAGCTCCTGCTGCAGCGCTGCTGCTGTCTCAAAGCTGCCGTGTCTCAGCTGCCGTCTCTCCACTTGAGGAGGCGCATCCCCACCTAGGCATGACGCGCAGCAACCGAGAGTAAGCAGTCTGCTGCTACTGCTGTTTCGGCTCACCGCGACGTGCACCACCTCTCTACCACCAAGCGCGGCTGCTGCTCCCGTTGAACTCAGGCGCAGAGCCTCAGGCAGCAGCAACAGAAGCAGCGGCACTCCCTCGCTGCTGCTGCTTCTGCTGCTACTGCGGCTTCGCAGTGAAGAGACTAGACGCGGTTGACGCTGCTGTTTCTGCTGCTTCCCCAACATCTAGGCGGCACCGGCTCTCGTCGAACTATTGTGCAAAGGGGCGGCAAGTCTCTCGTCGTCTCCTCTCTCGCAAGCGTCTGCCTTGACGCCGTTGCTGTCAGACAGACACTTGAGGCTACTCCTGCTGCTGCAAAGTGACTGTCCTCCTGTGGGGGGGCTGTCGTGCCGATATATGTGTACACCTGCAGCTGCTGATGTGCTGCTGGCGCCGCCCCACACGCTGACTGCCCTGCAGCGTCCTGAAATCGAGAATTACTGCTGCTTTAAAGCCCACCCAAGTACCAGCTTCGCGAACTGTCACTGCTCGTGCGCCTGTCTCTGTGCTGCACCCCTGGCGCTTCTCCTTGCCGGGCGGCTGTTGCTGCTGCTGTTGCTGCTGCCACTGCTTCGGACGCGCCTGGTGTTCCTCCGGCTGCCTCTGCTGCTGGTGGTGGCGCCTGCCAACTCTCCGCTCCTGAAGCACCAGATTCTTAGCATTGTGCTACGTGTTGGCCCTCTGTTCGTCTTCTCAAAACTCTGCTGCTGCGGCTGCGAACCGCGGACTCTGTCGTTGCAGCCGGTCCCACTGCTGCAGCTGCCCCCACTCTTCCCCTTGCTGCTGCTGCCGACGTGTCGCTGCTGCCGCTGCTGCTGCCCAAGGGCCGTTGCGGCTGCCCAAGTGCCGTTGCTGCTGGTGCTGCTGCGAGTGCCGTCGCTGCTAGGGTGTTGCTGCAAAGTGTCACTGCTGCTCGACGACAGTGCAGCTGCTGTTGCTGCTGGTATTGTTGCTGGTGTTGCTGCTGTTGTTGCGGGCTGCTGTGCGACGTCTCTCTCTACGGGGCGCTGCAGAAGTGGTTGTGTGCAGCTTCTTCCGCAAAGGACGAGGAACAGCCCAGCGGCGCGATACTCCCAGTCGAGCAGCCGCTGCAGCACGTCTTGGGGAATGCAGGAACCGCAGCAAGAGCAGTCCCGCCAGAGCTAGCAGCCACACGCAGCAAGAGCAGCAGCAGCAGCAACCTGTGTTGCAGCAGGATCGTTAGCAGCCCTCGGGCAGTTGTAGCGGCGTGTGAGAAATTGACGACGAACCGCTCGTGCACCCGCGCAGCACCACGAATTCAAGGAACAGCAGAAGAAGCAGGCAGCCGGTCCCCGGGCCGGCATCGCGGTCAAAAGGCGCAGCAGCACCCTCTGAAGGGCTCGCAGTTGGAGCTTCAACAGCAAAAGCAGCCGTGTGAGGGGCAGCGCCGCTTCCAGGAGGAGCAGGGGCAGCAGGAGGTTCAGCGCCGCCGTCTATAGCAGGAGGAAATGGAGGAGGAGGAGCAGCAGCAGAAGAGCAGTCCGCTGCAGCAAAGCGAGTAGCAGCCTTCTTGCTACCGGGACACGCAGACGTACACCCTCCCATAAAACACTGCCACAACATTCTCTACACAACAGGGGATCGCTTCCTGTCTCTGTGTACTACGCGTGCAGTGCAAGTATATACATATATATGTATATAGAGAGAGAGACATGTACATATAGATGTACATATAGAGAGATATGCACACGCATCCATACATAAATATACGTATGTGTATCAAATGAACTGCATATGTGTGTACATAGCTAGACACGTGTTTGTAAGAAGATAGCAACAGCACGAGGGACAGGGTTCACGCGGTGGGAGGCAGCCGAGAGCTACTGAGGGTCCTGCAGGCTGCGCATCTTCTCTTCGGGTAGACGGCGGCGAGCCTCTCTCTCCACTAATTTTCGTACCGCCTGGTTCCCGCGCCGCCCGCACAGCAGCAGCACGAGCCGCAGCAGGTGAGAAGGGCAGAGCCAGTAGAGCAGCGACGGTCAACAATATGGGCAGCAGCAGCAGGATGGAGGAAGCAGTAGCAACAGAAGCAGCAGCAACGAGGCGGCTGCAGCGTCGTACCAGCAGCAGGTGGACCGATAGCGAAGCAGGGACTTGGGGATGAAGGACTTTCACTGGCGAATACACAGACCCTGTTGCAACGTCGTCCCCAGGACACAGCCACTGCGATGCAGCAGTTGTAGTAGCAACTCTTGGAAGAAGGCACCACAAGCTTTGCTTCCTTCTTGTCTCGGGAGGCTGCAAAGTGGGGCGGCGAAAGGGAAAGCTGCTGCTGCTGGCGGCGGTCCCCTCGCCCCGGCCAGAAACGTAGACGCTGTAGCCGCCATGCTCCTCTTTGGTGCTGGGCCGCCTGTGGTTGCCAGGATGTTGCTGCTTTTGCTGTTACTGCTACAGCAGTCAAAACAACCCCTCTGCTGCTGTTGTAGCTGAACTTGCGGGTGCTCTTCTTCTGAAATTTAGATTTTCCCAGTCGCTGTGCTGTCTTTCTCTGCTGCAAATGGTATAGGGATGTGTGGTGGAGATGCGACTGACTCGCACTAACTGCGATAATGCGGCTGAAGCGTCTGGGGCAGTGCTGCGGCTCCTGCTGCTGTGGCTGGGACGTGTGCTGCTGCTGCTCCGTAGGAAAGCTACGCGGCGGCTCTGCCACTGCAGACTGCGCGGCTGCTGTTGGTGCGGCGGAAGCAGCCGCCGTTCTACGCCAGCTTTTGTGTGCCACGGCTCCAGCAGCAGAGGGCGACAGAGAGTTAAAAACAAAAACATGCAGAGGGAGGTGGGGCGGACAGCGGAGAAGCAGCGGGGAGAGAGAAACGCAGCGGAAAACTATACGAGTGTTGAGCAGCAAATCACTGTGCGCTGCGGCACATCACAAGCTCCGACCTGCCGCAGTGGACGGGTACACATTTCTGCTCGGGCCGGCGCTGCATAGATTTGCTGCAGAGACTGGTGCGCCGGCGATCCTGCAACTCCTAGTCTGCTGTTGCTGCTCATTTGCTGCGATACTTGTCCCTCCTGGTGCTGCTGCGGTGCGGCACAGACTGCTGCTGCTGCTGCTGCATGTGTGTGATGAAGAAGGCGTTGTCTTGACGCGTGCGTGCCACACACGTGGGCTGCTGCTGCTCCCGCTCTTGCTGGCGCGATGGCAGGTGGTGTGCTTGGGGCTGCTGCTGCCGTGTGGTACTTCTCCGCTGCCGGTAGCGTACTGCTGCCGGGCCGCTGGTGTGCTGCTGCCGGGCTTCTCGTGTGCTGGTGCCGGGCTGCTGGTGTGCTGGGGTCAGTCTGCTCCTGCTCTGTTGGTATAAAGTGCTGTGCTACTGTAGCTGCTACGTAGCTGCTGCCGTACTGCCGCTGTTGTCCTACTTCCTGCACGAGTACTAATCCTGAGGTGATGTCGCTGCTCGTCGCGGCCGCACTCGGCCCTGCAGCGGTGTCCCTCCTCTGCCATTGTCTGTGCTGCTGCTCTGCTGGTGCTCGTGTGCTATGCTGGTCTACTCTGGACCTGCTGCTGACGGTGCCGCTACCATTGTCTCTGCTGCTGCTGTCCTGGTGCTCGTGTGCTGTGCTGCTCTACTCTCGACCTGTTGCTGACGGTGGTGCTGCTGCTGCTGCTCGCTCTGCAGAGGCGCTCCCCTATCCCCTCTCTTCAGCAGGAAATCCGGTGGCTCTGCTGCTGATATGCTGCTGATGGTGTTGCTGGTGCTGCTGATGGTGCTGCTGCTTGGCGTGTTCTGAGGTGTATACAACTCTCCACTTCTTGCTGTTGCTGTGGCCGGTGTTGCAACGGCAGCAGCGCGATGTCCATCCACAGTCTCTTTGCAGCCGGAAACCACACAGACCCGTCTTACAGCATCTACCGGCAGCAACTCTGGCTGGCGAGAGGTAGAACGCATCCGAGTTGATTATCTGTACCTAGGAGAGGCCGCAGGATATATACTCGGTCCCCCTAAGAGATGTGTCGGAACCGCAGAACTACTTGGATGCACACTGTGTGCCGTGTAAGCAGCAGAAAGAAGCAACAGGACTCAGCGCACAGTACTCTCACTGTTGTCCTGAAGGCGACATGAGGATGAAGACAGTGGAGGGCAGGCAGCCAGCCCGTGAACAAACTTTTCTGAACAGTGTTCCCCAGCGAATGTGAGTGTATAATCTGCAGAAGGAACCGAACGAGCCCTGTGATCAACATTGTCTTCTTAGCGTTTCGTAGTATGTCCACGTCTACAACTGCAGGCTGCCCCAGAACGGCCAGCCGCAGCGGACGACGTGACTTGCGTGTTGTGGAAAAAAGGAAGGCAGCGGAGAGCGACTGTTTTCTGCGTCACTTTCTCCTCCTCCTCCCAGTATGGGGAAGCGCACATAGGTGCACATGTCTAGATCTTGACACATCCACGTGTCGACCTTCGCATAGGTGTAGAGAACAGAAAGGGTACAGAGACACCGCCTCCGCGGGGACCTGCATTCGCGTGAGTTTTTTTGTTTTGAGTAGGGGGTTGCTTGATCGACACCTCTGGCATCGAAAAGAGTGAGGACGCAGCCTGCTCCGACTAAGCACCCACACGTTGCCGCTGCTGTGCATTCACGACCACGAGAATACGCGGCTGGTTGACTGAAAGTGCAGTGTCTGATAGACGGATGCTGCATCTCCAGGCATGACACAATCTTGTACTTGTTGCCGATTCTTCTGCCTATTTCGCTCCTACTTGCATGCTACCTCTGCTGCTGCTGCGTCGGTGCAGGTGCTCCTGCTGCACTTGTGACAACAGCTGCGAATTTGCAGCCGTTGCTTGTCTTGTTCATTCGCTGTTTTCCTTGCAGGTGTTGACTCAGCGTTGTTACGATCTCGTGGCGTACTGCTGCGTCCTTGTTTGCTGCTGCAGTGCAAAGGGCGTTTGCCGTTGCGTCTGTAACTTCCTTAAGCGCTGCACGTGCGCGACCACTCGTGAGGAGAGGCTCCCAATTACCTTCTCTGTAAAAAGTAATGTTGCAATGCTGCCGTGCATCCGCTGGTGTACCTCCACGCTCCTGCCTTACTCTTGTCGCCCATCTCCGCCATTGCTGTCGCTGCTTTTAGCGGGTGGTGTTACGGCAATCCCTTCTACTGCAGCAGCTGTTGTCCCTCGCCCTATACCTCCCACGACTACCGCCGCAATTACTCTTTCCGCTGCTATGACGTCTGCTTCTGCTGGTGCCTCTGCAGCTACGGTAGATTCGGCGACCGCTGCTGGTATTACTATGGGTGCTGGCGCTGTTGCGGCTGCTGCTTCGGATAGGAGGACGCCTGTTCTCGCCACTCGCTGCTGTCGAGGTTGCTGTTGCTTCTGGTGAGAAGAAGACAGCATCTGCGTCGCTTGTACGAAAGTGGAACTTGTAACACCGTTCGTAGATCCAAATAACACGTCACCTCAACTTGGTCTCCCTGTTGCTTAAAATAAGAGAATTTCCTGCTGGGGTGCTGCACCGTAGCAATCCGCCGCAACACGGCTTGCCGGCCTTATTCTGTACGTAGGTCCGCCCCTCGCTGCCCCGGAGCAAGAAGTGTTGTCCGCGTTGAATATGTTACAAAATACACACCTATCTACCTATGTAGTCCTTTACATTTGCGGATATGTGTATATATACTTTCGTGTCCTCATAGCTGCACGTATATATATATATATATATATACACATATGTATATGAAAGTAAGCGTGTTTACAACATGGTGAAGAACAGCTACGGGCAGACAAGATGTCTGCGAGGCTCCTGGACGCATAGCATTTGGCAAGGCGTATCGTGAAGACAGTGGGTACACCGGCTGACGTTGCTGCACACGCCTCGAAGAGCAACAGAAAGCAGAAGGTGTCGCAGCAGTAGGGTAGATTCGGTTCGACACATAACGTAGCCCAGACTGTCTTGGGAAGGCCGGAAGAAAAGAAATAAAGAAGAACCGCGCTTTCTGCCCGCAAGTAGCTGTAGGGTGTCAGCGACGGTGCTCGTACAATGTCTGATTTCTGTTGACATTTCCCCGTCTCCTCCTCTTCCGTCCTGTCGCTAAACACAAATATGTAGACACAAGCTCAGGGTTGTTCATTTACCTGCATACGTGTGTGGACAGTACGCAAACCAAGAACATCTAGTCGGTGAGAAAGTCGAAAGTCCTGTAGTGCTGCTAGATATCACACACGTCTTGCTTTGGATTCACCGGCATCTTTCATTGCTGGAGCAACATGTCACGGGCTGGGCGGCGTCGGCGGCTACCTAGAGAAGAACGCGACGAGACGGCAAACAAGAGAAAGCACGACCTCCTCTAAGATGACCGTATCCGTGCGTAGCACCGTAGCGCGCCAGCGTCCTGCAACTATTTCTCTTTCTCGTTATTTCTGCGTAGCTCAATGCCACTGGACTACTGGGTACGAGCGGAATGGGTCGCATATTTGTAAAGGCGTCCATCCTCAAGTGTGTGCGGAACATCCGTACGTATATATGTACACCTAGCGGTAGACGCATGGACTGTGATGTGGATACATATAGAGTGGCACCAGCACGCGTTCACAGCTGTGTCATACGTATGTGTGTCTCTGTAGGTGGCACCCTGCTGGCAAAAAATCTTCACTCGTTCCTCCGTCTCCAGGCCGGCCACCAAACACAGTTGCGCGTATCTCTACACCTGCACCAGTCGGTCGCTGTAAAGCTATCAAAGCATTTCTAACACCTAGGGATACGTGTGTCTACGGATACATAAACATACACAGAAAGAGGAATAATCGAGTGACAGACAAACAGAGAAATTCCACCACTGCGCGCAGTTTAGTCCACCAGCGCATTTTAATAGAGTGTCTCTGGTGTTGTACTAAGATGACTGCTTCAGAAAGAGACGTGCAGCTGCTTTCGAAAACGGATCCTTTGGTGCAGTGTTCTGATAAGTGCGCGTGTATGCGCGAAGGAGGGCTCTCCCCCTCGGTGCTCCGGTTTGTCGTCTCCATAGAGCACGGGCAGCGTGTCTCCGTCCTGCTAGGGCAGCTTTTCCTTCTTTCTTCCTCTCTCTCTCCAGGTCTGTCTCTCTGCACGCGGCTCCTTTTTCTTTTTTCACGAAGGACAAACATGTGGCAAAGCAACACACGCACCGGTACGAAGACTTTTCCGTCCCCGACGCCCGGGTTGTCCTTTCTTTGCAGAAGGCAAGACTCGCCCCTGCGACACAAAAGTGCTGTTGAATCAAAAGGCGCAGCACGTACCATTTTTCTGGTACAGTCGCCTTCTGGCTCATCAAAACATTGTGTGCTTCCACGGCCGGGATTCTTCACTTTAAGAAAAAAATAGCACGCGATGGCGGCGTTCTCGAAGATCTCCTCACTCTTCCGTCTCTCTGCTACGTCTTTTGCTGTTGCTAACCAGGTTGCTAACCAAAAGAGACCACCGGATACGCAGACAATGCGACGGCTCGTTATTCCCTGTCTTGCGCCTCTCTTGCTGCTGTTCAACGAGAAATGTACGGATGCAGACAGGCACATGCTCTCTGCCCTGCTCTCCCTCCGGTGGTTTGCCTCTTCCTCTTTCGGTAGACTCGACGCGAGGCGAACCGGTAGTATATTGCTCCCTCGCCGCTTCTTGGTCGAACAGCAAACAGAAGCAAGTGCTTCTCCACCACCACCACCACCCGGTCGCATTATATAAAGAGAATAGTAACCCATGCACACCTGACCGCTGTACTGTCGCTTCCCCTTTGCGAAATTGTGCTGCTTCTTTCCAAAGTGAACAGCGTCGATTGCTCTTCTTCCTCGCAATTCTTCTTCTTCACAGCAGCCCAGCAAATGCACGCGTACAGTCCTCCAACACAGACAGAAAAGAGACGAAAGAGGAGGAAAAGAAGAATAAGACGAAGGAAAGGATAACGGAGGAAAAATAGGGAAGAACAGGGAAAGAAGACGAAAGAAAGAGTCGGATGAAGAATCGTACAGCAGACACCGGCTCCTCTCATTTTTCGCTCAAGCAACGACGCACTCGGAAGAACGACCAGCTTCTGCTACTCTCCGCTGTTCTTCTCTACTTCTCTGTCTTCTTTTTCTTCCTCCTGCTCTTCATCCTCTCTCGTCTTCCCATCCTCCTCCCTTTCTTTGGCGTCTTCTTCCTTTTGTTCCGCTGCTCCGTTCGTCTTCTTCTTCCCCAGTTGCTTCGCCGTCTCCTTCCGCACCCGCTCCAGCACTATCTCCACCTAGCACTCTGCTCCACGCAGTACGAGCTGGCTGCTGCTGCGGCGGAGACGAGGCGTCCTTCCTCTTCTAAGTCGACTCTGAGGTCCAGGTCACTTGCCATTGTCACACCCGCGGTAGTTACATCCGCTGCTGCTGCTGCCCCTCCACGCTGCTGCTCGCGCAGACTCTGCTGCTGCAGCTGCTGGACCGATGCCCGCACCCACCGCAGCAGCGCCGCTCTTTCTTCTTCTTCTTCCTCTTCTTCGCCTCCTGCTTCTCCTACCTCTTCCTCTCCTGTCTTTTCTCCTTCTTCTTCCGGTTCTCCCCCGGCTGCCACCAGCAGACACCCCTGCCGCACAGCAGCAGCAGGGCCAGCAGCAGCAGCGCCCGCAATAGCAGAGGGCACTGTAGACACAGCGGAATACTCGTTTTTGCTGCCAGCAAGTGCGGCGGCAGCAGCAGTCCCCTTCCCAGGGTTCAGCAACAGCAGTGCTGGGGCGAAAGCGCAGTTCTGTTCGCCTCCTGCGGCAGCATCACGGGACGCTGCTGCTGCTGTTGGTGCTGCTGCACCGCTTGGTACAACAGAACCACGCCGCTGGTATGGTTGCTCTTCCTGCTGCTGCTGCCCCCGCTGCCCTGTCTGTTTCTCCTCCGCCTTTTCCTGCTGCCGCCGGTGCGCTTCTGTTTCAACTTTCTGCTGCTCCTCTTTGCTCTCCTGTTGCTGCTCTTTCTTCTCTTTTGGCCGCTCCTGCTGCTCTTGCTGCTCCTGCTGCTCCTCCTCCTTCCCCTGAAGCTCCTGCTTCTGCTGTTCCTCCTTCCGCCGCTGCGGCAGGACGCTTCTTGTTAGACGCACAAAGTCCTCCCGCTGAGCTCGCGACCGCCGTGAGATAAACGGGTGCGCAAGCGCTGCTTCTACAGAAGGTCGATCTTTCGAATTGAACGAAAGCATGCGTCTTAGCAGATCCTGAGCAAAGAACATGTTCGTGAAGGACCAGGAAGAAACGAAAAAGAATTCTACGTTCAGCGGTTACGTGATTCACAGAAATATACATACATGTACATATAGGTACACCTGTAAATCCATTCTGTCCATCCATATTTACGTATAAATACGTGCGCACACAGGGAGAGGTGGAAGAAGAAGGAAAGGAAAATAGAGGCAAACAAAGAAAGAAGGGAAGAGCAAGACAAGCGGAGAAAGAGGTAGAGATGGAGAGGAAGACCGAACGGCAGACGCACAGAGAGAAGAGAAGAGAGACACAGTGGGATCGGCACAGGGCGAGCGATACGAAGAAGAAAGAATCTGAAAAGCCACAGAGGAGCGACGGGGAGAAGCAACCGCAGGAAGACCGAGAAATAAAGTAGAAAGGTGAAGGAAGATGGGGATGAAGACGAAAAAGAGGAAGAAAAAGAAGAATAGTGAAAGCAGAGAGAGGTGGTCTCGCAAAACTCACGGCGCAGTCGCTGGATACCACGCGGTCGATGTCGTCCTCGCACGTCTGCTCTCGCTTCACTGCTGCTGGTGCTGCAGTTCCTTTGACAGCAGCAGCGGGCGTAGCTTCAGGCCGAGGAGGGGCGCTGAGATACGTTGGAATTACTGGGCCGCGGAGCGCGTCACGGATGATCGCCACTGCAGCATTGTCACCCGTCGTTCGTCGGAGGGACACCACATGATGCAGCAGCAGCAGTAGCAGCCATACGAGCAGCAGCAACAGTAGCAGCAGCAATAGGAGGAGCCGCGACAGTAGCAGCAGCAATGTGAGTAGCAGCAATAGTAGCAGCAGCAATAGGTGCAGCAGCAACAGTATCCGGGGCAACAGAAACGGGAGCAGCAGGAGCAGCAGCAGTGGCAGCAGGAGCAGCAGCAGTCGCATCCGGCGACAAGGGAAGACTCAGCAGCGACGAGAGCAGCAAACGACAAGCGTCGAACATAGCAGGAGCAGCAGTAACTGCAGCAGCGACAGCAGCCGAAACGGCAGGAAGAAACGCAGCAGCGGCAGCAGCACGGGATGCAGGAGTGATAAGCAGCGAAATCAGCAGCAGCAGTGGCAGCAGCGGCAGCAGTCAGAGCAGCAACGCTGCTAACAGCAGCGAAGTCGACAGCAGCAGCAATTATGGAAGACGCGGCAGTAACAGAAGCAGCAGCGGGACACCAACAAGAGCAGCAGCGGCAGACGCGGAGGGATGGAGCACGTAAGAAACGAGCAATGAACTGCGGAACCACGCGTAGCAGCACGGAGTGCAGCAGCGGAGGATGTAGCAGGTGCAGCAGCCGTGTGCGTAGAAGGCGCGGGGACAGCCTGCAACGAAAACCGGAGCAGCAGCAGCAGCAGCAACTGGCGCAGCAGCGATAGGCGGAGCAGCGGGCATCGCAGCAGAAAGAAGAGTGGCGGCGTCGGACATCTTGCAAGTAGAAATACCACTGCATGCGATAGCATCGGCAGCGGCCACATGCGCCGTGCGTAGCATCAACAGGCGCAGCAGCAACAACGCGAGGCCAGCAACGGTCACAGCAGCACAAGTGGCAGAAGCAGCAGCAGCGGCAGCAGACGCAGCAGCAGCAGCAGAAGCGACAGTGGCGGAAAAGGCAGCCGCAAGAGCAGCGGCAGAGGTGAAGAGGCAACGCACCTGTGGGGTCGACTGCGCGTTCCGTAGGCGAAGGCCCAAATGGTCGTCTGAACGCAGACAGGATGCCGCGACGCGAGCAACAGGACAGCAGCAACAGCGGTGTAGCATCTACTTGGCTAATACAGGGCAGCAATACACGACGCAGCCGTGGGAGCAGCAGCAGCCGCCGCCGCCTCAGCCCGAAATGCCTGTGCAGTCCTGCTGCGCTCGCCGCGACTGCTGCTGCTGCTGTTCCTGGTACCGCTACTTTTGGTGACCTCGCTGTTCCCATGACTGCCGCTGCTTTTGCTATGCTGCTGCTGTTCCTCCTGCAGGCAGAAGAGCCCCCCGACCGGCGGGGTGCTCGCTGCTCCACGCCTTCTGTAGCTAGACGGACCTCGTCGTTTTTCTCTGCGACGCGAAGCAGCAACAGCAGCTCCCCCTACCTGTATCTCTGCTGCCCTGTTGGATTCTTCACATATATATATACATACAGAGAGAGATATATAAATACATACATGCATATATAGATATATATATATATACGAACAGAGAACAGTTGTACAGAACTTCATTAGAACCACGTGAATTCAGAAGATGATCGCCTAGTTCTCCACTTACATCTATACACGTGGGTCATGCATATATTTCGGTAAACATACTGCCATGCATGCGTCTATACATTTGTACGTACATGCGTACATATGCATACGCATATCTACGTGTGTACATACAGATACACACACGTACGTACATGCATGCATACATATATACACATACACATACATACATACGAACACACATAGACACATACAGATATACATACGTACACAACGTACACGCATACGTACGTAGACGTGGGCAACTACAAGAATATGAGTATCCATCAGGTACGCCTTGCTGTAGAGATGCACGTAGATCGGAGTGGTGTCTTCCAAAGTTCTGCGGTGTACGTACACAACGTGCACCTCCTCGCTGAAAGAATGAGATGGGGTAACCGCTGCCACGCCAGCCAGGGGCCTCCTGCCGTAGCAGCAGCAACGCGTGCCGCAGTAGCAGCAACGTGAACAAAGCTGGGCTGCAGTCGCACCAACAGCAACGGAAGCCCGCGTAGCACCAGCGACCGGTTTCACGCGGGCACAGGTTGAAGTGCAGAAAACAGAAAGAACCGGCAGACGCAGCTGTTAATCGAAGAGCAGCCGGCAGGGCCACAGGTTGACGAGAAGCGGCAGCAGCAGCGGCAGTAGACCTGCATCACGTCGAAGCACCACACATTTTTGGTGTGCCGTTTCTGCATCTTTTGACAGAGAGACATGCAGCAGACCAGCAGCAAGAGCTGCTAGTCGCGTAGCAGCGTCCCCCAGCTGAAGCAGGGAGCTCATCGGCAGCAAGGGCAGGAACAGCAGGCTGAGCAGCAGGGAGATGTAGCAACAGCACTGCGGGAGTTGCCCTCGCAGCAGCAGGTACGGCAGCAGCCGTAGCAGGAAACGCACGAGCACCACCGACGACTGCTGGGGCAGCAGCAGTAGCAGTTGGATACAGCGGAGAACGCAGCCCTACCGGCAGCAGCCAGAGCAGCAACACCAGCAGTAGCGGTAGCAGTAGGAGCAGGAGCTGCTGCAGCCACCAGCGACCGATACAGCAGCAGCGGCAGCCACATGCGCAGCAACAGCGCGTCCTACGTGTTTATTGATGAGACATACCGGAGGTACACACATAGAGGAGAGAAATCCGAAGCAGAACAGCTGCTGCAGCACTTGCTGCACCCTCACCTTTTGAACAGCAGCTCGTAGAGGATGCATCCCACTGCCCAGATATCAATCTGCAAGCAAACATTATACACACGTAGAAGGAGCCACAGCAGCCGCACAAGCAGTGCCCGGACGCTCACCCACAGCAAGCAATGGCAGCAGCAGGACCCGCTTTTCAGAAAATGAGTGACGACGCAACAACAGCAGCTGAAGCGCGCAGCAGTCGAAGGCAGCAGCAGCTGAAGGGCGCGGCAGCCGAAGGCAGCAGAAACCGAAGGCAGCAGGAGCCGAAGGCAGCAGGAGCCGAAGGCAGCAGGAGCCGAAGGCAGCAGGAACCGAAGGCAGTAGGAGCCGAAGGCAGCAGGAGCCGAAGGCAGCAGGAGCCGAAGGCAGTAGGAGCCGAAGGCAGCAGGAGCCGAAGGCAGTAGGAGCCGAAGGCAGCAGAAGCCGAAGGCTGCAAGAGAGCTTCACTCCATACCGCAGCAGAAATGGTATCCACGGGGCAACTATACGGCCCCAGTAGCTGCAGCAGATTCGTCAGCAGCCGCCGGGTGGAAAGGAGCAGCAGTAGCACGAGAATAGCAGCAACAACAGCAGCAGGCACAGGACAGTAGCAGCGGGAGTTCGCAGGACAGCCATGGCAGGAGGGGTCACGGCGAACAGCAGATGGGACGGGGTCGAAGCAGGAGAAAGGAAACTGCAGCAGCGGAAGCAGAGAGATTGTTCAACAGAGAAGCGTCACAGTGGGGCGTCCTGTCAGCAGCAGCAGAACGCTTGCAGCAGCGGTGACGTTGCTTGTGGGGAGCCGCAGCACAGGCAGCGGCAAAGACCAGGGGGAGTATCAGCAGCTGGAGAGGCGCAGCAGCGCAAGAGCAGCCGCAGCCCAGCGGCGCGAGCAGAGCACGGGCACACACACGTACAATGAAATGATACGCATACAAAAGATACAGAGAAACACGTATGACGCATGTGAAACATATAAAGAGAGAAGGAAACGACACACATCTTCTTCAATCTGTACACAGCCCCAAAGCGCTTCTCGTAGGTACTAGAAAGTACGCTCGCAAGTGTCCTCAGTGAAAACTCTTCTTTTTTGGCCGCACGCGAAGAATAATTCATCGAGTGTGGATAAGGAAGAAGGAAAAGTCCTTTTCCTATCACAGACGCGAGTAGGAATTCCCCATTCACAGCGGCTTCGTGCTGCTGCCTCTGCTGCGACTGCTGCTGCTTACCTTCTCGTCCAGAGGCACGCTGGCTGGGGCAGCTGGCATTGTGAACTGTTGCTGTCCTCGCTGCTGCTGTCCTCGCTGCTGCTGTCCTTGCTGCTGCCGTCCTTGTTGCTGCTGTCCTTGCTGCTGCTGTCCTTGCTGTTGTCCGCGGTGCTGCTGCTGCTGTTGGTGCACCTCCCCACCAGCCGCGCACCCTTCGTTGCCGCCGCCCCTCTGCTCCCGCCGCTCCTGCTGCAGTTGCCGCTGCTGCTGTAATTGCCGCTGCTGCTGCTGCCCGTCGTCGTCCTCCTCCACCTCTGCCTGTTGCTGCTGCTGCTGCTGGTGGCGATGTGGATGGCGCTGCAGCTGCCGATGGCGCTGCAGCAGCAGACACTCGGGGGGCTGGTACCAGAGCGTGCCTCCGCCTTCCCACAGCAGCAGCTCTCCTCTGCGTACGACGCGCGACAGGCCGAAGTCGGCGAGTTTACACACCCCCCGCTGCAGCAGCACATTGCCTGGCTTCAAGTCCTGCCCAGCAGACAAGCAGCAGCAGCAATAGTCCCGTCAAGGCAGCGCCGATCAACAGAAGAACAAAATACAAAAAGAAGATGGGGAGCGGAAGAAAGGAAGATCACAACCGACAAGAAAAACGGCAGGCTGAGAAAGCGACAGCAACCCTGCAAAGTACTTCACACATACGTGTAGACATGTGTATATACAGCTATAGGACATACGCAATAAACACCCATGCCCAAGTATACACATGTGTATATACAGCTGTGGGGCACAGACAACAGCAATTGGTACATGCTGCGCCACGTGAACGATAAGAACAGCTGCGCAGCCAGAGGAAACAGCAGCGGCCAACGGGGACCGACTGCAGGTGGATGTGCCTGACTATTCCCGTGTAAATACTTATCCACCCATACACGTGTCTGTGCATCTTCTCTTCACATTCTATCAGGCTACAACACTGCGCATCCCTACATATATATATATATATATACATATAGATAGATAGATAGGTAGATAGATAGATAGATATACACATATCCACCACTGTGCATTTCCACATCCTTATACATACATATATATATATATATGTCTCTCTCTGTCTCTATACGTCTCGATCTGTCTCTCACCACTATGTATATATACGTACATACTTATATATATTCACGTAGATTTATGGGCATATATATATATATATATATATATGCGTATATGCATACACTCATCACTGTGCATATCTACATACTTACATATATATATATATATATCCATTACTCTGCATATCAATATACTATATCTATCTATTTATCTACCTATCCATCTATATATACATATATATATATATATACACACATACATTCGTCACTGTGCATATCTACATACTCATGCATAGATATATATATATATATGTATTTATGCATGCATCCACCGCTGCGCATATCTACACACTAATAAAAACAAATAAAAATATATGTGTATATACATAGTTGGGCATATACACGCATATATATATATATATATACACAGCGGTGGATGTATATATATATATACATATATATATGTCTATGTCTCTATATGTCTCTGTGTGTCTCCGCACATCCCTCCACATTTCCACATATATATATATACGTATATATATGTACATATATCTGTGTATCCCTATATCTATGTATGTACCTCTTCACACGCATATTTATGTAACTCTCCATGTAGGGATATACTCTCTGTACGTCTTCTGTACATCATCGTATACACACACACGTATATATACATATATATACAAATCTCTGTACATAACTTTATATCTACGTATATACCTGCACATTTATCAATGTTTCCACACATCCCGCAATAGTCTACGTATATCTACGTATGTATATGTACACACCTTTGTGTATCTCTATATATCTATGTAGTTCTCTACGTGTCTCTCCGTATCTCCACTTACCCGTATTCTCCCATCATATCTATATACCTAGAAACGTACAGCGATATACACATATATACATATACATATATATATACGTGTATACTGCTGTACATTTCTATTTATATGCTGTATACAATACTATATACATTTCAGTACATCGATGTATATCTATATATGCACGCCTTTACATCTCTGTGTGTTTCTGGACCCCTCTCAATGTTCCGACATCATCTATGTATCTACCAACCTATCTATCCATCTACCTATCTACCTGTCTTCCCCTCTCTCCATACATATATATACATGTGCCTGTATATCCCTATACATCTGTGAGCGTCTCTGTATATCTACATATCCGTCTTTCTTTACGTTTCTCTCTCTCTAATATATAGGCGCCCGTACATATAAATGTTTGAGCGTCTCTATATATCTCTTGACATCTTTCATCTCTTTACATCTCTGCAACTGGTAATCCCATTGCACCTTTACGTGGCCATATCTACTTACATATATACACACGTTTGCATCCATCTAAGTATACCAATCTATTGTACTATCTATCTATCCACCAATACATATATGCGTATCGATAATGCCTGTACACACATGTCACGCCTGTGTTTCGGTGAATATAAGTGCGCGTCCATACACATTCGGAGCACGGCCGCATACAGAGACTACCCCTCGGCATCGCCCTCTCTGCCTCTCTCTCCCTCTGTGCATCTCTATCTCTGTGTCTCTCTTTCCCTGCTTCTCTCTCTCTGCTGTCTCCCTGCTGTCTCCCCCTGTCCCTGCTGTCTCCCCCTGTCCCTGCTGTCTCTCCCTGTCTCCCCCTGTCTTCGCTGTCTCCCCCTGTCTCCGCTGTCTCTTCCTCTCTCTGCTGTCTCCCCCTGTCCCTGCTGTCTCCCCTTCTCTGCTGTCTCTTCCTCTCTCTGCTGTCTCTCCCTCTCTCTGCTGTCTCCCCCCT
>KL647293.1:1515428-1666732 GCA_000727475.1 Sarcocystis neurona
TGCTGTCTCCCCCTGTCCCTGCTGTCTCCCCTTCTCTGCTGTCTCTCCCCCTCTCTGCTTCGCTCTCACTCTCTCTCTCTGCTGTCTCTTCCTCCCTCTGCTGTCTCTTCCTCCCTCTGCTGCCTCTCCCTGTCTCTGCTGTCTCCTCCTCTCTGCTTGTCTCTCTTCCCATCTCTACCTTCGCTTCTACAGCCCTCTTCCTCCGCTTCTCTCTCGCTCTGTTTCTCACTCTCTCTCGCCTTCGTCCTCTCCCTCACTGCCTCTGTGTCTCTGTTGAACCGCTCCTGTGTCTCTTTGACCCCCTCCTGTCTCTCTCTTTCCCTGCCTCTATCTCTCTCTATCTGCTTCTCTCTCTATCTATCTGTCTGCTTTTATATCTCTCTGCGTCTCTCTCTGGCTTTTTCCATCTGTGCCTCTCCCTGCCTTTCGTTCAACCTTTCCCTGTCTCTTTCTCGCTCTTTCCACCTGCATTTGTCCCTCTGCCTTTTTCTCCGCCTCTCTGCCTGTCTCTGTCTCTCCGGCAATTTCCTTGCCTTTCTCCCTGTGTATCTCTCTGTGTGAACGGGTAGACAGCTGCTGCTGCGCTGGTAGACACCCGCAGAGAGAAGAACCATTCGCCGCAGAGGAGTGTACGAATAGATGGCGGGCTTAGACGGTACTTTGCCTGCGATTGCTGCTGCTCGCCTGCCGCTCCACTCCTGTTCCTGTTGCTCTCCTCCTACTACACCTTCTCCTGGCTGCTTCGGGTGTACGCCCCCCTGCTACCCACTGGCTGCTGCTCTTGCGACGGCTCCTACGGCTGCTGCCGCTGGATTGCTGCTGCTGCCGCTGTTGGGCTGCCGGTGCTGCTGTCTCTGTTTGGCTGCTTCTGTGGAGCTGCTCCTCGTCGCTCTTGGGCTGCTGCTGCTGATGCGCTGCTGCTGCTGCGGCGGCTGTCAACGACGAGCGAGTTGTAGGGCGGCTTACCAGGTGATGGATGCTGCCGACGGGCTGTCGCTTTAAATAGAGGAGGCCCCTGCATAAGCAGCAGTAGCAGCGACGCTCAGACAGCAGCACCTCTGCAGATACAGGACAATACATAGGTATATACGTACACACGACCCCCTACACGCATACGTACAAACAGAGTCATACTCCGGTACACAAACCTATCGATCCAGCTGTCAGTCTGTCTACCTATCTATCTATCTGTGCAGATATATATATGTATGTTCACATACGTGAGCGTATGTACGTACGTATACGTGTGTATACACACATGCACATGTGTATTCAGATACTGAGACACTGCCCCCAGCTAGGTTCCACAGCCGTACAGATAGTCGAGAAAAAAGACTAAGACACATGCGTGCTGACGTGTGTCGGAAGCTGCGGGCGCTCCTCAGAAAAAGCTACACTTCGACGGCGGAGGTTGCGTGCCAGCACCGGTAGACACTGCCTTCTTGCAGTTTCTGGTGTACGTACAGACCAAACGAACACGTCTGTATGTACGGGCGTGCATCACCCCCGTGTACCAAGTTCGATTTCTTCAGGGAGAACGCCGTATGCACAGGTGTGGTTATCAACCGCACACGGAAATTCAGGGAAATGGCATGCGTCAATGCCCAAACAGACACTGCGAGTCAATAGGGAAATCTAGAGAGGCAGACGGAGAGACGAAGGCAGAAAGAGACAGAGAGGGAGACACAGGCAGACAGAGACAAACGGATAAAGAGACACGGAGGTATACAGAGGGAGACACGGAGAGATACGGAGGGAGACACGGAGATATACGGAGGGAGACACGGAGAGATACGGAGGGAGACACGGAGAGGGCCAGATAGAGGTACGCCCTAGAAAATGCTACACACGTAGAGAGAGGGGCTTAGACACACATTTATCTGCTGAGACAGACATATTTATACGACGCATATACATCCTTGTCCAGCTGCTGCCATATTGATGCGAAGGAGGAGACGAGCCGCTCGAGCGACAGCGGGAGAGACCTCGGCCGAGACACACCCTGGGAGATAAACAGATAGATAGCGTCTTCTAAGAGAAGAGCCAGAGGAAGAAGAGAGTCCTACGTATCAATATACACACGCCTGTGTCGACGTCTATATATATGTAAATATATTTTTATATGCAGTGGTCGAGGGCCCTCTGTCTCAATGTTGAAGAGCCATAAGCCCGCGCATGCGTACGTACGCGTAGAGAGCGGCAGTAGTGAAGAGTGAAGAGACGGCAGTGCGAAGAGAACACGTGCATGCGTGACTTCGTCACACACAGCCAGGTGGTTCCACACACGCGTGGAGATAGAAGTATGGAGAGGAGTGTACACATTGAGACAGAGGGCCCTCGGCCACTGCATATAAAAATATATTTGCATATGTATAGACGTCTACACGGGCGTGTGTATACTGATGTGTAGGGCTCTCTTCCTCTGTATTACACAAACATATATATACAGAGAGAGAGACAAATAGAAAGGAGTGTGACACATCTGCACGGGTATACGCTGGTGCGTAGAACTCTCTGCCTTCGTATATTCAGCCACACATATATATATGTGTGTGAATAAATGTAGAGAAAGAGCAGACTCCGATGCCTGTCTCGGTTTTATGAATAATGAAGAGGGACAGGGAGAGAAAGAGAAAGTCCACACAGAGTGGGAAGCTCGCAGCAGCAGTCGTATTACTCGAGAATGTGTGCCGTCCACTCTGCAGCAAGCGGCTCCGCCAGAGGCCCCGACAATTTCAAAAAGTGATCCAAGTCGCCCCCTGCATCAAACCCAATTCAAATACACACACACGTATATACACACCTACACATATATGTATATACATATGTGTATACATATATATACATATATGTATATATGTGTATATACGTATATGCATATATACACATATGGGTATACACATATATATACATATGCATGTGTGTCCAGTATAGTGTGTGCACATAAGTGTTTATAACGACGGAACATGCGCACACACACATACACGTGTAGACATATACAGCACTATTTTCCTACTACAGAGCCGACGTGCTTATATTATATATATGCGTGTCGTTGCATCTTCATACAAAGGGTCACCTGCTTTACACAAGCGTATACATGTCCACATATGCATTCACACGCATTTACATAGGATACATATATATATGTATAATTATGCTGCATATATATATATATAATGCTGTATATACATGTATATATATATGTATATAGATATAGCTATGTAGACACTGATGCAGGTATGGATATAGATAACATGGGAACATGCGCGTGTATATATACATGTAGTAAGAAACGACAGAGGAAGTGATGAGTGGTGAAGAGACAGAGAGAGAGTGGTATTTCCCTATTACAAAGCAGCGGCACATATGTATGGATGTATGGATGTATGTATGTATATATATACATGCGTGTATATATAGATATATATGCATGTATGTATGTGCATGTCACTTTAGCTACATATATATACATTCACGTGCTTTGCACGAGTTTATACACACGTAAATATTTGTGGATAGGAGTACGCGCAGATGCACACGTAGGTGAGGAAAGTCATTTTTCACTCACACAGCAGATGTTCTACGGTCTGATAAACTGCTGCCTCTCCTGCCGGTGGAGTCCTGCCGCGGCCCGGTGCTGCTGCTAGGAGAGGGGGCTGCTGCGCGGCTGCGTTTTGGTGCACTGCCGCTGTGCTGCTGCTGCTGCTGACGGCGAACGCGACAGATCCTCCTTATCTTTCTGCAGGTCTACGTGCTATTCCCGAGTGCTGTATATATGCTGGTATAGCTGCATGTCTATATATAGGTGGATATCTACATATTGCTTCTCATAGATACATGTGTGTCTGTGGGGTGGGAGGCTGAGGGAACGCGGGGCAACGCCTTCTTATTTTTCTGCATATCTACGTGCTTCATGAGTGTGCCTGTGCCTCTCTATATGTGCCTGTCTATATGGCTGTTCCGCCGCTGCTGCGCTGCTGTCCGGGCTCTCTCTCCTCGCTGCGGCTGCAGCTGCTGCGCTCCCGCTGGTGTACTGCTGCTGCTGCCCTGCTCTCAGCGCACGCATGCCGCTGCTGCGCCGTGCTGCTGCTGCGCTGGGCCGTTGCTGCTGCTGTTGCTTATTACCCTCGCAGAACTCGAGGATGCTGGCGAGGACGTCGTTATTCATTTCAAAGCAAGCTTTCATTTCTACGATCTGTACGAGCAGCAGCACCCCACAGCAGCAGCAGCGGCGGCAAAAGAGAGGGTCGCGTGCAGCAGGACAACTAGCCAAAATTTTCGTCGACGCATTCCAGGCAGCGACCGCGACAGCAGCGGCAGGAGGAACAGGGACGGCGACAGCAGCAGCAGGAGGGACAGGGACAGCGGCGGCAGGTGCAGGAGGAACAGGGACGGCGGCAGCAGCACCACCCTAGGGAGCAACAGCGGCAGAGCAGCAAAAAGCAACCGCAGTAGCAACAGCAACAGATCACCACCTCAGCAATAGCAAGAGCAGCGGCAGTGAAGCCAGGGAAAGCAGAAACAGCAGGAACGCTCGTGGCTGCATCAGGAAAACAACAAGAGCAATAGCAGTCGCAGCAGCAACAGCAGCAACCGCAGCAACCCCAGCAGCAGCAATAGCAGGTACAACAGTGCGCCCCACGTGCAACGGCACGAGCCGCGGTAGTAGTAGTAGTAGTGGTAGTAGTAGTAGTAGTAGCAGTAGTAGTCGTAGTGGCAGTAACAGCCACAGCATTAGCTAGAAGAAGTGCGAGCTGCAGCAGCCCTGCGTCTCAGCAGCACCAACGTCGAGTCTCAGGGGGCAGCAGAAGCAGCAAACGTACTGCAGCTGCAGCAACCGCAGCGGCATCATATGCGGGTGCGGCGGCGGTTGGCGCGAAGAAGCAGCAGCAGCAGCAGTAGCACCATTAGCTCGCGCAGCAGCAGCATCTGCTGCAAGCAGTGAGAGAGCACTTGCGACAACACCGGGAGCCGGGAGACGCAGGAGACAGCCTCCTGCAACAACAACAGCAGATGAGATCTCGTAGTAACAGCAGCAGCAGTAGTGGGCAGCAGAAGACAGCTCGTACGAACACCAGCAGCGGCAAGAGACTGACGTGGGGGTGAGGAAGAATGTCCTTGTGGATCTCAATTTCATTTTGAACGCGCTTGACGATCTGCCACCGGGCACTTTCTTTTTCCACCGCCGACAGGACGTGGAGCTTTGCTGCCAGCACGTCGCAGGTCAGGGGGTCGAACACCTGCGTGCCCAACAAGAAGCAGCGGCAGCGTACAGCAGCAGCAGCACCCCACAGAAGCAGCAGCAGGAGCAGTGGCAACTCACAGCAGTGTAGCAGCACGAGCAACAATCCACAGCATGGCAGCAGCGGCAGCAGGAGCACCCCACGGCAGCAGCAGCACGGGCAGCGGCAACTCACAGCATTGTGGCAGCACGAGCAACAATCCACAGCATGGCAGCAGCGGCAGCAGGAGCACCCCACGGCAGCAGCAGCAGGGGCAGCGGCAACTCACAGCATTGTAGCAGCACGAGCAACAATACACAGCATAGCAGCAGCGGCAGCAGCACCCCATGGCAGCAGCAGCAGGAGCAGCACCCCATGGCAGCAGCAGCAGGAAAAGCACCCCACGGCAGCAGCAGCAGGAACAGTCAAAGCATCGGTACCCAGGCAGCGCAGGCAGTGGCAAGGCTGCATGCAGGAATTGCACCAAAACACAGCGGCTGCGGTGCAGTATCTAATAGCAGCCTTAGCACGACTGCAGAAAGCGCAGCACGGGCTGCGCCCTCGCATGCACAGAAACTGCTGCTATCGACGGCACAAGCGGCAGCAGCGATAGCAGCACCACATGTAAACAAACAAGACAGCGAGCCGCAGCAGGAAACCAAACGGCAACAGTGCCTCAAATATCGGCGGCACAGCGGGCAGCAGCAGCAGCAACAGAGCACGCAGCAGCAGCTGCAGAACGGACAGCAGCCGGATGCGGGGCAGCAGCAACAGCAGCAGACCGGGCAACAGCCGAGTGCGCATCAGCAGCAGCAGCGGCACAGCAGACAAGGCAACAGCCGAATGCGCAGCAGCAGCAAAAGCAGCGCATACGCCAAGAATCTCCCACCGTCTCGTCGGGTTAAGAAGGATGGGCAGCCGCCGCGGCAGTGCAAACAGCCTTGTCGGTATATGGAGACACACGCAGCGACAGCAGCTGGCCGCTTCAATAGAGTCGCTGTCATATTCGAGACGGATGTGCTGCTGTTGCTGCTGCCATTGTAGGTGCATCTCGAGCACTCACGCCGGTGCAGCGGGTGCTGAGGCTGCTGCTGCTTGTGCTGCTGCTTCTCCCTCTCCTGCAGCAGGTGGCTGTTCTGCTGCCGTGAGGTCTCTGCAGTGCCTTTGCAGCCATCAGCCTTCCTTTGCTCTCAGTGAGCCTGCCCCTGCTGCTGCAAGTGCTGCTGTGTCTGTGATTACCCCTGCTGCGGCAGTTGATGCTGCCGCTTCACTTCCTGCTGCAGCTGCAGCTGCTGTTCGTGTGTTGCTTGTGCTGCTGGAGCAGGAAGTTCCTACCTCCCAGACTTCTGCAAATCCTCCCTTCCCGAGAAGATTGAGCAGGCGGTAGCCGCGCTTCAACTGATAGAAGTTGCTGAACGCCGAGTTCGCCTGCCGGCAAAGTCGCAGCAGCAGCAGCAGTGGCCTCCGCGGTCCTTCTGCTTGCGTACAGCAGCTATAGCAGGAAGAACGACAACTCTGCTACATCTCTCTGCATCCCCGCCATCAGCAACAGCGACAAATCAACTGCGACGCACTGCTCGTGCTTGCGCAACACAGCTGCAACGAGAAGGCGGACGTTATCTGCTTCCGTGCAGCAGCAGCAGCAGCAGCACGGGAAGTCAATATCTATTGGACCTTCGCAAGTACGCATCGCGTAAACACCAGTAGCTGATACAAGCAGCCGCACACAGAGCGGCAACGGAAGAGGCAGCAGCTGCATCCCAAATTGCGGTAGCAGCGAACAGCAGCAGCAGCGATCACCAGCAGCAGCAGCGAGTACCAGCCGTAGCAGCAGCGAACACCAGCTGCAGCGGCGACTGCCAGCCGTAGCAGCGGCGAACAGCAGCAGCAGCAGCAGCGGCAAGCAGCAGCAGCAGCAGCGAACAGCAGCAGCAGCAGCGAACAGCAGCAGCAGCAGCGAACAGCAGCAGCGAACAGCAGCAACAGAGAGCAGTAGCAGGAGATAGCAGCACCAGGAGAGAGCACCGGCACCAGAAATATGAGGGGTGGCAGCAGCACCCGGGTCAGACCGGGAGCATGCAACGGCATTTCTACAGCCAGTATACGCCGGGGGATAGCTAGCGGAACAACAAGGATGCATAACGCAGCACCAGAAGGTGAGAATTACAAACACATATATGTATATATATATATGTATATATGCGTATATAATTATGTGGTTATATATATATATATGTATAATCATATACGTGCATACATATACATACACACATACATATGGGTGTCCAAGCATGCGCACATACAGAGGTATATAGAGACACGCACGTATATATGTATTCGTGTATATATGCATGTGTGTACTAGACGAATACATACCCACATGCGTATATATATATATATTTATAGAGAGAGAGAGGGAGATAGGTAGACAGACAGATAATGTAAATATGTACGTATGTGTGTATTAGACGGATACATCCGTACATATCTATATATATGGAGATATATATAGAGAGAGAAGGGTACACACGTGCATTCGTATTTATACATGTATTTAGCTGGATACACACGCCTATATACGTGTATATATATATATATATGTGTATACGTATTCGACGTGTGTGTGTGTGTGTGTATATACATATATATATATATATATACGTATACACAGAGGCATGTACAGACTGACACCCGAGGTACCTGAGCGAGGAAAAGCTTCGACTGCTTCAGAAGGCGGTAGCGATTGCTGTCAAGTTCTCGCTTCATACTGTAGAGCAGATTATTCTCCTGCATTTTCAAAAAACAGAACACCACCCCCATCCGCATGTATGCACGTGTACGTCATTCTGGCGAGATCTACATACACCCACGAATACGTACATGTATGTGGGCATGCACGGTGGATGTATGTGTACACCATTCGGGCGATATCCACACATATGTATATACACATATGTGGACATATACATAGAGAGATAGGTAGATATACGTACATATAAATGGGTGCGCACGGCACCACCAGTATCTGCATATGCATGTATACACCATTCTGGCTACATACATATATATATAGAGAGAGAGAGGGATACAGAGATACGCATGTATACAAGTATGTATATTAGAGAAAGATATACACATATATATAGATATACACATACGCATGCATAGATATATCTATATCTGTGTATTTATGTGTATGAGGGCATGTACAAGGAGTGGAGGAGAACACACAGATGTACAACTGGCCCAGTTTCGATAGCACTGCACGACGACCGGCTGCCTTCTGCACGAGTCTCATATTAGCGCAGGTATATATACGAAGCCACACAGAGAACGCCGAAAGCCAGACGCAGAGCAAGAAAGGGGCAGCAAAAGAGAGACAGAACGGGAGACAGTGCGAGAAAAACAGCGGTCTACACATATGAAGCCATACATATGCATGCATACATATACATATATGCGTGTATACATACATACGTATATATATATATTTAATCAGTATACATACATATAGATACATATATGTATGTATACATGTATACGCGTGTACGTGTCTATACATATACACGTATATATGCGTATACATATACGTACAGGCGCACATACATACACACGTAGGTACACAGATACACAAATACCTACGCATGTATACAAACACACATATATATGTATAATATATATATGCATATGTACGTATATACACGTATGTATGTGTACGTATATACACATCTGTGTGCATGTTTACGTATATAGCTACGCACTTGCATACACATATATTCACACGCATATACACAAGCATGTGTGACACGCTGCGTACACGCATACACGCACATCTGTACACTTGTACATCTACCCACATACATATATATATATATACACATATATATGCGCACATATAAATGTATATATGTATGTGTATACACGACACTATACAGAAAATAGTGCAGTAGATACCTACTTGTATACTTGTGACTTATGTATGTCACAAGTACACATGTATACATATATACGCTCTGTGCGATACGGAAACACATATATATATATATATATGTATATGTGTATAATCCTCTTGTGTTTGTATATGTGTTTATGTATGTGTGTGTCTGTATCTGTGTGTATACCACCAAGATACACATATATATTTTCTCGGCGAGTGAGTGTGTATAGATGTCTAGAAGACAGACAAATGTACATATGTACATAGGTATATGTGTATGGAGAAAGAGCGAGACAGAGAGTATATGTAAATATCCATATAAGTAGATATACAGATGTAGATATAGATAGAGACGGCGGGAAGAGAAGACGGAGGAGGAGGAGATGCCAAACGAGAGACGGGGCAGAACAGCAAGTGCACCTGCAAAAATGGAAGAAAATGAGATGAAGAAGAGACGAACAGCAGGCAGCACAATCGAAGGGAAACGAATCGAAGAGGAGAAGAACGCGTACGAGGACGTGAGACGCGCGATCTGCACCATGCAACATGCGGCAGATCCCCACGGCACCAAATACTCCAGCAGCTTTCCACACGCACGTATATATATATATGTCTATTAATATGAATACATCTATATGTATATAGGAATTGGGGAATTATGTACATATACGCTAATATACACACATGAACATATGTGCACGCGTGGAAGTATATACCTGTACACATATATGCGTGCGTGTATAACGAGCACTACGGAATGTATGCAGATAGATAAATAGATAAATAGGCAGACAGGTGAATAGATTGACAGACGGACACAGACAGATAGATATAGATGTCCCAAATGAATAGGGGTAGATAAATATAGACAGACAGATACAGATAGATGCATATAGACAGATAGATAGATATAGGTGGACAGATAGATATAGACAGATAGATAGATATATATATATATAGAGAGAGAGAGAGAGATAGAGACATATACACATAGACAGATATAGATAGATAGATACGTATAGATAGGCAGATAGATAGATCAGCTGTGCACGTAGTCGTATCTAGTAACGCGAACAGTGCCTACACGGGCGCATAAATATATATATATATGTAAGTAGCCGTGGCGAATGTATAGGGGAAGATAGGTAGACCGGTTCACATGTAAACAGGCTTGCACGCAGCAGCCGTATGTTGCAGTAGAGGACGTACATACACAAACAAATGTATATACGCATATATGTCCACGCATATTAGTTTAAATATACGTATGTTGATACATATACACATATATATACATGTGTATAGGTGCGTGTCTATAACTAGGAATACGGAATATATGTACGTAGATAGATAGACCTGCCAAGGTTGGGTTGTACATGTATCACGTCCACACAGGCAGACATACAAATACGCGCGTGTCCGCATGCGCGCAGGTAGCTGCCGCAGCACGAGGTAGAAGTTGATAAAAAATCCCCAATACTTCTTCTGACATTCGAACGGCTGCCCTTTCACGCTGCTGCAAAAATAACTGGCCACCCGTGATACGCACCCATCAAACAGGCTTACCCGTACACGTCTGTATGTATGTATGTATGTATATGTATACATAAATAGAGAGACAGATGTATACATATATACATTTATATGGGTAGACAGATAGATAGATAGATAGGTGTACACGTGTAAATATGAGATGAGAGACATATATATATATATATATGTACAGAGGGAGAGACAGAAAGATAGATGGATAGATCAATAGATAGACATACACGTATATTTATATTTTCTATACACACATACATGGGCATACAAATCTACGTGAACAATAATACACGTGTGTGTGTGTGTCTGTGTGCATGCATGCACGAATATATGGAAATATACAGCTATACATATATATATAGATATAGAGAGATAGACAGATAGGAAAACAGATAGATACATAGAAGAGTACACAGAGAAATAGATAGATCTATACCTATATCTGTATCTATGCTGAGGCATACATGTACACGTATATATATAATATGTATACGTATGTAAATGGGGGCGCAGGCAGACACACATATACGTACATCTGTACATATTCTACACTATATATGTACACCTGCATGCAGTTCTACGGGCACAAGAATGCAAGCATATCTTTGTAGACGTATATCTCTCTGTACACCACATTGCGCTTCATCTACACATCTACACATATGGATGGAAAAAGACAGAGACAGAAGAAGAAGGGAAAATGAATGTAGAAGAAGAGAAGCTGCGGCACATAGACATCCCTCTATATATATATATAAAAGCACGTGTAGGCGCTTCTACGTGCCTGAACCTATAGCCTACCCATGCGGCGACACTCGCAGGACTACCTGCTGCAGTTGTACTGAAGGCAGACTGCTGTGGCGCTGTGATGCGCCAGCCGCGGTGACAGCAGCCTCCTGCTGCGGCGTGCATAGCAGCCTCTGCGCGTTGCCGGTGTCGCAGCAGTAGCGGTAGCTGCCGCTGCTGTTGCAGCGAGCTCGTGCTGCTGGTGCTGGTATTTCGGCTGCTCTGCTTCTGCTCGTGGTCCACCGGGCACCTTCCCCGCTGCTACAGCTGCTGCTGCTGCGCGCTGTCGCTTCTCGCTCAGTGTATTTGCTGCTGCCGGCCTGTGTGGCTCTGGCGCCGCTGCTACTGCCGTTTTTCCTGCTATGGCGTTCTCGCGTGCTACGGCTGCTCTTGGCTGCTGCTGCTGCTGCTCTGCTTTGCTGTTGCTGCCGCTGTGCTTTGCTGCTGCTGTTTCTGCTGCTGTTGTGTTTTCTGCTGCTGCTTCTGCTGCTGCTCGGCTTTGCTGCTGGTGCTGCGCTGTTTTGCTGCTGCCTCTCTGCTTCGCTGCTGCTGTTGCTGCTCTGCGCTGCTGCTGCCGCCGATCGTACCTTCAGGACTCGGGCGCGGAGCTGCTGCAGTTCTGCGGCGGGGGTTCGGTAGACGCACGGCAGCCACCTGCAGCAGCGAGACGCCGCGGAGGCAGCAGCACACCCGTCCGCCTCCTCTTCGATCTGCAGCTCCTCTTCCGTCTGCTGTCTCTCCCGTTGGTCTTCGCTTTTCGGCAGCCGTTCTCCTGCTGCTGCACCACAAGCCTTTCCTCTTCTGCTGTTGCTTCTTGTTTCTCCTCTTCGCGCCCCCGCTCGGCACGGGGTGGCGCCGCCGCCGCCGCTGTCGCTGCTGCAGCAACTGTCGCTGTCGCTGCTGCCGCTGCTGGCGACGCTGCTGCTGCTGCTGCACCACCGCCGGTGCCGCCTGCCGTCGAGCCGCCTCCGCTTCCTTCTCCTCTGCGGCTCTCCTGCAGCAGCAGCCTGCTGCACCACGAGTGCCGCGCAGCGCCGCAGCAAGTAGTACACGTGCGACTGATTATTGCATCGCAGCAGCAGCAGAGAGCAAGCACAGCAGCAGCAGCATTACCCGCGGAGAAGAAACGTCGCCGCAGCTGCCACATACAAAAGCTGGGGGTACACGAATGCCACACTTATGAAGGCAATGCAACATGTCACCAGAGGAAACCCAGTTCACCCCGCAGCAGAGGCGAGCAGTGGAGCTGCAGCAGCTGCAGCAAGCAGAGAGACAGACGCGATGGCGAGGCTAAAGCAACCAGCGACACAGTACTTCTACATACACACATACATATATGTATATGTATGTGTATGGATACATATCTAGATGAAGTACCCTTCTAAAGATACGTGTGTACGCATATCCACCCGTAAAGTTTTTCTACCTCTCCTCCATATGTAAATATATATACGGACACACACACGTACATACGTATGTATCACACATAGACACAAATAAAGCTGTTAAAAGCCACCACACACGTGTATGCGGGCAGCTCCAGACACATACGTTTACTTGCGTCTTGAGCAGCTTTCTAGATATATAAAGGAACGCATGCTCAGGCAGAGCGGCTGGCGGAGAGGCACTTCTTTCATCTGCTTCTTCACGTATAGAGCACCAGCGGGGACGCAAACTTCCAAGGGCAGGGAGGAGGGTCATCGCAGGTGCAGCACGCGCAGGGAAACGAGGAGGTCGAGCAGCGGAAGAATGCAGGAGATAACCGGGAAGAGAAACTCGTCGTCCGTGGCGCGACACGAAGAAGAAACGGACTGCATACACGCCTTTTCCCTGAGCAGATGCATGCAGTCGTACATGCATGCCTCGTACTGGTGACTAAACCAGGAATGACACTGAGGCTCGAAGAAAAAGTTTGCTCCCATCACTATATATATAAACGTTATAAACTTAGAAGTGTATATATGTGTATATATCAACCATATACACAGAGATACATATACACACATGTCTTATTCACATACGTATACATATATCTGTAAATACGTAAATCCTACTCACCTACGCACACACACATACGTGTATATGTATATATATATGTACACCTTATTCACGTAAGTATGTACATATATATATATAAATGTTATAGACATAAGAGTTTACGTATATATACAGATAATCCTCCTTTACAGACGTATATATACATATACCATTCACAGAGGAATGCATATATATATGCATATGTGTACCCTACTCACTATGTATGTATGCGTATATCTTATTCACATAATTCTATATGTATACGTACGCAAGAACGTTACACATGGTACGCATATATATATATATATATACATATACATTACTCGCAGAAGTACGTACATATATATATTTACATGCGTGTGTACATACATATGTATATACATACGTATATACCGTTCTAAGGTGAGTATATACATATGTATAAACCTTACTCACGGATATATATATACATATACATATATGTGTATATATATATATGTATATGTGAACCTCATTGGCATAAATATATACACATATATATATCAACCTTATTTATTTTAGTATACATATACAAAACTTATATACTCAAGTCCGCAGACATATATACGTACGTCAAAAACCACATACAAATACGTCTATATGCATACATAAAACTTGCTCACGAAAGTGTATATATATGACATATACGAGTACACATAAATACGTAGGTACACATATATATATATATAGGCATGCAGACCTGATAATCTCCGTGTGTACATGCTGCTGAAAAGCCGCACGCCCCGGCAGTGGCGTCTTTCTGCCTGAGACGAAGAGTTCACAAGTACTACGGAGCCACCAACAGAGCGACGCCATACGTGTGGACGCCAATATAAAAAAGAGCAAGAGAGATAGAGAGAAAAAGGATGGCGGGCGCGCGCATGGTTGCACGAAAGTGCCAAAGTTTGTAAAGGACGGCGGAAGGAAAAGCCACACAAAAAAAAAGCCCGATATGAGCATCGGAGCGAAAAAGAGAGACAGCGAGACACGCCCAGGCCTGCACAGAGACGAGACGCAAAGGAAGGTGGAGAAGAAGGAGAAGAATAGGCGGAGAAGAATAGGCGGACGCAGAGGAAGAGAAGATGGTGGATATATACAAACAGCGACGTCCAGAAGGAGGACTCACAAGGAGATAATAGACGCCTCTGGAAGGCCGTGCGAAAGACGGTTAAAAACACAGTGTGGGGCATCTGCTGCTGCTGGTGCTTCTTTCCTCTTCGTAGCTGCTGCTCTGTGGCACTGCTGAGGGTTGCTGTGTGCCGCTGCTGCTCGGCAGCTTCCTGGTGCTGCTAGTTCCTGCGGCAAGCAAAGGCTGCTGTGACACGCACCTGCCGCTTCCACCCACGACTGCTGCTGCTGCAACTCCACCGCCTGCTGCTCCCGGTCATTGCTGCTGCTGCTGCCGCCCCCTCTCGCTCCCCCTGCTGCTCAGTCCGCTCCTGCTGCTGCCACTCTCTCTCCCTTCCGATGTCGCTGCTGCTGCAACCGGCTGCTGCTGCTGCGCCTAGCGGCTGCTGCTGTTGCTACCTGTCCATCCGCTGTCGCTGCTGCTCCCTCCGCTACTGCTGCTGCCGCTACTGCTGCCGCTGCTGCTGCTACCTCTCTCTGCTGTCGCTGCTGCCCCCTCCGCTGCTGCTACTGCTGCTATTTCTCTTTCTCCCTGCTGCTGAAGCTTCCACCGCTGCTGCCGTGTTACGCCGCTGTTCCTGCTGCTGTCTCGCTTACCTCCACGTGTAGGCATTCGACAAAGACCAACCCGTCTCTGAACGAATCCTGGCTCGGCGGTCGGATCCTGCGGTGTTCACAGATCTCTACACACACCATATATGTGTACACAGATATACATAAAGAGAAAGAGAGAGGAAGAAAAAAAGGGGCAGAGAGAAACACAGGAAGACATTCACATATAGACACCAAGAGCCGCAAAGGTAGAGACAGATAGAGAGAGAGATGGAGAAATATATGTATATACGTGTGTATATATATATATTGACATGTAGACGAAAAATATAGGTATATAGATATATACACAGATATACGTAGATCTATATATCTATATATAGACAGGTATACAGAGAGAGAGATCCACACATACGCATATACATATTTGTCTACTTATATATATATATATACATCTTTGTCTGTACAGGTATAGACACATTTACAGACCTGTTTATATATATAGATATGTATAGCTAGATGGATAGACGGACAGATAGATAGATATGAGTATACAGATATAGATATATACAAGATTATATACATGCAGATATATTTAGATATAGACGTCCATGCATGTAGAAGGAGAGAAATGTATATAAATATATACATATATGCATATGTACATACATAAATAGAGATAAAGAAAGAGAGAGATATACACGTATAGACACAGATATATATGGACGTATAAAGATATATATATAGAGAGAGAGAGAGAAAGAGACACTAGAGAGACATATATAGAGACATATATATACATACATATACGTAGACATAGATACACACAGGTATATATACATATATATGAAGAGATAGATAGACAAATAGAAAGATAGATAGATAGATAAATACAGGTGTCTCTATATAGAGGGAGACAGAGCGATATACATGTGTATATATATATATTTGTACATATATACATAGATAGAGACAGACGTATATAGGAGAATATATACGAATATAGGTATACACACGTAGATTTATATACACAGATACATGTACATAGGTATATATGGATATAAATATATACATATATATGTGTACAGACGCACACAGATGTAAATACGAACTTCACGTACGTCTGTATACGGCGTACATACACATATATACCGGAAGAAGGTGTGTGAAGACTTTTTGTGTTGCATGCGGGTGTGTGGTGGCAGATATTACGGGCGATCGAAGCGTCTTTCATCAAGCCAGAGGAGCTCTCGCGGGACGGGCTCCGGTTTCCAGGCCGCATGCAGCAGGACTGAGTAGCACCCAAACTTGATTTCTCCTTCCTGGGACTGCTGCTGTTGTTGCTGCTCTTCATTTTCTGCTGTCGCCGCTGCTGCTTGCTCTCTCTCTCCTGCAGAGGACGCATCTCCGTCACTTCCCTCCCCCCTCTGTCCTGCGCCGGCCGACCTGCTGTTCTCTTCGTCTTCTCCCTCCGCTTCCTCTCCTTCGGATGCCTCCTGCTGCTCCGCATCTGCTGTCTGCTCTTCTTCTTCGTCTGCTTCGAGGCCGCTTGGCTGTCGCACGCCTCCGACGTCCGTTGCTGCTTCTTCGTCATCTTCGCCTGCGGGCTGCTGCCCTTCCTCTTCTTCTTCTTTGTCCTCTGTTTCTTCCATTGCGTGTTTCTCTCTAAAATATACCACGTGCTGCTGGTGCCGGTATTCTGCTACTTCTGCCTCACGCTGCTGCCTCCCCTCTGCTGCTGCTGTATGGGTAGTGGCAGCGGCAGGCCAGTTCCCTCGGGAAGACGTTACTACTCCTACGCCTCTGACTTCTGCTGCTGGCGTTGCTGCTGCTTCTACCTCTTCCTCTTTCGGTGTTTCGGATGTTCGCTCTGTCTTCGCAGCTGCTTCTTCTGCTGCTGCTGTTTCCTCCTCAGCTGCTGTTCCCCACCAACCCTGTTCCTCCTCCGCTGCTGCTGTCGCGTCCGCTTCTCTGGCTGGTGGTTGCAGCTCTTCTGGTGCTGCTGTGTCACCTGCTGCTGCGCCACCTGCTGCTGTGCCACCTGCTGCTGTGCCAGCTGTTGCTGCTGCTGACTCTTCTCCTCCTGCCTCTTCAGCTGCCGGCGGTGCTGCTGGTGCTTCTTCTCCCGCTGCACCACCAGCAGCAGCAGAGCTGCAGCAGTCTCGCTGCTCGCCTCTGCCGCATTGTCTGCTGTCTCTCCCCTCGTTTGCAGCAGCAGCAGCAGGAGAGGACCTACGACGCAGAGCGTGGGCGCTCCTTAGTGCCGCAGCACCAGCGTCACACTCTCTTCCTTTTCTTTTTAAATTTCTGGGACACCCCACAGCAGCTGCCGCTCCGCCCGTGCCGCCTGCCTCTGATGTCTTGTCGACACACAACCAACTGACGTGTTCTCCCCACACAGCAGCGCCTCTGCTGCCGAAGCTGCTGCCGTCGTTGCAACGCAATGCCGCTTTCCTGGTGCTGGCATTATCGCAGATCCCGCTGCTCGCTTCCGACTCGTATTCTCCACTGCTGCCGCTGCTGCTCCCACTCCTGCGTTTCTGACACGCAGCTGGCGCTGCACTAGCTGCTGCTGCTGCCCTTGTGTGCGTTCCAGGCGTCGACGCTTCTGCTGCTGCAACGAGCCCTCCCACCGCAGCACCACCTGCTGTCTTGTCTGCACAAAGGCACCCCCCCGCCGTTGCAGCTGCTGCTGCTGCCCGTGCTTCTCTCCCTGTCGAGGCTGCTCCTTCTTTTATCCCTAAACAACCTGCTCTTGTGGAATGTGCTGCTGCTGCTGCGGCGTGCGCTGCTGCTACTGCTGCAGACTCGGCTGCAGGCGCTGCTGCTTCGACGTCACGAACATGCTCTGTCGCCTCTCCAGCAGCAGCAGCAGCAACTCCAGCAGCCGCGGCCTCAGCTGCAGAAGCACTCTCAGACCTGAGAGTAGCTGCTGAACACCTACAAGAAGAAGAAGAAGGAGGGGGAACAGCAGCAACAGCGAAGGCAGCAGCAGCAACAGTGGGGTCGGACCCCGCGACAGAGGCAGCAGACGACAAGGATGACGGACAAGGAAGCGCAGCAGCATGTAACGAGGTCGCAAGCTGCTGCTGGTTCTGTTCCTCATTGTCTAGCTCCTCCTGACTCCAGCAGCAGGACGCGCTGCTGCCGCTGGACTTCTGCGCTCGGGCTAGGCCGCTGCTGCTGTCGGCGCCGCTGTTGCTGTTGCTGTGGGCGCCGCTGTTGCTGCTGCTGCAGCGACCTTGCAGGGTGTCGGCAAGCATCAGGAGCATCACGCCGCTGTGGCCATCTTCCTCTCCGTCCTCCGCGTGACCTGCTCCTGCGTCTGCGGACGATTCTGCGGTCGCATTCTCCGCCCCGCTGCACGCGGACAAACTATATTGCTGCTGCGTGTCGTCTGCAGCAGGGACTGCTGCTGCTGTTGCCTCTGCAGCAGACTGCCCCTTGGCTCCTGCAGCACATCCATCTGCTCTGGCTGCCGAGAATGTCGCGCAGTCACTCGCTGCTGCCCTCGCGTCCGTAGCAGCTGTCGCTCCCGCTTGAGGGCAGCCTCCTGCTGTCTCTGTGTTTCTCCTTTTCGCTGCATCTCTCTCCACGTAAAACGGCTGCGTACCTTTGTCAATCTGCGCGCCCCCCACCTGCTGCACACGATCCTCTTGTCCGTCCGGCTGCTGCAGCTGCGCACTTCGGCGTGAAGACGCCTGCGCCTCCTGCGCCGTCACCTGCCGCCGGTCCTCCTTGCGATGCTGCAGTGCCGCTCCTCCGCCCCGCTGCTGGTGCGCCCGCGCCTGCTGCTGTTGTATCCCCGAAGTGTACGTACACCGCAGGCCGTGTCCCTGCAGTGTGGTGGGGATCTCCTTCGACACGTCGCATCTGCATGCGCGAACTTCCGCTTTGACGCCGTCGACCGAACTGTCCGTCTCTACTGCAGCAACAGCAGCAGCACCAACGACAGCAGCACCAAGAGCAGCAGAGGCGGCAGGAGGGGTACCAGCAGCAGCTGCAGATGGCGGTCCGCAGGAAGACGCCTCTTCCCTTTCTCTTGTCGCAGTGACGCCGTCTTGCCCAAAGATACACGTTGCAGCAGCGGCTTCTGCATCTTCTGCCTTGGCACCGGCTGGCTCGTACCTGCCGTACGCATGCGCGTGACACATCGTGTCTCCTGCTGTCGCTGTCGTTCCGTCCGCTGCCGCAGCTGCTGCTCTCCCTGCTGCTGCTTCTGGTCCCGCTTCCTCTGCGACATTCTTTCTCTTGACTCCTCCTCTTCCTTCACTTACCACCTCCGTCGGCGGGGGTACTTGTGGTGAGAACGCAGCCCGGCCGCTGCTGCTGATGCTGCTGCTGTTGCAGACGCTGCTGCTGTAGTTGCTGCCGCTGCGGCAGTCCTCGCCGCGACGTCCTTGGATCGCAACGCACGGGGCCCGCCCGACCGCGCGCCTGCTCCTGTCGGCTGCGCTTTCGATGTTGTCATCTCTGGCTGAGCTTCCCACGCTGCTGCCGGCTGCTCTTCTGACGCTGTTGTCGGCTGCGCCAGCTAGGCTTCTGCTAACTCCAAGACGACTGGTGCACAAGTAGCTGCTGCTGCTGCTCGTGAAGACCGAACCTCCTCCTCCTCCACTGCGGCTGGCGAGGTGGGAACTCTGCACGGTGCAGTCGCTGTGAGAAAACCTGCTGTTCCTGCAGGAGGAAGAGGAGGGACTTGGGCAGACGTGCTCCGCCGAGAGCTCACTGTCAGCAGCAGCAGCAGAACCTTCGGTGGCAACAGCAGCAGCAAAGCCATCCACCGGGGCAGCACAACCACCAGCCGCAGCTGCAGAAGCACCAGCAACAGAATAATCCTCGGCAGCAGGAAGGGGAACAGCAGGAGCGATCGGAGACGCAGAGACACGAGCAGAAGGACGCGCTGTACGCAAGTGGACGTGCATTTCTTCAAGCACCCGCAGCAGCTGCTGCAGTTCTCCATCTGCTGGTCGCTGCTGCTGCGTCTCCTGCTGTTGCCTCTCCTGCTGCTGCTGCTTCTGCTTTTCGTTCTGCTGCTGCTGCTGCTGGTGCCGCTCCCGCTTCGTGTGGTGCTGTGGAAGCTGCGCCTGCTGCTGCTCTTCTGCCGACTCCGGCTCCTGCTGCTCCGCCCTTCCGCGCGCTGCCTGCAAAGCGGCTGCGGCCTTGAGAGCCTCTGCAACCATCTGCCGCAGCTTCTCCTGCTGCTGGAGCAGCGCCCGCTCTCGCGTCCTGCAGTGCCGCATGCACATATTGCAATCTTCAGATCACAGAGATGTACAGAGAGAGAAACGTGTCTACTTTCTCTTACGAAAAGAAAGAGAAAGACATAGACAGAACACGTCAAAGGTAGACAGACAGAGAGACGGAGGCACCCACAGATAGACACAGATCTACAATATACGTGTGGGCCGCTGCTGACAGTTGTACACAAGCAGAGAGAGACTGGGCAGGCAGCGGCACAGAGCACCCGTTCGCACGCGGATTTTTCCCGGTTGCGCAGTGGTAGAGTGGCCCCCCCTGCGTGGGGTCTGTCTCCTTAACAAAACAGAAGAAATCTTTCCTTTGCAGAGAGAGGCAACGTTTGTCAACCCCTGCGGCAGAAGATCTACGGACGTGACTTCACCCCTAGGCGGACGCGCCCCCCGGAAAACTCATGTCCCCTACGTAGTCTGCATGCACCGAAGTTCTTGGCACTGCCAACGAGCAGAAGCACAGCAGCGGGACTCTCTTGGCTGCGCGTTTTCTCTCGAATTTCTTGGGCAGACAGCCATGTGCGCGCCCGCTACTGCTGCTGCTCTTCCGGTGCGTACGTGTGTGTGCGTCACTTTGGCAAATTCTTCTCGGAGAAGGAGCCGGCCACTGGCGGCTTCGGTTACCTGCAGCGCTCGGCCTTCTGGGTGACGCACGCGAGAAGCCGCTGCTGCTGTTGCAGCTCCCGCTGCTGCTTGCGGAACGAGCAGCGTTCCGCCCGCTGCTGCTGCTCCTGCTGCTGCAGCTGCTGCTGGTGCTGCTGCTGCAGCTGCTGCTGTTGCTGCTGCAGCTGCGCCACAAACACCCGACGCAGACGCTGGTTCTCCTGCTGCCAGTCCGCGTACACATTCCTCCGCCCTGCGCCAGTCATCACACACATGCGCATGAGTCCCACAGCCCGCTAATGGAGAAGACATTCTATATATGAATAGAGAAACAGAGAGGCAAAAAGAGATAGATTGACAGAGAGAGAAACACAGAGAGACGAATAGAGAGAGGAAAGCAGAGAGTGGAAAACCGAGGGACAGCAAAAAGGAGAGGGCGAGAGGAAAGCGAAACGGCGACGACAGCGACAGCGACGGAGAGACGGAGAGAGACACGGCGGTCGATAGGCAGTGACGAGCTCAACAGAAACTTCCGCAGTTCTCCGTACGACGGTAGAGAAGAGCAAAACGAGGTCATTCTACGTGTCTCCATACCGTAGAGTCTCTCCGCTTCTTCGAGGAAACACGCGTGAAAGAGACGCTCCGACTCCTTCGCTTCCGCCAGGGCACGCCACAGCAGTCGGGGGAGCCGGGCCGTGCAGCCCTGCAGTTCCTCCAGCGCTGTCTGCACACAAAAGCAACAACGAAGCAGCAGCACACGCTGCAGCAGTCGCGAAGCACAGCCTCGCGCAGGTGCCGAACGGCTGCTGCAGCTGCCCCTGCTGCTGCTGCGGCGGGGGTGAGGGGAGAGTGTCTGCGGCTGCTGGTCCCGCTGCTGCTGCTCTGGCGTCTCCTCTGGCGCTGTGTGCTGCGGCGGCAACGTCCGTCTATTGCTGCTTCTGCTGCGCTCTCTTCGGCTGCCAGATCCTTCCCCTCTCTACGGTGTCTGATGGCCTTCACAGCCCTAATACTGCTGCTGCCCGTTCTGCAGTGTCCTCTTTGCTGCGGCTGCTGCTGGTGGCTCGGCTGCTCCCGTTCCTGCGCTTCTACCGCTGCAGCTGTCGCTGCTTCTGCGTGGTGCTGCTGCTGCTTTTTCCGCCAGGTGGAGGACTGCCCTTCCTGCGTCCGCACAGCAGTCTGCGTCACTCCTGCTCCAGGGGGTCGTCGGTGCACCTGCTCCTGCTGTTTCCCCATGCGCGCCTAAGACAACTCCCCGACGCCGCTGTGCGCATGGTGTTGCTGCTGCTGTTGCTGCTGGCTCTGCTGCTGCCGCCTCGCGGCCAGTCATGCGGTGGCGCATTGCAAGGTCTCTTAACGCGCAATGCTACGACGCTGCAGCGCAGCCGCTTCCCCCCGCATGCGCTGCGGCGCGTCTCCACCACAGAAGCAGACCCTGCTGCTGCTGCTGTTCGTCCGGTATGTCTGCTGCTGCCGCCGTCTCGGCTGCTTGCAAGCCCACCTCTGCACCGTCCCCCAGCCGCCTGCCGCAGGTCGGCCTCTCCTCCGTAGATACCCGTGGACAGGCGTCCGCAGAACACGCACGTCCACACGACAGTCCCTGCTCCGCGGACGCGCCTGCTACCACCTCCCTCATCCGCTCCCCTACATAAACCTCCTTATATGCCACTTCCTTCTTGCTGTTTCTGCTGCGGCCCCGTTCCGACACATGGGCACATATTTGTATATATATATACATATATATATACAGTACACACGTATACATGTATATATGTATGTATATATATATATATATGTGTACACTTGCATATATATATATATAATACACACGTATACACGTACATATGTATATTTTCGCATATATATATATATATACATATATATACATATATATGTATATACGCGTACGTATATAGCGCTGTGTGCGACCACCACGTGCTGTCTGAAGGCTGCAGAGCTGCTTATCTGGACCGGCGTATAATCTGACTCCTCCCAACCTGGAGCCCCGGGCTGCTGCGGCTGCTCGGCTGTACGTGCATACATACAAATATATAATATATATAATATATAATACATATATATACACATAATACATATAACATATTTAATGTACACATAATACATATGAAATATATAACATATATATATATATATACATACACATGATACATAATATATATATATATATATATATCACCAATAAAATATATATGATATATATCATACGTATAATGTGCATACAATATATATAATACATGCATAATATATATACTGTGTATATATATACATATATATATACATATATAGTGGGCAGATACAGAGTGTCTTCTGCTGCTGTTGCTGCTGCTCCAGCTGTTGCTGCTCCAGCTGCCGCTGCTCTCAGTTTCTACGAGTGCGCAGCTGCTCCTGTCACTGCTTCTTCTGCATGTACACCTCCTGCGTCCGCTGCTGCTTCGTCTGCAGCTGCTGCTTCTTCTGCCCTTGCAGCTGCTTCGTCTGCCCCTGGTGCTGCTTCTGCCCCGGCAGCTGCTTCGTCTGCCCCTGCTGCTGCATCTGCAGCTGCTGCTGCTTTTTCTTCACTTCCTGCTGTCTGTAGCTGCTGCTTCCTCTGTAGCTGCTGCCTCTTCTGGACCTGCTGCTTCTTCTGCACCCGCCGCTGCTTCTGCACCTGTTGCTGCTCTGCAACTGCTGCTGCTCCTGTACCTGCTGCTTCTTCTGCAGCTACTGCAGCTGCTGCAGTTTCTGCGACTGCCGCCGAGGCGACTTACCTTTTGTTCTTTGACTTTCTCCCGCATGTCGTCGCGCAGCCGCTCCAGGGCCCCGCGGTGCTGCTGCACCTGCGCCTCCCAGTCCCACCTGCGAAGCCGCCTCAGCAGTTGCGCGAGTTCTGTCTCACTCCTGCCGCCTCTAACAGCCGCAGCAGCAGCACAAGCAGCAGCAGCAACAGACGAAGTACATGCAGCAGCAGTAGACGCAGCAGCAGCAGAAGTAAAAGATGCAGTAGGAGCACAGGCAGCAGCAGCAGCACATGCTGCAGCAGCAGCAACTGACGAAGGAAACGCAGCAGGAGCAGACGCAGCAGCACATGCAGCAGCACATGCAGCAGACGCAGCAGCAGCAGATACAGCAGCAGCACATGTAGCAGCAGTAGATGCAGCAGCAGCAGATGCAACAGCAGCACATGCATCAACAGCAGCACACGCATCAGCAGCAGCACATGCAGCAGCAGCAGCACATGCAGCAGCAGCAGCCGCAGCAGCATATGCAGCAGCAGCAGCAGCACAAGCAGCACAAGCAGTAGGAGCAGCAGATGCAGAAGCAGCTCCACGTGCCCACGCAGCAGCAGCGGCAGAGCCTGTAGCAGCAGCATCAAGCAGCCACACAAGAATCAGCAGCCCAGCCGGTGACACCAGCCCCAGCAGGCCCATTTTATCGACCATACCCGGTATAGCCAGTGCCTCGTACGTTTTCCAGCAGAGGCAACCGCCGTCCTTGTTGCGCGCCGTGCTCAATTCCTTCTTCGTTCTGCTGGTGCTGCTGCTGCTGTTTCTTCGGCTGCTGCTCTTGCTCTTGGTGCTGCTGTTGCTGTGGCTGCTGGTGCTGCGGTGCACTAGGAGGACGCACAGAAAAGACGCAGGAATATTTCTGCAGCACTCGCACGCGAGACAGCTGCAGATAATATGCCTGCGCAGCCGCAGCGACGCTCCTCTCTGTTGCTGGAAGGAGAGGCGCTGCTGTCTTCGCATGCAGCAACGACGCTGGACTGCCGCACTGCTGCCGATCCTTCCCCACCGGCTGCGGCGGCGCCAGGCAGCCGGCCTCCACGTCCTGCTGTGTCTTCGCTTGCTGCCGCTGCTGCTGCTGTTGTTTGCTGGACTGCGTTGCCTCACGCGTAAAGCACGGCGAGTGCTCCTGCTGCTGTTGCTTCGCACGTCGCTGCTGCTGCTTCTCCTTCCCCTCCTCTGTCGTCTTCTCTTCAGCCTTTTCTTCACGGTGCTCCTCCGTTCCCGCCGTCCGCGCGTGCTGCTGCCCTTGTTGCTCTCCCTCTGGCTTTTGCTGCTCCGGCTGCTCCTGCTCCTGCAGCTGCTCTTGCTGCCGCTGCTGTTGCCGCTGGCGACACGGCTGCTGCTTGTCCTCCTGCTGCTGCTGCTTTGTCCAGAGGTGCGGCTGCAGGAGTTCGACAGGAACACAGAAAGCTTCTCGCACAACCGCCTCGGCGAGGTGCTGCTGCCGCAACAACACTTCCTCTCTTTTGCGGCCTCCTCTGCTGCCTGTACTACTGCAGCGTCCCACCTCTGCCGCTGCTGCTGCTGCTCGTCCTCGAGAGCGAGACCTGTTGTTGCTGCTGCTGCTGCCTCCTGCTCCCCTCGCAGACGTTGCCATGGTGGCTGCTGCGACCCAATACAAAAAGATAAAGACTGAAGAAACGAAGAAGAAGGAAAGAACTGGCAAAATCGCAGGACGGGGGACGCGGCAACAGAGGAGGAGGCACAGCAGGAAGCGGAAGGGAAACGAAGACCGGGACGACGCAGAAGATGTTAAAGGAGGTCAACTGGCGAAGAGAAGACTGGAAGAGGGAAGGCAACGGAAATCAGAAGCCACGAAGGGAAAGGAAGGCGACAAAAGGAAATCAGGACGAAGTGCTGCTCACAAGAGGAAGCAGCAGCAGCAGCGTTTATGCGGTGTGTCTGTGGCCACTCCTCCTTTTATTTATTTATACTTGCCAACAACTACTACTACGTCCCCTTGCTGCAGCAAATGCTTGAGCTGCTGCAAACCTTTCTGGGTTCCCCTTGTGCGGCTGCTGTGTCTGCTGTCGGTTCTTCTGCTGCTGCCTTCTCTGCTGCATTTGCTGTCCTTTTCCTCGCATTGCTGTTCGCTACCTTCGTATGCTTCGTAAAGGCTCTCTGTGCGTTGTCTTTGTATCTGCCTCTTCTCCTCTTCTTCCTTTCTTCTTCTTTCTCTTATTGCGTTTCTTTTTCTTCCTCTTCTGCCCCTTTTTTCCCTGAATTGCTGCTTCTCCGGCTCCTCCTGCAGCTAGTATCTGCTGCGGCGGTGCTCGGGACGATGCTTCTCCTTGGGCCTTATTCTTGTTGCTTTGCACTGCTCTCTTCTGCTGCGGCAGCTTTCGGCCTTCCCCCTTTGCTGCTGGGGCTCCCCTGCCTCTTCTGCTGTTGCTCGTTCTGCTGGAGCTCCTGCTGCCCCTGGTCCACCTGCGTCTGCATTCCACCGTCCTCTTGCCCTTAACCTATTTGCCGCTGCTGTTGCCGTTGCTGGTGCTCTCGTTCCTGTTGCTGTTCGGAACCTCGCCGGTGGTGTTGCCGCCTCTGCTGCTGCTCCCCTCTCCTCTCTGTGTCTTACTCGTGTTGCTGTTGCTGCTGCTTTCCCCTGTCGCGGTACTACATATCGCCTGGATGCACCTTGTGTTGCGTGCTGCCCGACGAAGTAGCGCTAACGGCTTGCGCACCGGTCACCAGCTACGGCGAGAACAGCAGCAGCAGCACGGCACTCAGCAGCGGAGCAGAAGAAGCAACAGGATGAACCGCAGCAACAGGAGAGGAAGCGCAGCAGGATGCCCAGCAGCTGAGGCAACGGCAGCAGAAGAAGTGAAAAACAACGTAGTGCAGCCCCGCCCCAAAAATGGTTCAGTAAACGCGCGTGAAGCAAACCGGCGAAGTGCAGTTGTACGAGAGAAAGAAAAGTCTTCTGGCGTACACACTAATATACAACAAGCGCCTTGGTGCTACTGCAGATTTTGTTGGCTCGCCACAGCAGCACAGCAACGCCCGCGGCGCATGCACAGCACTAAAGACCAGCAGCTCTGCATGCAGGTTCCGAATATCCAGATCGACTGGTCGTATTTCTGCAGAACTTTGGTTCTTTTAAAACAAATGCTGCTGGTATATGGATGTGTACACTGCTGGTGTACGTATACGCTTCGCTACTGCTGCTGCGTCTGTTGTTGAGAAGTAGGTGGTTGGCGCGCTGACTTGAATAACCCTGCTGCGGTGCACTGGGAGTCGTCGCTACTTCAACAATGCTACCCGGCGGCTGCTATAATCACCCGCCGCATCTGTCGAAATTCCCGCTGCTGCCGTAGAAAAATGCCGCTGCCGCTGCTGCTGGACCTGCTGCTGGTGCCGGTGCTGCGGCGGCTCTAGTTGCTGCCGCTGCTGACGCCCGCTCGCACGTCTGCTGCTACTGGTGCTGCAGCTGCCGGTGCCGCTGCAGCCGCTGCTGCGCTGCAGCCGCTGGTGCTACTGCTATTGTTGTGTTGCTGGGGCTGCAGGGCCGGTGTTACGTGAAGAGAGCGCGAGCTTTTCCCATTTGTTTCTTCAGAGGAAGTCGCACTGCAGTCAAGGAGCAGTATTAGAAGAGCTACTTCTCTAAAGGCGCTGCTGCGCTACTGCTGCCCTCAGTGCTGCTGCTGCTGCTCTCATAGTGCGGAAGCAGCTTCACTATGCTTTCGACAGCAATATTTCGTGAGGAGAGAACTCACGCACCGATCGAAAACATATCCCGGTGAAGAAGAAAACTCACGTAGCACCACCGTATAACGTCGGACTCCCGCAGTGCTGGCAGCTGCTGCTCGGCGGACCGTAGCGATTTGCTTCCTCGACTCGTGCCCTCGCTGCTGCTCCTCTGGCTGCCGCTGACGCTTCCGTTCGTGGTTCCTTAGAGGCGTACACTAATGTAAATGCGTATGCGAAGACACATATGCTAGCAAATATATACACTGACATACTGCCCCTGCTGTTGCTGGGAGCCCTCCTTGTGTTGCTGCTGCTGCTGCTGCAGTTGGGCTGGGGTGGCTAGTGCTACCACGCTCTTGGATGCGTTTACTGCTGCAGCTGGTCGTTTGCTGTGCTGGTGTGCGTGTGTTCGCCGACGCTGCCGCCATATGTTTCTTTCCCTCACTTGCTGCTGATGCTGGGGGAGTTCTGTGCGGCTGCTGCAGCAAGCCAGTGCTTGTAGTTTGCTGCAGCTCCCACCTGCGTTGTGTTGCTGTCGTAGCCTACGCAAGTGTGCGGCCTGTGCTTGCAGTGTTGTTGCTTCCCTCACTTTAGCTTCTGCCGCTGCCGCGAATGTTGGCGGCTGCTGCCTCTGCGGTCTGCCTACGAGAGTGTGAACGCCTGCTCAGTATCTCGCTGTTTGGTTGACAACCGATTGCTTCGCTATTCCGAAATCTGCTGCTGCGCGTGAAACACCCGCAGCAACATAAGCGTGAGCGGCTGCACCACCACCAGCAACACGATAGACAACACTGGCAGCAGTAGCAACCGCAGCAGAAGCGACAGCTGCAGCAGCTCTAGAAGCACCAGCAGCAGAAGAAGCACTTGGCGGCAACATTCCCAGCATGACAACAGCAGCAGCAATACCACCAGCGCCTGCAGCACACCAAAAGTTGCGGCAGCAACTGCTGGCGGGAGGAGGAGCAAGAGGAGAAACAACGCAGCAGCGGTAGCACTGGCAGTGGCAGCAGGAGAAGCGACAGCTTTAACAGCAGCACGTAGGCAACAGTGAGGCTGTACGCTGAAGTGTGCAACGCACTTGTAAATCTGTTCACATCTTCGACGTCCTCAGGTACCAAAAGCAGTTTCTAAAACAGCCGCAGCACCAACATTAAGACCGAAATGCACTGGCTTCAATTACGAACAGCAGTGGCATTTCATAGAGTATGCCGCAACGGTGGAGCAATACGTGGCAGAGGCCGCAGCGAGGAGACACGTCGCAGCAGCCCCTGCTGCAGCGGCTGTTGCCGTCGAGAGACCTGCTGTGAAGGAAATTCAGCATGGCCGTCTCATAGTAGCCGAGATGAGGCAGCTGGTGTTCGATTGCCTCAGGTGGAGACGCAGCCTGGTCTTGCAAATAAGGGTGATGTACTGGAACGTGCTTCGTTAAAATTTTTATCCGCCAGTGCTCGTGCTGCGTGCAGCACCTTCCGCTCACACACATTCTGCTGCTGTGCTCTTGCTGCGTTCTCCATCTTCTCCTAACACGCATTTTGTAGGTTCTGCAGTTGTAAATTACTGTCCTTAATGTGTCCACATCTACGCCATCCGGAGGGCGCCTAGATTATCTGCTCGAAAACGGCTTATGAGGTCTATACATCTGGCGCATGCAGTGGTGCTACTGTATCTGCTGCATTGTTTTTCCCCGCCACAGTTTTCTGCCAGTGCTGCTACGACTGCTTCTGCTGCCTTTGCTGTTGGCTCTGCCTGTGCTGCTTGTAATGCCGCTTCTCGACCCGTTTGCGTTGTTCCGGACGGCGCTCTGAGTTTACTTTAACGAGCGTCGATCCTGCTGCTGCATTCGCTGCTGGTCCGCTGACATGCACGTGCAGATCCGACAACCGGTGAAAGCGAAGGAAGGCAACGGATTCATGAGAACTACACAGGCAATCATGCATACCTTAACACGAACACGCCAACAAATGCAAAACCACAAACACGTACCTCTACTTCCCTTATTCGTAGCGGAGAGGCAGTATTTGATAGTAGGATGCCGGCTCTATTTGTCTGTATTTAGATGTAAGCATATAGGTGTATGTGTGTGCGCACACCTAGACGGCCGTATTGTTTACCAACTTTGCAGACCGGTACAGTTTAACAGATGGGATGCAACATGGGTATCCATAGCACAAACGCCGCGTCAGCTGAGAGGCCGAGAAAAGAGAATTTCACCTAGCGCATCCCTTGTTCACTGTGTATGGACGACGGAGGCGGAAAAGAGATGTGATCAGCATATACGTACGCGTTCTGGTCCATCTCATACAGTGCGGAGACACTGTGGAAATTATATTCGTCCCACGTGCATGCACATCTGTACGTACTCTAACAGACATGACCTGAACAACATAACCACACGAAGGAGAACTGCGGTAGGAACATTCCCTTACGCCTGCGCGTGTGCATCGTAAAACGCGTGTGGAGGGGGTAGAGGCGATGTGCGAGTGGGTACAAGTCTGCTGGCGTTAAAGCAAGAGTAGTATACTCTGACTACACGTAGGCGACACCTCGCTCCTATAAAGATCGATAGTTCGTAGAGGTGGTTTTTTATGTAGCGTTGCATGTTTGCGGCGTGGTGACCTGCGCTTGGACCTGCGCATGAACCTGCGCTCAAACGTCAGAAAGACAGACACCATATGGTAAGGCGGCAAGAACGATATCATTTCCTACCGGCCAAGACCTGTAGTGTCAATTGTCAATGTACGGCACAGAAACACATCGCCAAGAATGGTAAAAACTCGTCATACCTATAAGTCCTGGCTTGTTAGAAATTGTAAAAGTGGCAGTCGGTTGACCGTATGGCTGACAGAGACCACACTGAGACTAAACCTCCTGGATGCCACTTAGGATTCGAGCGCAGATATTTCGGTTGTATGCTACTCAAAGTTGGAACCACACTCGTACATGTAGTGATGTGTGGATGCCTGTAGAATGATCGCGGTCTCGTAAACCGGGGAGATTTTTCACGCTGATTTGCATATACACACACGTACTAGGACTGCAGTCGGGCACACCAGCAGACTGACATAATGTATAATAACGTTAACCTGTACACATGAGGCTTGAGTTGCATCAGGTGTGTAGCGTACTGCTCTATGTACATATACGTTGCAAAGATAGTGAACACGACTCTTAACCACGGCAGTGCCTATCCTAATGTACACACCAACGTCTGTCGTCTACAACCTGCAACCACGGGGGTGTCTGTACTGATGTAAGTTCATATGGGTGCAGATATATATATCTTTATGGGTACATATATGTAGGTATATATACATATACTGTGACTGCAGTCTGGCCTAAAGGCCTACTTTAAACGATGAAGACATGACCGCGTGTATATACCGTAGCATCTCCTGCTACGTATTGCCTTATGTGGTCCTGCAGGTATGTAATGGGAGAGATGCACTGGCGCAACGGTATGCTACCATGCAGCAGAACGTCGCTGCGCCCATATACATACATATATATATATATATGATGATATGCAGTTTGCTCTAGGGAATATGTCATGCCACCATACATATGCAATTGTGCACCTATACACTGGAGGCACGTCTAACAGCCTGCGTGCATCTCGTGTGAGAGACACGAATTAATGACGAGTACCCTGCATTGGTTTTGCCTGTCGCTACCTTCTGCGATATCGTTGAGAACCCGCACGCAGTGCTTGAGGCGACCAGCCTCCACGGATTCAGGACCTTCCGATTCTCTCCTCCTCCTCCTACGGCGTGCACACATATATATGTGCACACTTATGTGTGCGTATGCGTATATGTGTGCAATTGTGTGCGTGTATGGGGTTAAATATACATGCAGGTATACAGGGACTGTTTAGCATGTGTCTCCTGCAACAAACCTGCAATCGGCTATTGAACGGGTGCACCTGCGTCTTCGACAATATCCGAGGAAATCCCTTCCGGCAAAGTGCTCTCACCTTGGTGAATTTGCGCATACCTATTGTGCTCCTTCGTTCACGTGTGCACACTGTTCACTTCAACTGAATGCAACGTGCACCTGCGTATGATAATTTTTTGCTGCGCAGGACGTATCGCTGTTCTCTACACACATCTGGACATATTATCACTGTTATATTCCTGGCGCAAGCCTTCGTCGTTGATGTCTTCAGGGCATGTATTTGCTTTATCAAACCAACAACGTGTACTGCTGTTGCCTTCAGAGCACGACTGTACGCTCTCAGACAACCCCTGCGGCGTCAGCAGTTGCTACGGCGTGCATGCAGCACGCCGCAGCTGCTGAGCAGGTAGGGCGATACGTTGCTTTTGTAAAGACCTACTGAAGGCGCGCTGTAGCTGTTACTGACATAGACGAAGTAATTAGATAAACATAGAGGTGCACTGCTGGGATCACCTTCTTCCCTACGCAGATCTAACGCAACTCTGCTGTGGAACCGGTACTTGCAAAGTGTAGCCCCTGCTAGATGAGCAACCAAGTCTTCGATGAGAACCCACCATGCACCTGCATCATACTGCGCTCGAAAGTCAGCTACGAAGATTAACACTTCAGTGAAATACACAGCAGTGCAAATCGAACCTCTAAGTCCGAAGAGAAGTACACAACATCGTCTTCGGCACACCATCTCGTCAGCCTGCAGCTCGCGTTTCGTTCCGGGCATGCATGACGCTCTCGGCTGAGTGGCTCCGGTAAACATTCTTACGCCGCCATATCTTGCACGCATGCTGCGTATCCTGGAGTTTGAGATACTGAATTAGAGCGACTCGATGCCAATTTTGCGCACCGAGACAGTTCTTTGAACAAAAGTCGAACGCACGCCACTCAGTTTACACAGGAGGGCAACACAGCAACAGCAACAACAGGCCAAACCGTACTGGTGGCAGTGGTCATGACAGCAGCAACAGCTGCAGACAGCTGCTCGCTGAGCGGTGCTGCACGAATGCCCTCACTCTAGAAGCCTGCAGTTGATCGCACCCTTTACGAACTCATTACTTTGTACCGAATGCAGTTTACAGCACAATAACAAACACACACGTACGTACAAGTGCACCGTCAACAGTAAATATACGTTAGGATGTCAGTCGCCCGCCTTGGTATCTGGCTATTGCCACACACAACAAAGTATCTGCTTCTTTTCACCACTTCAATGTCCGAATTGCTGCTCGGCAAGCGGCAGCAGCCAAAGCTCTTCCCGATAGCAGCGCGAGCAATATTTTGCGGCCTGCAATAGGTTCCGTACGTGTGTGTCAATGACACTTTCAACGAGCCCCGAGGGCAGTTACGACAGCCGCAAGCGGCTCGGGAAGAAACTGCGGTGGTCTAAACGAAGGCAGCAGCGGGTTGCTGGGGAGAGTATAGGGTGGAACTACGAAAGGAAAGGGCCGGGAAGTCGGCGGGCGCGGAAGCGACGTAACTAGAGGTATAAATGGGGCTGGGGAGCGCGTGGTAGTAGACGTTTTGCTAACTGCAGGGGTCGCCGTCACTGCTGCGGATGAGGTGGGTCGGGGAGTCACCTTTGTAGCGCCAGGCACTGTTGCGGGGGGGGGGATGGTATGTGGGGGTTGAGGGGATACTGCAGCGGAAGAGCTTATTTCTGCTGTTGGCGTTTCTGAAGAGGGAACCGCGTTGGAAGGCTGTGACGGAGTATGAGAAGCATCTTCCTCCGTTGATGCCATTGAAGGGGGGCTAGCAGAGAAAGGGGGGGAGACAGAAGACGACCGCGGGTCGGCCGGTTTCTCTGGGACGTCAGATAAATAAGATTCGTCTGCGTCACCATCAGGAAGATCAGGCGATAGAGACATATCCTTGAAGTCAACTTCAAGCGGGCTCGTGGCTGGAGGGGAATGGTTGGGAATCGCCGTTGTGGGTGGTGACTTCTTGTAGAAAGGAGTGAGCGGCTTAACGTCTGCTTCGTCGTCAGTTTCAGGAGAGGACGCACTGGACGGCAGCAAAGTTTCGGCACTTTCTGGCGAGTCTGGAGCTGGTGGAACTGGTGGAGTCGGTGAGCTTGGTTGGGGCTCCTCCTGGGGTGACGCGGCAACATCTGGAGCATCAGCAGCATCTGTATTTTTTTCATCACCAGCAACGTCTTGTCCACCTGCGTCTGCATTTGTTTCACGTGTCACCCTTTTATGGTCCTTTTCACTCACTCGCGTAGATCCGCAGCCCGGGCCATACGCAGACAGCTGACAAAGGATCTGGGAGTAAGAGGGGAAGTAGTCATCTCGTGTGTTTGGCCACAACGGAAAAGAATTAGGTGAGGGAAGCAAAGGGGCGGGGCCGACAGGCTTTTCTGTCTTTTCATCAGGAGATTTTGGGAAATTCGCCAACCGTGACGGGTACGGACGCGTCAACAATGGGTTTCCTATGCTGCCCATGACTGGAGGCCGACGCGATGCGGTTCCATTAGTTGTACCTGCTCGAGAGTACCCCTCACTCTGCTGGTTTCCGTTACTACTGCCCCTTCCGGACTTTTTCACGCTGCTGTTCGTACCGCCTTTGCTGCCAGATCTGCTATTCTTATTTGTGCCGTTCGCATCTTCGGTGTTACTACCACTTCTGGCGTTCACTATGCGATTACTTGGGACGTCACTGCGAACCTTCTTCCCAGTGACTACTGCGGTGCTGCTCTTTTCCACACTGCTTTCTGTGTTGCTGCTGTTGCTTTGATTCGTGGTGGCGTCGTCATTCGGAGTGAGATAAAGTTTTTGTGCAACCGTGGGTTGTATAAGCTCTTCACTCGTCTGCTGTTGCTCGTCCGCTTGATTCATCCGTTCAAAGCCCTTATGTTGCTCTGCCTCAAAGACAGGCGGGCTCTGCACGGTAAGGAGATTTTGCAGCTGGTCTTCCACCCAGTCCGGAAGGGGGCTGGAGGCGGTGTGGACGTCAGAGTCAGGCGATGGAGGCGGGAACAATTCAATGAACGATGGGCTGTCCTCAGGATCTTCAGGGATAGCAGGAAGTGGTGGTGGCACAACCTTCGGGCGATAAGGCAAACTAGAAAAGGGCGGTTCCCTGTTGAAATACTGCAGTACTTCTGGGGGAGCCCACGGAGCGACTGTATCATACCGCCGTGCTGAAGCAGCTGTTGGTCCACCTGCAGATTGTCCCGGCTCAGGCCATGAAGCTGCTGTGGCAGCAGCGGCAGCATCAGGTGCTGCGGCTGCTGCTTCTCCCGCCGCTGTCGCCACGGCGAATGCTTCACTATCGGTTATCCATTCCGTTGGTGCGTCCGTGACATCTCCTGGCACACTGTGCCCAACAGAGGCTGCTGCTAGATCAGCATCTCCCAGCGCCTCGTCTCGTCCCGTCAGAGCTTCCCCGCGTCCTTTGGTTTGCGTGGGTTCGACGTCCTTGTCAGACAACTGTAGCCGGTCCAGCAGCGCAAAAAGAGCAGCGTTCACACCTGCGTTGCCGTTTTTTTTAGCTGCAGCATCGGCTTTCTCTTGTCCGCCTAGAATCTCTCTGCGTTTTGCTCGTTGCACAGGTTTATAGTACTCGTCAGAGGTCTCCTGCGTCTTATCCGCTTTATCCAGGTCCTCCAGCGCGGCAAAACTATCTTCGTCAGCCGTATGCAAGTCGTCTACACTCACCGATATCGGGATTCCCCAGGTATCATAAGAACTGTCAGTACCATCAACACTTTCGAAGTACATGCTGTCGTCTTCCTTCGAGGGGAGTTCGAGAACTGCGGTGATGTCGTGACCGTTACCTTCACCGTCAAACACATGAGGAAGAGGCCCAGGTTTCTCTTCCTTCATTTCTGGCAGATATGTATTCCACCAGTTTCCAGTGTGTCTGTTTTTAAGCCCTCGATTAGCGGCTCCTGTAGGTGGGGTATCCGCTAATGCTGCGGAGCCTCGAGATGGTGTTGTTGTTTCTGTGTTGGCATCTGCTGCTGCTGACAAATTAGCGTCGGCCAGGTGTCGCGGGTGTGTCGAAGCCCTGTCGAGCATGGTGTGAAGGGCACTCAGAGCAGCGCCAGACTGGCTTGCGTGTCGGCTTCTGCCGTATTTGTTGGGGACGATCAAGTCTTCATGGTGCGCCGTAGCAGCCAGAGTCCTGTGTTTCTTTGGCTCTACCGTAGCTGGCAGCCTGGGCGTTGACTGTTGCTTCTCTGCCTGTTTATCTCGGAGCTGAACACGCAGGGCTTCGAGTTTTCCGCCACTGCCACGTAGCCGCCCTTGCAACCCAGCTCCCGCCACACCAGGCAGGTCGTCATTGCCTTTGAAGAGCGTTCTCTGAGTAGGAAGCTCTCTCTTCTTATGCACCCTCTGAGCCGCAGCCAACAGTACCGATGGAGCAGCGCTCGTGGTGCTGTGAATGCCTGTGGCTGAGTTCTGGCGATGAAGTCCTACTTCATCCTGGAAACACAACCCTGGTTCAAAACCCACCTCGTTGGAGGGGGTGCTGTTGCTGTGGATGTTGCTGTCCGCTTCAGAGACAGCTAGTAGTGCCAACAGTAGCAGCGACGCTGCTCGCTTCGCCACCCTCCGCTTATTCGTTGCTGCTGCAGCTGCTCCTACTGCTCGTGCTGCTGCTGAGAAGTCTAAACGAGCAGCAACTGCAGGTGTCCTCGACTGCAAGTTTGAGCAGTAGTCGCGTTGTTCTGACGGTGCTGCTCGTGCAGCACACCTCCTGTCGGCTTCCATCATGCCGCTCTTGTCCAGAAGGCAGGGCAAGTAACCTATACTGACTGCGAATCCTGCTTGTTACACTTATCCCAGCAGCTCTAAAGGTGCACGACGCTGTTCAATGCTTCTGTGGCACCGTAGTACAAGGAGAATGTGCGCTCGGACGCTGGCGGTACCACGTACACTTTTTCACCACTGCTAATAAACGTTGCAGCTCTACAGCAGCAGCTGCTTGGACTGGTGCTGTTCATACGATTACCGACAGTCTAACCACTACTACTATTACAACCAACACGGGTAACCCTATACACATTACCGCTCCTACGACTATTCCGACCAAAGGATCAGGTGGAATTCGAGAGCCTAAAGAAAGAAAAAAGGGGCGTTATACCTGCTTTCTAATTTTTCAGACAAACCTGGGAACCTGCTTAATACAAATAGAGACAAGCTTTGTACCAACGCAACAAGGCCATCTGCACACAAGTCAGTAACCGCTTAGAACATTACATACGCCTAACAGGGGACACTGTTAAGACTACCATCAATACCTTCTGGCAAAGAAAAGAAAAGGACTGAACTGTTGTGATACTACGGCTGAAGAAGTCACTTCCCGGTACCTACATGGATCTGCCACAACTAAGCAGCAACTACGGAGCCCCGTCATTTATGCTTTGTGCGGTTCAGCTGCAGCGGCTCTAACTGATGTAGCTGGCTACTGTTGTTGATGCAAGTCAGCCGCAGGAACTGCTGATGGGCGTCGGCAGCTGCATTTGACTTTTGATGGATGCTGCATGAACCAGCTCTTCTAATGTTTGCATCAGATGACAGACCCAAAAAGGCTCATCAGTGACGACAAACATGCAGCTTGATCGCTCTTTTTGCCTTCCCCTTGCCGCATCTTTACTGCGTGCCTTCGCATGGAGCCGTACTGGTGTGGTGCTGCCTGATGATCTGCAAGGCTACGGCTTCATGATTTGCAGCGGTGCTGCTGAAGCTCAACTCCTGCCGCTGTGCTTGAAGAGGGTCAGATCTACGTACTGTGAATTTTTGCGTATACCGCGTTTGTGGATGCCTGCTCTGCGCCCCAGGCGATATGCTGTTCATAACGCGGTTCGAGTCTTACAGTGCGAGATCCTGTTAGACGTCGCTCTGTTCTGGTGCTCTTGCGCCCAGTTCGTGACTGGTAGTGGTGCTTCACTTCTTTTAGTGGGGAGGCACAGCCGCTATTTTTAAAGGTTGCAACCTACATACGCTGTGCTCACGTTTAGGGTCGGCAACCACTGAAACATGCGTTTCTGTCCCTTTATTGCCACTGCTGACGCAGGGGTCTCTCTCACGTTAGTGGTGTTGCCAATGCTGTTGCTGCTACTACTGTTTACCACGATTGTGAATACGGGTGTTTGTAAAATCAACTTGGTCATGCGTCTGAGTGGACAGTGCTGCTAGTGAGCAATCGTTTCCTGCTTCTTCCGCCGACGTCCGCGCGTTGCCTGGTACGGCGCCCGTAGTCCAGTTTCTATTTACAAAGCCTGTGCTTGCACTGTCTGCTGCTGTCGTCAACTCATTCTGGATCCCCCGCTGGTGTTGTAGTGCTTTCAGACAGAAACGCCATTCTCGACGTATTTATATGTGAGTCAAAAACTGTCAACACATGTGTTGTAAACAACGGGAGAAATTCTTGTGTGTGCTGCTATGGGCGTCTGATCGCAATAAACAGGTGTCTACCGCTGGTGTCGACAATTGGTTCACAACGATGACTTCATGAGGCCTTGCTGCTGCCGTGTGTTACAATGGTAGACCCTGCTGCAGTGACCTTCCTATGCCTGGTTTTGCTGATTCTTCTCTCATTTTTGGTGCTGCCTTGAGGGGCTCCTTACTGCCACTGCAATCCGTTTTTTGTCTGCTCTTTTGCTGCGGCTCCTGTTTTAGGTAGCGGCGTGCTACAGGTTTCCTTCGTTGCCTTCTCTGCAGCTGTTATGGGCTGATTCCTGTTGCTGCTGTTCTCTCGGATGACTTTCCTGGTGCTGTTGGAGTTCTCGTTGCTCCTGTCTAAAACCTTTTCTGCAGCTGGTTGCCTCTCCCTTTCTAACCTTGGGCACTAAACGTTTGTCCTCCTGCTGTCCTTCCCTCCCCTTTCTCCTGCGGATCGAGGTGGAGTACATGGGTGTTGTTGTTGTTGTAAAGTACCGATTGTGTACTCGCTGCTGCGGTCATACGACTACCGCTTCCGTTCTCGAGTAACTGCAAACGCAACGGCCGCGACTACTCATTGCACAGAGACAGCATTTTCAACACTGCGTTCTCCTGGTTCTAACCCTGGTAGGTGATCGAATGCGCACTGGTGCGCTGATTGATAATCCGCTGCAATTTTTAAGCCTCAAAAGATGAAGGTTTGTTCATAACAAACAGCGCGGAAAAATACATTAAAAAAACGCACACATGCCTTAGCAGGTACGCTCTTTGAAATGAGTTCAATGAATGCTAACGGCACCACGACTACATCGCGGACTCCTGTACGCAGGGCCACTGCCCTACCAATTTCCCTTGCCCCGACTTTATATATCGGACGCACTCACGGCCAGGTGCGTAGCTGTCTTTACAGAGACATCTGCCGCACTCCATTAGACGTGTAAGTGTGTACATGTACAGTGTAGATGGCAAGACCTCCGTCTACACATGTGTATGTCTACAGATGCACATACATATTTATAGCCACGTATACCGGTATGCACCCGTCCCGCATCCCAACATATACGCACGCGTCGCCGTAGAAGTGTGCATCACCAGTTTTCACATGTCAGCCCTAAAACGTGGACAGTAAATTTACTGAGCGGTGTGATCCTGTGTAGGTCCGGCGCCAAACATCTTCAAGCACGTATGTGTACATATTAGAACACTTTCTCCCGATGCTTCTGTCTACACGCACGAGCCTTCGTGTATGTTATTTGACCTGTCGTCGGTCAAGCCACACATACGTGCTCTTCGAAGGTTTTTCTATCTCAGTGTCCGCTGCATCTGCGGTGTTCACTCACAACACGGCATCTCTACCGTATGGGCGAATGAGCGTAAAGCGGACTACTAGTACTACAACCGGATGACACTTGAATCGTACCTGGTTAAACATTGGCCCACGAGCCACGCAAGCGTGTACGGCATTGCTAGATTTAAACACGCGTGCGCACAAATATCAAGTGTAGCGACCTAGATGCTGGAAGCACGCACACGTGTAGTCGTAGTTTCAGTTGTGTTCAGGTGCACGCTTCCAATACACGTACGTACAGAGACCAACAACGACGACGGCAGTCAGCCTTGTCGCACAGAAGTGGCAAAGCACTTGCGCTAACCGCGCAGGCTAGCATGCAGACAATCTCGTGGACATGTGAAGCAAGCTTCTGTGTCATCTTCGCATGCGGAACGACTCTAAACTTCGAACTTAGCGTAGTAAATACGTGCGTACGTACGCAGATAGATACGAAGTGACGCCTACCGGCGAGATGATGTCATATTGCGAGTGCACAGTTGTCTCCCGACGGACAGTCCGATGTCTGTGTGTCTGTACACGCACGAGAATGCAGTAATTTGGTCGAAATTTGCAGTGATGCAGCTGGAAACAGCTTGCACACAGACACATAAGCGCAGCAATTTGTGGCGTACCAGCGTGTGCAAGGATGTAGTATAGGTGTGGCGCATCCGCGACAACACCCAGCCTTCTGTGTGTAGAGACAGGTACACCAGTGAGCCTCTTGCGAGAAACTGTTTCTGTAGGCCAGTTATTGCTAGTGAGCCTCTACGTCTACTGCCTTCCGGACGCAGGAACGCACTGGCAACAGTAGCAGTAAGAATCTTCAACTGTTACCGCTGCTGCTGCTGCTCCCGCAGTGAGTCGCTGGCCCCCTCTGTCTTCTTTTCGCGTCGAAAGCAGTGCTGCTGTAGGCCCCAGCCGACGCTGTCTATGAGCAATTTTGAGGCGTCGTGGCAAACATTTCCTTGGCTAGAATGCGTGGGCGGCAGCACCGCCAAGCAGCGCAGAGTGTTGCATTTAACCTCTATACGCAGACAGACACGTGCGTTGCCATTGCTTCCGTTCCTCTACGTGTAGAAAGAACGTCACCGCTCTCCACCTACTTATACACACATAGGCACACGTACATAATAGTCACTAATGCATTCTGTGTTAACAATAACATGCCGCAAATATCACGAACATATGCATGGATACATATATGTACATATGTATATGTACGTATACGTGTGTACATAGCCGTACCGTAGGTCTGCCGTGCCACAGTGTATCCGGCAAACAGACCGGGCACAGGTACACCTAATCTGTCCCTTGTACACATACACCTACAGTACACGAATACTTGTGCAAGCACCTGTTCACAGATATGCGGAGATACACACACAAGAAAGGTGCCTAAGCAGTCGTAAACAAACCGGTGCTAGTGACAAAAGAAAGGCACAGCGCTACACCTCCAGGGCAATGCGCTAGGTACCGATATCACCTATTCCATTCAGTTGCAGGCGACAGCTTTCCAACCTAACACGTCTGCGAAGAGACCTCACGCCTTAATACTATGGCGCGCGTGGCTGGTGCACGCCGCATAACCGTGCAGAAAGGCTTCTTTGCACACATGCGTTTTGCACGTACTACGCGTGAAGGCTTTTCTACGAATACACTTGCAAGGCGTACGCGGTGGAGCTGCGTCACTTCTGCAGAAGCACGCAGGCATTCACACACTCACCATCCCTGCGCTGCGACACACTGTTTACGCGTGAGTGCTTGTAGAAGGCCCCTGCATACGTCCTGTGGGAACCCTTTCACAGACGACTCAGCGGTCACCACATGAGTACGTATGTGAAGAAGCGAGGCCCTTACGCGGCCGCGTATCAAATGCTGCTTGTACTTTTTTCCTAGGCAGCTGCAGCCGAGACAACCGCAGCAGCTAGCAGAGCAACCCGAACAGCAGAGCACCACAGCTGTAAGCGGGCGATCAGCAGCAGCAAGAGGTCACAGAGGAGCGGCGGCGCGAAGAGATGGGGAAGCCAAGCACTTCCAAATAGCTACTTACTCAGAGCGACATCGTTTGAGTATCTCCACTTCGCGTGCGTGAGCGCGAAGGGAGGAGGAGCAGCAGCAAAGTAAACAAGTGTGACGGCACGAGCAGCCATGCGCCATTTCCTCCTTTGGCAGCAAGAACGTTCCTGCATTCCGATGCGCCACCACTTGTCTACGCGCGAATGTGCTTGTGCGCAGATGAACAAGGACGAATAGTTTATGTACACTTCTCGACGCCACCTGTCCACCTTCACATACACATATATATGCGTTTGTACGTTTTAAGTGTACGTGGTGTCCCATACCTAGATATCGCTATCTGCATCTAGTACCTTGCATCACTTCACAGAGACATATTTGTAAATACGGGAATACAGGTGAGGATGTCAGCAGCAGGAACGCTCGTGCCAATCCCACGGTAGACGGTGCATATCATACCTCTTCCCTCCGTTCCACGTGTCTCCCATGCATTCCCAAGATGTCGAGCACTTTTCTGGGCAAGTTCCTTTCCGCAGTGCCTACGTATTTAACGCTTCGCATACATTCACGTCTAGGCACACATACGAATAGACAGGTCCCGGTGTCTGCTTGTATTCTTCCAAAGCGCACATGTACGTCGTCGCACCTGTGTCCTCCCAACCTCGACAAGGGGCCTTTGCTGCAGCTGGAGTTGCGTGGCACATTTTAGGTGTGCGCACGTAGTAGGTGCAGAGAGGGAAAAAGATCTACTGACCTGCGCTTTCACTACATATTTATTCATAGGTGTGTACATACATATGAACAAAGCTGTTTCAGAGACTGACGTGAAGCAATGTGTGAGCCCGTGTAGGCAGCTGTAGCCGAGCCGAAGGTGTCCGTGAGCTTCGCACAGTCGTAGGAAAAGGTGGGTCTCTTCTTCGGCGGCGGACGCGGCTGTATTTGCGCAATCATTTCCGCACTCTCTTCTGCGCGCGTATAGACGACACGGATTTACGGCTCCATGAACACCCACGTCTGCCTGTATACGTTGACGAGACTAACATGTGTTTCTGCAGATGATTACGTAGAGATTCGTAGCTCTGTATACGCGTGTGTGTAGAGCGGTTCGTAGGCGCTCCTCGGTGCACACGCCTACAGCGTTTTGTGCATGCAGGCACACGTATATGAGTACCCACAAGGGTGAATATATATTTCTGCACTTGCAGACGTATGTGTACGGAGTTCGTATCTGTGTCGATATATATATATATATATGTATATATATGTGAACTCGGGTATGTGCGTGCCAACAACTGCAGATGTGCTCGCGTCCGTGAATCCATCTCTGCAGACACTCAGGTGCCTGAGACGCAGGCAAAACAGACAAGGCCTGATGCCGTGGCGCTCCCGCTGGTGCTGTCGCTGTGCCGGGGCGGGGGAACGAGGGGGGCGGTTGCCTTGTTCTACAACTTCTCGCCTGATGGTCAGTCAGGGCACTACAGTGGTATCTCTGGTCCTCACACTAACACACCCACAAGTCAGGCAGTCACGTTCACGCCATGTACAAACACGCACGAAAAACATACACACAATACGAACCACACACACATATATATTCATTTTCCACGTACACGTATACACAGACACGTATATTACAAAGAAGCAGAACAATAAGAGAGATACACAACTTGAGTGATCAATCCTCCTCCTGCGCACGAGTAGACATGCGCACAATACAGAGGATATACGCGTATACCCGTCAGTTCGTGAGGAAACGTCACCAACGATCTGCAAAGCATACAAAAGATTAGTAAAGCAAATGTGTTTGTTCTGCATTGCCGAGTCGCACCGAATATGCTTTCCGTTTCAGCAGAGAGAGGGAGCGGAGAAAGAAATCACCACAAGCGCGCCCCTGCTCCCTCCTGCCCCTTTCACGAGCCAGAGGCTGGTGCTGCTGCAGCGGAGCTGCAGAGGGCGTCTCCCGGTAACCGCCCGGCTGCTCTTGCCGCTGCAACGGCTGCTGTTGCTGGCCTGACTCCTGCTGACGTTGTTGCCACAAGTGCTGCTGTCGCGGCTAGTGCGCCTGCAGCAGCTTCGGCTCGGGCATCTGCACTCGCTGTTGCAGAAGAAAGTGCTCCTGCTGCAACGCTGTAGCCGGAGCTGCGACCTGTCAAGCCGTACAAACTTTACTGCGTTGGGCAGCGATGCAGCGTGGGGAACGCTCTCTCCATCTGCAGCCCACAACGGAGTCTGCTGCGTTCAGCACCCCGTCTTTCCCACGGTGAACCCACTAGGAAAAATACCCGTACGTATCTGTGTGAGAAAAAAATTACATATAAACGTATAGATGGTGACCTGTCTTGGTCCAGGATATACAGAAAGCAGGACAGAAAACAAATAGCCATACAGACCCTCTCCTCTACCTCCCTGACATGCACTACTCCAGCAGCTACTCTGATAAAAGCTGCGACTTCCCGCCCTTGCTCCTGCAGCACAACGTCTACGTATCTATGTATCGATACGTATATATATATATATTATACATGTACATATATATATATATATACACATATGTATACACACGTAAGCATGGGCCTCTAGCGACACGCCAATACAACGAAGCAGCAGCGGGGTTCGCCTCCCAGCGCCTGCCGCAGCCTACGTCTGCCGCGGCGAAGTTCTCGGCCGTCTGCTCTACCCAACGGTTCCTGCTGGGGCTGTCGGCGCTCCTGCTGCCCGCCGCCTGCTGCTTTGTGTTGCTGCTGCCAGTGCGGCTCCTTGGCTTCCAGGAGTCTGTTCCTGTTGCTGCTGCGCCTCCGAAGCACTGTTCCGCCCGGAGGACGGGGGAGAAGCTACGAGAGAAGGCAGTGATACGTTTCGCCAGAAGCCGCAACTGCTGCCTAGTTCTGTGTGATCCTTTCTCGAAGAAACAGCGACCATCAGGTCACTCCTGCGTCTTCCGCTTCTGCTGCTCCCATAGTGCTCCTCTCCCCCTGGGACAGCTGCTGCCACCTCTCTCTGCCGATGCAGCTCCCGCTGCTGTTCTTCGAAGCCGCGACGTCCTGGCAGCGGCAGCGTCAGACGAGGCTTCCGCGTCTCACGCACCACCTCTCCCTGCTCCAGCTGTTTCTCCCGCTGCTGCTGTTGTTGCAGTTGCTGCCACGGTTGTAGCTCTTGTTGCCGCTGTTGCAGCTCCTGCTGCCGCTGGTCGGACGGTTCCAGAACCCTGCAGGAAGGACAAGAAACAGCAGGCAGCACCGAGTGGTAACGCGTGAACGCTGCTGTTACTCCTCTGTCAAACTGCTGTTGCTTTGCACGTGACTGCTGCAGCTATCCACATATATAAACGGTGCGTTTGGCTACTCCCGCCAGCGTGCACCTGGCGCAGCTTTCGGTGAAGAAGCCGCTGCTATGGAGGTCCTGCCCCTGCTGCTGCCGCGCTTCTTGCAGCTGCCTCGGCTCGTACGCTTGCTGTTGCGTTTCCTGCTGTATCTGCTGCTGCTGCTATCCCCCACCCCCCCCCGCTGCTTCCACAGCTGCTCTTGTTGAAACACAGGTGCACTGCTCAGAGTGTGACGCCAACCAGAAGCGAAGCTCCTGCCGCTGCAGGTGCGTGGCGTCGTCCAGACTCCAGCAGGTGATTCCTGCTCCTGCTGGTGCTGCGTAGCATCCCGTCTTCCTTGCTTGTTGGTTCGGCTGCCGCGCGTCAATGCTGCTGCTGCTGTCGAGCGAGGTTTTTCACGACTGGTAAAACTAGTGTCGCTGTCACTCGAAAATAGCTCTACCAGCTTGGTGCGGCTGTTCGTCTTCTTTGCCGCGAACCCTGCTGCTGCTGTTCTTCAGCTGCAGCTGCTCCCACCCCTCCTGCCGTCCTGTCACCGCCTGCTGCGCTCTTCCTCTTCCTCTGCTGTTGCTGCAGACGTTGCCCCGTTCTCTGCTGCAGCTGCTGCTGTCTGCGCTGCATACCTCTGCCGGTCGGTCCTGCGCCAGAGGATGAGAGGATCATGCCGCAGCAGCTCGTTCCATGCCGGCGCTGTTGCAGCGTCGCACGTTACTTCTCCCACGCAGCAAGAGCAGCAGCCCCACTTCACCACGTACTTCCTCTCGTTCCTTTGCTGCTTCTCCTCACGCTGCAGCTGCTGCTTTTGCAACTGCGTCTGCGCTTGTGCAGTCCGCGTCCACCTGCTGCTCGAACAGCAGGTGCCAGCGCTGCTGGGGTCCTGTTCGCTTCTGCCGTTGCAGGGGCTGCGGCACGACTTGCTGCTGCTGCAGCACAGGCTCGAGCTGATGATGCACCCCTGGTACCAGGCGCGAGTGCAGACGTCGTAAGCAGCAGCGGTGAGACCTACCCCCTGCGGCGCACAAGCAGCAGCAGCACACACAGCTCTGCTGCACTGCAGCTGTCGTAGCCGAGAGAAATGCCAGCGCAACAGGAAGGAAAAACAGCGAAGCCACAGGAGCCAGCGGCCGCCCCACGTTCCCCGCAACAGCGAAGGGCCAGCAGCACTAGTACCCGGTCGCAGCGCCAGACACGCGAAAGACAGCAACAACGTGCCACCTGCTGCAGCAGCAGCAATATCCAGTGGAAAACCATATCTCGCAGTCGTAGTGAAGAATTCAAGAAAGACGAGATGCCCGCCAGCACAAGAAGACGGCGTGAGCAGCAAAAGCAGCACGAGAAAGTTACCACGCCAAGATAATCCGGGCCGCAGCAGGAAGACGCACAGCCCCAGAGCAGCAGGCAGTTAACAGCAACCCGTACCAGCAGCAGCAACAGAAACAACGAAGCTGAGCTCGATATAGCAGCGGCAGCAGCACGGAACCCTGTTTCCCTGTTTTGCTCTCCTCACCTGCGTTTCTTCTGCCAGCGCCTCTGCGCATACGGCAGCACACGTGCGCGACCAGCCCCGAGGCATCACCGTAGCAGAAGCAGGTGGCCACGTTGCTTCAATCACATCTACAGCAACCGCCAACACCTGATGCCAGCGGCGGCAGCAGCTGTCGTTGCTGCTACCCCCCGCTTCGCTGCTTCTGCCCCCTCCTTCGTTACTACTGCCCCCTGCGTCCTTGCTGTTAGCGCCTACTTCATCACTGCTGCCTTCTCCCAGCCTGTCAGCGGCGCAGATGCCGTTGCCGGAGGGGGAGCTGCTCCCCGCGCTGTTGCTGCTGCTGCGAACCGCACAGCTGCTGCCGCTACCCCACTCAGCAGGGGCACCTCTGCTTCTGCTGCTGCTCTCGCTTCTGGTGCCGTTGCGGTTGGTCGCAACTGCGCTGCTGCTGCGGCTGCTGGCCGCTGATATCTGCAGGTCGCCAGGAAACGCAAAGCCTTTCTTGAGAAGGGTAGTCGCACACGCTTCTATAGTCCGCTCCACGCATGCACTCCACACTCGCAGCTGCTTCGTGACGGCAGCACGTACACTCTCCAGCTCTTGCTGAAGCAGCATTTCTTCGCATGTATTCTCCCCCCTCCTCCTGCGATGTGTGTCACTTGCTCCTGCTACTGCTGCTGCCCCCTCACCAATTCCCAGAGCTCCTGCTGCTGAAGCTGCTGCTTCTCCTGCTGCAGGCGTGCCTGGTGTCACTGCTGCCCGATCAACTATCGTCGGCTGGGACAGCTGCAGCAGTTCGTGGAAATCCCTCACAAATTCGTCCCAGCTACTGTACCCGCCTGTCCTTGCTCGAGTGTACATACACCTGAAAGCGCAATTGCTCTTCTTTGCTGCACGGTCGTCTCCGCGAGGACAAGTGACCACGCAGTCGCCGGCCTTGCCGTCTGTGCCATCCTGTTCCACAAGCCTTGGCAGCACCTGCTGCTGCTGCTGCAGAGCTTCATGTTGCTGTTGTTCTCCGTTCCTTTGCTGCAGCTGCTGCTGCGGCGTGTTCCCGTCCTCCTGCTGCAGTACTTGCTGCTGGCGACGCTGCAGCATCAGGAGCGGCTGCAGCAGAGGTACGAGAGACGACAGTTCCGCCACGCACTTTGCTTCGCCTGCAGGGCTCTCTAGCAATACAGCGTCAGGAGCTGCGGCAGCAGAAACACCAGCAGCAGCAACTTCCGCTGGCTGCTTTTTCTCTACGTGAAGGCCGCGATTACTATCGGCGGCAGATAAAACAAAAGAGTACTTGAGCTTCTCAATGGCAGCGACAACGACCGCGCCGAGCACCTGCCGCTTGATGCAGAACGGCCGCTGGTATCTCTCCACTGCAGTGGCTGTGTCTCCGGCGCCGTCGTTCGCAAGCGCAGCAGCGAAGGTGTAACAGTGCTCACTGCAGCAGCAGCAGCACACGGGAGGCTTCCGAGTTTCCACAGGTGGTTCACATCTGCTTCGGCAACAGACTTCTCTGGTGTACGTACAGCTCGTCATCCTCTCTGTATTGGCAGTACTGCAGCAGTCCACGGCAGCTCTACCTGCTGCTGCAGCCTCACCACCAGCAGCAGTAGCACCTGCGGAACCAGGAACAGTATCCTCCTCACGGCACGCCTCTCCGTTACACAAATCGCCTCTGCTCACCCGTCTGCTGCTATCGTTGCTGCTGCTGCTGTCGCTGCTGCTGCTGTCGTTGCTGCTGCTGTCGTTGCTGCTGCTGTCGCCGCTGCTGCTGTCGCCGCTGCTGCTGTCGTTGCGGCTGCTGTCGGCCCTGTGCCTGCTGCTGGCCTCATGACTGCAGTTGCTGCGTGCGGAAGCGGGAGGGTCGCCAGTGTTGGTGCTGCTCCCGTTGCTACTGCTGTTGCTGCGCTTGTTGCACGGCGTCCCCCCCTGCAGACTTGCAGCACGAAGCTCGCACCTACTACTGCTGAGGACCCCAGCAGGAGGCACCGCAGTTGTCTCGGGATTCTCCGTAAACAAACTCAGACGCTGTTCCTGAAGAATTTCCTCTGCCGTAGGGTCTGTCTCTGTCCACGCCTCCCCCCCGCTGCTGCTGCTGGACGCCGTTCCTCCCCCTCGGGATGTCGCCAAGCAACCTTCCGCAGTATCAGCAGCTTCTCGTGGAGGATAATCAGTTTTGCTGGAGGTCGCTGCTGTTGCTGCTGTCGGGGCCTGCAGCAGTAGAGCACCACATCCTGTAGCTGCAGCAGATGACGCTGCTTGTGTTGCTACAGCGGGTGCGTGGAGTGTCGCTCCACCAGTGCATCCCCCAGCAGCTTCGGGTGCTCGTGCAGCTGCAGGGACAACAGCAGCAAGGCGTGTTGTTGCTGTCCCTGCAGGCTGGGATACGCTTAGCGCGTTCTCGCTGCTGCTGCTGCTGCAGGTGTCCTTACTGCTGCTCCAGCTGTGTGCGGCGTGGGCAGCAGCACCTTCTGCCGGTCCCGCCACAGGGGAAGCGCGAGGAATGCCAGCAGCAAGAACAGAGGCTGCACCAACAGCACTCAGCGGTGTGCTGCTGCTTGGTTCGACAGCTGCTCGCTTCGTCTTCTTGCGTATTCCCTGCTCCGGCTGCGTCTGCGAGCCGTCTTCCGCAGAAGCTGCTTTGCTGTTGTTGCTGCTGCTGCTAGCTCGATGCGGGCGCTTGCCGCCTGTGGACGCACTGCCGCGGCGACACACGCGAGGTGCTGCGCCCGTGCTGCTGCTGCGGAGGCCGCTGCTCGTTGATTTCTCAGCCCCTGTAGCAGCAGCGGCAACCCCAGGCATTTCCCTAGACACTTCCGGAGTGCCGTTATCCTGCTGCTGTCCCCCGCTGCTGTTTTTCTCCGGCCCCCTCTGCTGCTGCTGCTGCTGCGTCGCGTGCACCTGTCTCGTGGCTGCTGCTGCTCCTCCCCCTCCTGCGCCTCCTCCTCCTCCTTCTGCTGCCGCTGAGGGGCCAGCAGCCCCACTAGCAATCATTGCAGCGGCTTGACTGCCAGCAGCCGTCGCATGCATCGGAGAGTGGGCACCCGTGAGGATCTCCTCCCACGTCTTCTTCATATGCGCTGCGATGTGCAGGGCCTCTCTGCGGCTATGAAGGCTGCCGTCGCTAAGCAGCACAAGCAGTCGCTGCCTATTCGTTGGCCTGCCTTTCTTGCACACGAGGCCTCCTCCCTGACCGCCGTGGCTGCCGGCTGCTCCCAGCAGCAGCTGCTGCTGTTGCTGCTCCACGACCACCAGCAGCTGCTGCAGCTGTTCCTCCTTCAGCCACGTACACCGGAAGCCCGTCCGTTCATCGACGCTCGGCAGGGCCGGCGCCATCAGCAAACTGCTGCTCTCTGCTGCTGCGATGGCTGCTTCGTCTTCGTTGTCTGCGGCGCACACGCCTCCGGCTGCTCCTTCTTCTCTGCGAAGATAATCGAGCTGCTGCGCTGCAGCTTCCAACGGCGTTCTGCAGCTCCCCAGCGACCCCGGGCCCCGCGATCCTACTCCTGTCCCACCGCCACGCCCTGCTGCACCCATCTCTCCGTCCTCTCTTGAGTCCTCTCCACCTCCTCTTCCCACGTTGCTGCTGCCAGCTTCTGCCACTGCTGCGCTGTGCTCGCTCGCTGTTGCTGCTTTCTGCGCAAATCTCCCTGGCGTCAGAGGCCCTCCCACGCGTTTCCCGTGTCCTCCTCCTGCTGCACCGGACCCCACAGACCCCGCGCTCGCTGCTGCCAGTCGCCTCCGCGCTCGCTGCGGCTGCTGCGAAGACGAGGAGGAAGACGACGAGGAGCAGGACGCGAGGCGGTTGCTGCTGCTGCTGCTTCCACCCGACCACAGCCACAAATTTCTCTGCTGGACGGCGCCCGCAGCACTGTCCACGAAGACCGCTCCCTCTTTGTTACTGCTGCAAGGCGTTGTACCACCTGTCCCCGGCACCCCTTCCTGGCTGCTGCTGCCTCCTGCTGCTGCTTTTGCCGACAGAGGAGGAACAGCGCCATCCCCGCCTTCTCCTCGGTTTCTCGGTCTCCCAACACGAGCTTCTGATGCTGCGGTCGGGCTGCCTGCTGCTGCTTGTTCTGCTGGCAACAGCGCAGCGCTGCTGCTGTTGTCGCCTGTGCCCCCACCTCCCTGCAGCAGCACCTCTGCTGTCGTGTTGCCGCCAACGACACGGGGTCCGGCACCTGAGGCTGTTGTCGCTACAGAGACACCACTGCCGCTGCGGGCAGCACCAAAGCATCGCTGCTGCTGGGTCCCGCCTCCGAGAGCTTGAGCAGCAGCAGCACGAGCTGCTGCTATTGCTGCTGCAGCGTCGAGCTTCGCTACGAGTCGCGCATCTTCCACAGCGCTGTTGCTTTCCGCCAGCTGCAGCTGTCTGACCCCCCCACCCCTCTCCCCTGCTGTTGCCGGGGTCGCTGCCGCTGCTGCTGTCCCTGCACCTGCTGTTGCTCCTGCTGTTGTTCCAGTGCCGGGAGCAGTCGCCGTGGGGGACCCACGCGCAGCGCCAGCAGCTGCATTGTCTCCAGCAACAGTCCAACCCGAGTTCTCAAAAGAGAAAGCGGCAGGCAGCACACTGCTACTGTCCACAGCTGCTATCGCAGGCAAAGCGCCTGCTACCCCCGCTATATGCTGCTGCTTCTGCTTCTTTGCTGCCAGCAACGGGAACTCCGCATCCAGCAACTCTCGACGCTTTCGCAGCCACAGACGCTTCACCCGCTCTCGGCGGGACACCTGTCCCACCAGCAGCTTCGACTGCAGAAGAAACAACGCAGCAGCAGCAGCACATAATAGGAGCCGACAACAACTAGTAAGCAGCAGCAGCAGCAGCAGCACAGCATCTACTACGCACACATCTACCGTGGAGGCGTCTGTAGAGAGAGGACAGGGAGATATGGACAGAAAGAGAGGAACTCGGATACGGAAAATGAGAGAGATATACAGAGACAGGAAGAATGAGAAGGAGATACTGGGACAGGGAACACGAGAAAGGGCAAGAACGGACGAGAGACGGAGACAGTGGAAGAGAGACACACACACAAGTGGGATACGGGAAAGGGACACAGAAGGAAGGACGAAGGAAAGACATGAAGGGAAGGACAGAGTCAGAAACACGGAGACAGAAACACACACACACACACACGCACAATGTACAGTCCCCCCTACATATGCACATACGCGACAGCAGCACCTGCAGCAGCAGCAACAGCGACAGCAGCAGCGATTCCATGTGGCGGGGCGGTCGTCTTGTGCAAAGTCGTCCTGCAACAGCACCCCGTGGAGGAGCAGCAGCAGCAGCAACTGCGCTGTCGCAAAGGCTCTAGGGCCCGCGACATGCCGGGGCGTTCACTGCTACGCCGCTAATACTACCGACGCGACACGAAGCTCCTCATACATCGCTGTGCGACACACAGCAACCATATACGTCTGCCCGCGGTAATGTAGTGACGGAAGGTGCCTCACCAGCTCGAGAAAGGACCGCAGCCGCAGGAAGAGACGGACAGAGGGGGACACTTGATTCCTCACTCGCGAGTGCTGCACCAGGAAGCAGACCCACACAGACAGGAGCACAGTGCAACAGCGACAGCAGCAGCAGCGTCAGACCACCGCAACAGCAACACAGCAGCACTCACGGAGATCCTCCAACGCAGCAGCAGGAGCCGGCAGCCGGCAGTGCCGCCGCGGAGACTAGACAACAGCAGCAGCGGCACGGCACACAGGTGATGTCAGCCACCGCGGCAGCAGCGACGTGCAGCAGTCGCAGCAGCGTCGGACGACGCGGAACAAGAAGCAGCAGCAGCAGCAGACTGAAGTCGCGAGGGCGTGGTCCCTCCACGTGGTGCGTCCTAGGGCGGCTCTTTATCCGCTGCTGCTAGTGCTGCAGGCAACTCCTGCTGCTCGTTTTATATATATAATCCGACAGACAGCAGCACCTGTGCTGCTGCTGAAAGGTAATGGAGGAGCTTGTGGGGAGACACAGCGTCACACATCCATGCCGCCCACTGTCTCTGCAATTGTCAACTTCCCCTAGCTCACAAAGGTGTGCTCCTTCGATATTTATACACCCACCTGTGTAGACGCAGATTTATAGTAACATACGTGCCGGGCCCGCCTCTCACGCATGCGCCTCTCTTGCCGAGGCTTTAACAGTGCGCTCTCGACCCACGTGCTGCGGCCTCAAGCACGCCTCTAGAAGAAGTTCTTGCCTTCCCCTTGAGTTTCTCTCCAGCAGCAAACTCTGCCTCCATATCTTTTGCTGTTGCAGTTCTTCTGCAGTCTACACCTCCCTGCCCCCCCAAAAAACAACACCGTCTCCCGTGCCTACCCAGTGCTGCTGCCGCTGCTGCAGTCGCTGCTAGCGGCTGATTGGTGCCCTGCTGCTGCTGCTGCTGGGAGTTGCTGGTGCCTCTCCTTTCTCTGCTGCTGTTGCTCCCGCACTTCTTCCCAACTTCTTCTGGTCGTCCTGCGGCGGACACGCGGCCCCGGCCGCGTGCGCGGCTGTTGCTCTTGTCTCTTCTGGTTTCATGCTGTTTTCTCCGTTCTGCTGCTGCCGCCTTCTCTCCCGCTACTGCCGGTTCCTCTCCTGCTACCGTCGCGTTCTCTACTGCTGCTGTCGTTTTCTCTCCTGCTGCTGTCGTTTCCCTTCCTCCGCTTACCTTCATGCAGAAAGCGACAGCGGTAAATTTTCTACCGGGCTGCTCACTCATTTCCATAAAAGCGCCTCGCAGCTGCGCGCAGAGAGGGTGGAAAAACTGCGCGCATCCTCGCTGTGAACACTTCAGACAGAAGCCATAGCTCCGGCCGCAGACTTCGCATGCACCCCACAACATGACCACAGGGCCCTCTGCTCCTCCTGCTGCTGCTGCTGTCGCTGACGCCGCGACTGCCGCTGCTGCTGCTGCCGCTGCCGCGGCCGCGGCGGCCGCAGTCTCGCTGCTGCTGCCGCCGTCTGCTGCTCCTCCACCTGCGCCTGCTGCAGCCGCAGCAGTGTCCGACCCCGGCGCAACTCCATCCTCGCCGCTGCTGCTGCCCTTCTTCCTGCCCGACTCCCCGGGCGCTGCTGCAACACGTTTCTTGCCGTCGCTCTCCATCCCCGCAGAAGCTTGCTGCTGCTGCTGGACGTCCGAGCGGGACATGTCCTGCTCTTCCTCTTCCCCCTTACCTGCTGCCGGTGCTGCTGCTGTCACGCCTCGTGTTTCTGCTGCCGCTGCTGCTGCAACCGCCTTCGCAGCCGCTGCGGCCGCCTCTTCCAGAAGCTGCTGCTGCTGCAGCTGCTGCAGTTGCTTCTGCTGCCGCAACACCCTGTCCACACCGACGATCGGAGATAGGGCAGGGGTAGCAGCAACATCAACTCCCGGCGCCCACAAGCAGCATGTCATATGTGCGAAGACCGGCTGCTGCGGCTGCTGTTGAGGATGGGTCGACATACCAGCAGCAGACGCCAGAGAACTAGGAAGGGAAGGTAGCACCAGCTTGAAAGCTCCTCCTCGTCTGGGGCAGAGCAAACAAAACGGCTGCAGCAGCAAAAACAGCAAACCCGCAGTCACATCAGCAGGTCAGTTCAACCCCGCACCAACGGCCAGTCGTGCGAAGTTTCCCAAACGCATGCTAACTCTATATATCACTTTTGCGAGTATCAACTTGTCCAGACGTACGTATATATATGTTGTACACCCCCGTCTATACGCAGGAATATACATGCACATGTATATATACATATATATATGCTTGCATGTATGTGTATGAAGCCATACATGCATACATACACGTACGTACTCGCATGCACGTATACGAACGTATATGTGTGTATGTATGTACGAATATATACATGTATAGGGATCTGTCCGTAATCCTTCCTATGTACACTAACAATCATATACATCCACATCTATATAGACATTTGTATACATATATATATATATACATACATTCATGTAGGTATGTAGCCCCCTCCTATGGATCCAGAAGAGGTACACACACATATACCCACAGATAGACGTACGCAGCACTGCACCTGTACTGATGGCTAGAAGACGAAGGAGAGATTCGGGCGGCGCAACGAGCCGCAGCAAGTGGCCGCCGAAATAAATTACCTTCTCGCTTGGGGAAAGCCAAGTACATGCTTCACATATAAACGGCTTGGGCCTGTAGTTCCTGGGGTTTTCCGTTGCTGCTGTTCCATGTGCGCTGTGGCTCCCTGTTGCTGTTGCTGCTTGGCCGGCTGCGGTGGCATCTGCGTCTGCTGCAGGGTGTTCTGCTGCTGCTGCAGCCGCCTCGGCGCCTGCCCCCCGCCCTTCAGCCCGCATCTCCTCATCTTCCTTCCCCGCCTCTGCCGCCGCAGCAGCTTCGTCTTCGTCGCCGTCCGGCTCCTCCTCTTCGCCCGCACTTCTCAGTCCGCCGCCTACTGAAGAGGCGTCTCCCTCCTCATCGTCCACACACGCACGCATGCGCTTCCCAGACTCTTCTGCTGCATAGGCAGAGGCTGGAGTTCCAGCAGCAGCTGATGCTACTGCAGCAACGACGTTCGGACTAGCAGCAGCAGGAGCTTTCCTGCTTCTCACCGTGGCGCTGCTCACACTTCCTCCGCCTGTTCCTGCAGCCCCACCACCGCCACCTCCGCGACCGGCACTGCTGCTGCTGCTGCTGCCGCTCGGACGGCCTGGACTGCATCCGTGCATGCCTGCTGCAGCAGCTGTGTCTGCTACATGGTGCTGCGCCGGTTCTTCACCAACGACGTGCTCCCGCCTCTTCTTCGGCACCTCGCTGCTGCTCCTTCTCCTGCCCGCGCCCACCGTCCGCTCTGCCGCCGCCGCGTCCTCCTCGTCCTCCTCCGCGCCCCGCGTGTCACCACCTCCTGCGGAAAGCGTCTCAGCTGTTGCTGCAGCTGCGGCAGCGGCAGTGTCACCTGCGCTGCTGCTGCGTCTTCTGCCCGTGCTGCTGTTGCTGCGCTGTTGCTGCGGGGGGCCAGCACCCACAACAGCCGCAGCACTCCCCCCACTGCTGTGACAGCGCATCCCAGACTGCTGCTGCTGCTGGTCCGGCGTCTGCTGCGTCTGGGGCAAGCCCGGAGGCCCAGCAGCAGCGGGCTTCCTGCGACGCAGCTTTTTGACTATATCTGGCCGCAGATGCAGCGGGAGGTGCTCCTTGCGTATTCCGTAGCATTGCCGATGGACACACACCCCGCAGCGGCAGCAGTAGAAAAATGGATTCGTTGCCGAGCTGGTCAGCTGCGGCAGCAGACAAACCGCGCAGCAGTGGTCCTCGTACAAGTCACTTTCCTCCAGCACTTCTCCCGCTGCTTCTTCTAGGCTCATGGGGAATGTGTGGCTCGCTTCTCTCTTTGTTGCCCCGACTGCTGCGTCCTCTGCGAAGCACCGCGCCGTCCCCGCCTCCCCGGCGAGTGCTGCTGCTGTTCCTCTCGCCACTGCAGCAGCGGCAGCAGCGGCTGCTGCTCGCACCAGCGCTGCAGTCCCGCTCTCTATGCCTGCACCCGTCTCTGCGCCACCTGACGCTCCTGCTGCTGTTGCTGCCTTCCCTCCCGTCTCCTCTCCTGCTGCTGCTGCACCTCCTCCTCCTGTCTGAGACGCTGCTCCCGGTGTAGTAGCTTCTGCGGGTGCTCCTCCTCCTCCTGTGCTCGCGTCCCCTGCTGCTGCCCCTTCCTCGACGCTTCTGCTGTTCTTCCCGTCACCCGTGTCGGTGGCACCGCCCCCAGCTGCTGCCGCGCTCTCTGGCCGTCCTGCTGTTGCAGACTCCTGCGTTCTGTCTGCCTCACTGCTGCAGCTCTCTCCTGCTGCCGACGTCCCCCCTGCTGCCGACGTTCCTCCTGCTGCTGCGTCCTCAGGAAGATGTGTCCCTGAAGAACGACACACAGCAGCGAAGGGGCTGCTGCTCTCACCGCCTTCCGACGCTGCTGCAGGAGGGGCAGGTCCTCTCTCGGTGGTGGCACCGGTGTTGCTGCTGCTGCTGTTCGTCGGCACCGCTGCTGCTGGCGCTACTGCTACGTTCGTCGGACTGGCGCCGAGGGCCAGTCCATCCGCCGCAGTTCGCTTCCTGCTGCCGCTGCCGCTAACAAGCGAGGGATAGCCTGGAGAAGCACGAGCAGCAGCTGCTGCTGGGCCGCCGACCAACAGCGACGCCGGCCCAGATGGCCCTCCTGCTGCTGCTGTCGCCGCCGACCCCATCACAGTCGCACCCGTAGCGTGAGGGGCTGCTGCAGGAGCGGCCGCAGCCGACTGCGCAGCGCCAGAAGCAGCAGCAGCAGCATGAAGGTGATGAAAAGCCGCAGCAGCAGGGGACAAAACCAGGTGGGATCCCGCTGCCGCTGCCGACGGCGCCGCTGCTCCGCCTCCTCCCCCGCCTCCCCCTCTCTTATAGAGCAATCCCCCCGAGCGCCGGTCGTGCAAGCTGAAAAGCTCCGGCCGGAAGTCCCGCGTTATATACCGTCGCTTCCGTAGAGATGCTTGCATCGCGGAGGAACGCCTGAGCACCGCATGCCCCAGAGTCAACAGCAGCACCACCGCGAAATTCAGACAGGAAGCGCAACACAGCAGGACCCACACACCCCGGAAGAGACTCGTACGAGAGAAAACACCAGCAGTCGCAACAGCAGCAGCGGCGACAGCTGCAGCAACAGCCGCGCCGGTCGCAGCGGTCGCGGCAGCAATACCGCGGGAGAGACACACAGAGACACACACATGCAGCAACAGCAGCAGCAGCCGCAGGAGCAGCAGCGGAGCGCCTTACATGACGACCCCCGCAGGGGTCGGAGCCTGGAGAGCAAGAAGCGGCTGCAGCGCTTGCGCCTGGACACAGCTGCAACAGCAGCAGTGTCACCACCGGATATACGCAGGAGGAGGAGCCGAAGAGAACGCCACACCAGCAGCAGCAGCAGAGAACAACGAGACAGCACATCAGCAACAGGAACAGCACCAGTGCACACGAGGAAAATAACCGACAGCAGCAGAAAACATGTCAGCGCCAGTACAAAGCGGCCACAGAGAACAACATCCCGAGCAGCAGATTAAAACAACGGCAAAGGAGAAAGTGTAGCTGCTCTGGTCACCGCGCGCATGCAGCTCCGCGCTTCCCGTCTTCGAGTTTGCACTGCGGCCAGTAAAAACTTAGCTGCGCACGACTCCTTCCCGTCTTTCCCTCCCCTGAACAGACACCTGTTTCTATCTGTTTCTCTAGGCGGCCAGCCGCCACCGACACAAGGACTTACATACGTATTCATGTACATACACATATATTCCCTGTATATAAAACGCCGGCATATATATATGTACTTGTATACATACACGTATATTCCTCGTCTAGAAAACACAGGCACATATATATATATATATTCAAATACGTAGCTTCCTCGTATATATAACGCAGACGTATATATATATATACACTTGTAAGAGAGGGGGACACGTGTGCCTATCTTTTTGTATTGTCACGGAGGCACGCCTCCCTCTGTCTCTCTCTATACAACACCCATATATACTTATGAATACACGTGGAAAAATTGAGTATATATGAAGGCAGACGAACACACGAGGACGTGTCCTTTGCACGCCTACATACGCCTAGGGGAATGACTTGTATATATCTTGACGTGTATACTACAAACACCGTCATCCACACATATACATATGTATACATCTATTACACACGAAGATATACACATCTACTATACACCTATGTATCCACGCCGGCGGCACGTCTACAAGCAGTCCTGCCTGTTGACTCATCAACAGCACCAGGCCGGTCTTCGAGGCCGGGGGGCTCGGCCCTTCCCCTCAACCGCCTACTTCGGTTGTCACTATTTATCTATTTCGCCCACATACACCTCCCTCAATGTGTACATACACACATATATAAAGGTGTACATACACCCTGATCAGTGCGCGTGTATATAGACAGAGGTGTACATACACGTGGAACACTATGGACACCGAGTGGTGTGGGAAGTTCTACAGATATGTACATATACATACACCAGTGCATACATACATTTCGGTGAACTTTTATTATGTAGGTCCATATTCATACCTCAGTACATCTGCCTTTGTCTGAATCTTCATACATATACATCTCTGGACATATGTGTTGATCTATGTGTATTAGTTGATTAAACATTTGCGCGCACATATATATAGAGTGAGTGAGAGGTAGGCGTAGGTCAATGCGTATATATTTCTGCGCGTCTATGTGTGTAACATGGGTGCAGATATACCTCGATCAATAGGTAGCTATGTGTGTCACTACTTACATACATACATACATATACGTAGAGCAGTGGGTAGCTCTTGATGTAGCTGTCTTTCGTCAACACGCATGGCATTCACTGGATGCGTCGTATGTACACCTTCCAGATACTACCGGATATATAAGTACACAAATGCAACGAGCAATAGGTCGGCACTTCTGTTAAACTATTGATATATATATGTGTGGGGAGAGGCACAGACCCCTGCGTGTATATCTGTGTGACAATTTCTATAGATCTCTACACGAGCATATGCAGACAGTTTTATGCGTCTTCAGATGCATACACGAATGGACATGGAAATTAGCGTACGCGCACGTAGCACCGCCCACCTGACGACGCGTGCCGTCATCTGGTGTACGTACACCGGTGTACCAGACAACACAGGTGGTGTACACACACCTCACCCACAGAGACAGTAAAAACCGTCAAAGAAATTCACCAGCATCTCACGGAGACACGGCCGCAGAAAGAGAGGGAGGGACCGACCTCCTGCCGTCGCGAAGAAATTCGGGAGAGTGCTTGAAGCAGAGGCCTTTGAGAAGCAGACGCGGGAAGCAGCAGTCCACCTGCCCTCTGAAGGAAAGATATAAACCCGTCAAGCTTTCTGCTTCGCATGCAAGTCCTGCCAGCCACGCGCACATCGGGTGGAAGCACGTCTCGCAGCTCAGCGCTGCGCAGCGCACGCAGAAACCCCAGTCCTGCAGCAACAGCAGCAACAGCGAGCGACGAGCGCAGCACACATGCAGCTGCACGTGTCTCGCATTTCAACCACCCCTGGTGCGCAAGCAGTGACCTCGATATCACACACACATACACACATTCATACATACATATGCATATGGCTACAACAACCCCTGCTGCACACGTACTGGACAATCGATAGCACACACATAGGCAGACACAGGTATATGCCTGCACAAAAACCGGTGTCTCCCTCTTCGCACACGTCCACAGTGACATCGTGGTGGTCGGTAGGGATACATATATAAATGTAGTGATGTGCACCATACATATATGTGTGGATATGCATTGCTGTACATATATATACATACAGTATTTATGGAAATGCTTTTTTCACGTGCTTACAAGCACACACACATACACATACACACACACACACAACCCCCGACAGCATATGTAATATATGTGTGGGAAGAAGGGAGTGACTACGTCTCCCACCGAGAGCGGGTAGCTGCAAGGACTGCACGCGCAGCAGCACGAGGTCTGCGGCAGCCGTCACTCCTGCAGGCTGCCGCAGAGTTGGCAATCGCGCAGTGCAACTTTCCTCCCCCGCCCCCCCCGGCAACAGCCAATCCTCAGCAGCAACAACGGGAGCAGCGGCAGCTGACGCTTCAGCACAAGCAACTGCGCACCTCTCCACACAGCACGATCCCCAGAACAGCAGCAGCAAATCTCTGAGCAGCAGGAAGGGCAACAGCAGCACCGCACCGCTCACAGCAGCAGCAGGTACCGCAACGCCAGCAGCAAAGAGTCTCTCACACAGCAAGACGGGCCACGGCGGCTGCATATCCTTCCGCAACAGGAACCGCGGCAGCAACGGCAAATCTCTCGGCAGCACAAGGACAGCAACAGCAGCAGCACACCCCCCGCGAGCAGCAGCAGCAGGACGGCGTGTGGATTACCTGGTCACAGAGACTGCAGCGAGCTTTTCTGCGCCAGGCCGCAACAGCCGAGAGAGACCACGGCTCGAGGGCAGCAACATCGAGGCACTCGGCCTCGGGCAAGAGCCACAGGACGCAGAAAATGTGGACCCAGTTCCCTCCGACCGTCGGTTTCAACGCCCCGCCCCCGAGGCCGCAGATCTGCATCCAGCAGCAGAAAAAAAAAGTGCAGGCGTACAGACACACACACATACGTATATGCGTACAGGCAGAGATACACACACATATACACCTATATATATACATAGGTCTTTACGTGAGAAGATATCCACGCAGGGACGTGTATAAACACATACATATAAAGAGACACGCAGAAACGTTCCTCTAACCGTAATACATCTATTCTCACACACAGATACATATATACATATACACACACGCAGGATTTATCAAGAGACAAATATACCTACTGGTGCCTCACTCCCTGCACACGAGAATATTTGCCAACGAACCTACAAACGAATGCCCGGGCACTAACATCGCATCTTCTATATATATGCAAACACATACATATACACCCGCACACGTGTATACAGAGAGTGACACACATATACACACATATATACATACGTACGTATAGACCCACACACATATATATATAGATGTAGACACATACACATATGTAGATATAGATACACACATACACACATGCATTTAGAGAGGGAGGGACACTGCCACGGAGACAGCCTGACAGACAGACAGACACACACACACACACACTTAGAGCCCCACACATACGTATATACATATATATGCACATGAACGCAGCTCCCTGTTGCGTCGTTTGTATCTTTATTCGGCGTTTCTTGGGAAATCAGAGGCCAGTTTCGAGACACACGGAGACACAGCATAGTAGATACTCTCGCAGCTACGAAGACCCGCTGTTTCCCGCTACAGACGGTGTCCACCCACGCGCAGTCTCTTTTCGGAGAGACTGCACTACCAGCTGAAGGCCAAAAAGCGCAGCGCGCACGTCCTGGGCAGCTGCCTTCCCCCCTCCCCATTCGTGAGCATGCGCGCACTCACAGCAGCAGTCCAGCACTCAAACGCACACAGAGACAGAGAGACACCGAAGAATCGAGACGGAGACGGGTATATATAGAGAGCCTCGGAGACACACAGCAAGACGGAGACACGCACAGACACACACACGCACAGCTATCCGCACATATATACGAAGAGACACGGGGAGACAGCAACTGAGAGACCAAGGGCTCTGGACGACGACGGAGACACGTATAAAGACAGCAGTGTTACAGTACTCGTAACATAGAAGTCCTCATATAGTAGAAGCAATATAGAAGGGCGCAGCACTGCAGCAGTACTATACTGGTAGTCATACACGTGTCTGCAGACAGACACACACACACACACACGCCGTTACGTCTCTGTCTCTCCCCCTCCCCTCCGCTGTCTCTATACATATATATATATATATATATATATGGAGACTCGCACATGTGTATACATGTGACGCACCCTTCTCTTTCGTTTGTCTTCTCTGGGCATGCGCACATCCGCCTGTGGCGTCTTCGTCGTGTGTGTGTTTGTCTGTGTGTCAGTGTGTGTCTACGGTAGAGAGAAAGAGATGGGTGTTTTTCTTGAGCGCTTCTTGCCTGGCAGAGAATCTTCAGCGGCTCGAAGGCAATCATCCACTGCGTTCCCAGGCCTTTCTTCTCATACTCGCAGCGTCTGCAGATCCAGTCCTCGGCGTCGACTGTCTCCCCCGGTCGCCCCACTCCGTAGCAGTCGCGGTGGACCGTCATGAGGCAGCGACCGCAGGACAGCAGGCCGTTGAGGTTGCTGCGCTCGGCTAGCCAGCAGACGCAGCAGCAGCAGTGGTATGCCGAGTCCCCCTGCCAGTTGCTGCCGCTGCCGGAGGTTCCTCCTGCTGCTGGGCGTCCTCCTCCGCCGCTGCCGCTTCCTCCTCCTCCTCCGAAGAGAACTGGCGCAGACAGCGCTCCAACACTGCTGCTGCTGCTCAGCAGCTGGTGGTGCTGTTGCTGCTGTTGCAGCACCAGTGAGACTGGAGCAGTCACAGCCGATGGAGCAGCTGCAACAGCCGCAGAGGGAACGCATCCGCCTCCTGCTGCCGCCGGCCCGTTTCCCCCGGCGTCTGCGCGGACGCCCGCCACGGGCTGCTGCTGCGGCTGCTGTGCGGCTGCGGAGACGCTTCCTGACGCATCCACGGCATCTTCGCTAAATCCACTGGCTGCTGCTCCTGTTGGTGGTGGAGGAGCTTCCCGGCGTCGTTCTTCTTTCTTCGTAGTTACTGCTGCTGTGGAAGCCCCCGATGGTGAGGAGGACGAGGAAGTCGTCCCCGCTGTTGCTGGAGAACCGCCAGAAGCCGCTGACGCATCCGGTCGCGCAGCTGCAGTGCTGCTGCTCTCTTCTCTGCTGCTGCTGCTGCCGCCTGCTGATCCTGCTGTCGCTACGTTGTCCACAGCCTGCGGCGTCGTTGTGTGCGCGGAGAGAGTCAAGTCTCCCCCTCCCGCGGCGCCTGCAGGGAACACCTGCTGTTGCTTCGGCTGCTGCTGCTGTTGTTGCACTACAGTCGCCGTCGCAGACCGCGGACTCGACAAGGCTGCGTCCCCTGCACCACCAGCAGCAGCAGCGGGTGGTCGGGGTGTGACAGGCACGTGGGAGTTCGAAGAGACACCAGCACCCGCGGGGGGAGCAGGAGTTGCCGAGGCAGCAGCACCGTTGGCAACAGCAGCAGTAGCGGCCGTATCGTCTGCCGCAGCCGCACACACACTCCCTGCCATAACAACAGGAGACGGCTGTCGCCGTCTCTGCTCCTCCTCTTCTCCATCCTTCCAGAACGCTTCGATATACGCCGGATCGACGCCAGCAGCGTTGCTAGCTGCTGCTGGTCCTGCGGTTGCTGCCCCTGTTGCTGCTGAGGTGCCGCTGCTGCTGCCGTTTAACCCCAGCAGCAGCCTGCGCTCGACTTGCGCCGCAACTGCAGCCGCGACGCCCATGCTGCCGAGGCCCCAGCCTGCAGCAGCTGCAGCAGCTGCAACAGGGTCCGTGAGGCAGCCGAGCTGCTGCTGATGCTTCTGCTGTTGCTGCAGCAGCAAACAGGCCTTCGAATCGGCAGCGGACGGCGCAGGGGGCAGGGCGGTGGGCTCTGTAATCTGCCGCAGCTGCGTGTGCAACTCCTTGCGTCGGGCAGGAGAGGAGCAGCTGTTCAACAGGCGTACGCATGTTTGCTGCTGCTGCTGTTCTTCCTCCCCCCCTTTCTTTGCTTTCTCCATTTCTTGGACTTCTCCTGCAGCTGCTGCTCCATCTGCGCCCTCTCGTTTTGTTGCAGCTGCCGCGCGCGCTCCGTCCCCCGTCTTCTCTGCGTCTCCGCCTGCCCCGGCCTTCGTGCCACTGCCCTCTGCCGCAGCGGCAGTGGCCGGCTTTGTCTGCTGTTGTCGAAGCATGCTGCTGCTGCCGGCTGCTCTGCTGCTTCGCCGCACGCCTCCTCCTATCCCTGCTGCGCCGGGTGGCCGTCCTCGCTGCTGCTGCTGCGCCGCTGCCGCGCCGGTCCCCCCCCCCGCAGCCGCTCCTGCTGCTGATCCTGTTCCTCCTCCAGAAGAGGCACCAGCTGCCGAAGGAGACGCAGCAGAGGAAGATGCAGGGTCCGCAGGCAGCAAATCTTGCACTCCTTCGGATGTATACTGCCGCAGCTGAGACCACCGGCGCATGCTCGCGTAGCGCGCCAGCAGCAGATCTGCTGCCTGCGGACACTCGACTACTTTAAGCGGCTGCCTGTTTTCCTCTAGCACCGCCTGCAGCAAGTGCAGCTTCAGCCGCCGCAGGTCTCGCACCAGCACGCCGGCAACCTGCAACGCCAAGCAATACCACGAACATGTGCAAATTAAAGGCAGCAGCAGCATTAACAGCAACAGTGGCCTGACGGATGCAACAATAGCACGACCCAGACAACACGCGCACACAGCAGCAGCAGCCAGTCCCTTGAGCCGAGCACGGGCAGCAGCAGACAGCGTCGGTAGCGCCGGGGCAGCAGTGGCAAATCCAGCAGCGCAGACGCAGCTGCCCGAGGAGGGGAAGGAACATGCGAGCAGCAGCAGGTGCACAGGAATACGCGAAACCGAAGCGGCAAACAATTCAGAGCAGCAGGAGGCACCGCAGCAGACGCAATCGCATCAACAGTGCGGAGCAGCAGAAGTGCAACATGCAACAGCAGCAGATGCGGATAGACGGCGCCAGTCGAAGTTGCAGCAGACGCAGCACCAGCAGACGCAACACCAGCAGATGCAGCACCAGCAGAAGTAGCAACAGGGGGAGAAAACTCGCGCGGGAGAACAATAGCAGCACCGGGGAAAAGGCGCTCGCCTTACTTGAAGAAATTGCGCGCACTGCATGCCAACAAAGTCGTCGTCTCCCTCAACGAGGTTCGCATGCTGCGTATTTTCCCATCCGCAAGGACGTGTGAACCAGCGGTGGCCGCTGACAACTACTACAGAGCCGCTGCCTGCAGCAGCAGCAGGCGTGCCGAGCTCGGTTCCCCCTGACGGAATGGCTGCAGCAGCCGTCATTGCTGCTGCCGGGGTTGACAGCGTCCCAGCTGCTGCTGCTCCTGCTACTGCAGACGGGGTTGCCGCTACTGGCGAAGCTGTTCCTGCGACTTTCCTCCTTGTTTCCTCCACCGCCGCGCCGCCTTCCCCCGTGCTGCCTTGTTGCTGCGTACTCCAAGAGGCGGCAGCGTCTGGGGCTCCGGGTGCTGCTGCTGTTGCCGGCGAAGTCGCCGCTTCCTGTTCTTCCGCCTTCACAGAGCTCTCGCACGTTCTGTCGCTGTGGGTTGCCGCCTGCTGTGACTCTGCTGCAGCAGCAACCGATCCTCCACCACCAGCTGCCGCAGCGTCGCTCTCCGGTGGCTCTCCATCCATTCCCCTGCTGGTGTCGCTACTGCTGTGGGACGCGCCGTCGCTGCTGCTGCTGACACCAGGGTGCGCCGCGGCACCGTCGCCACTGCTGCTGCTGCTCCTGCCTTTGGTCGCTGTGCCGTGCTGCTGCTGCTGCTGAGGTGTATGGCGGGTAGCTAGCTCCAGCAGGGGAGGCAGCGTCTCCGCCTGCGTCTGCAGCTCCTCCTGTTCATTCTCCTCGTCAAAAACAAGCTCCTCCAGCGGGCTCTCGTTGCTGGTGATCTTGCCGAAAGGTGCGTCGCGCAGTCTGCGGCCGGCTACCCCTGCTGCTGCTGCTGGTCCTCCTCCTCCTCGCTGGCGAATGAGTGCAGGCACATCCTGCTGCTGCCGCGAGTGCTGCTGCTGCTGCATGTCATAGTAGCGCGTGGTGCCCCTGAGCGCCTGGTAATACTGGAGATGGTGCTGCTGCTGCATGCGTCGCAGCTCCTGCTGCTCCCGCTGCAGCAGCTGATTGTACAACTGATGCTTGTGGGGTTCCAGCAGCACGTGCTGCAGTCGTCTGCGGCAGTACGTCAGCTGGTAAAACGTAAGAGCCTTGAACGCCTTGATGCGCAGACGGAGGCGAGACGACCGGTGCTGCTGCTGTTCGCCGTCTCCCCTTCCTCCTGCCACCGCAACCCCTCCTCCTGGGTCCGCTGCTGCGATCTCGCTTCTGTCACCGCCGCTCTCTCTGCTGCTGTTGCTGCTGCCAACCACCATGCCCGACGAAGACGACGAAGAGGAAGCAGCTAAACTCGGGAAGAGCGGGTGTCCGTACGCCTCAATGGCGGTGTGCCCACCAGCAAGATACGCTGTCTCACCCGCAGCAGCAGGTACGGCTCCAGCTGCGCGACTACCGCTGCTGCTGCGCACCCCCTTCCCCACCACACTACCAACTTGCTGCTGCTGCTGTTCTGCTGCTGCTGCGGCTGCAGCGGCGAAGGTGGACGTCTGCGGCAGCAGCGCCGACGCACCCGCAAGTGTGCGAAGCATGCCGTTGGTAAACAGTTGCTCCTCTAGCAGCCCAGCTTCCTGCTGCTGCTCCTCCGCCTCCTGCTGCTCTTCCTCGTTCGTTTGCTCGAACACCAGCCATGCAGCAACCGGTCCAAAATCGAGCAGGGCAGTCAAGGGCAGCTGCACCTCTGTCGTCTCGTCACTCGTTTCCTCCTCCTCCTCATCTCTGCTGCTGATGCTGATGCTGCGAGCCCGAACCTCGCCGCTTGCTGCGACCGCTGCTGCTGTTTCTCCCCCCTCGCGAGTGCTCTCCGAGCTGCTGCTGGTGCTCCTGTCGCCTCGTTTTCCTCCTCCTTCTCCAGGACCACGGTCGTCAGTTTCCTGCGCTGCTTCTTCTCTCCCTGTGCTGCTGCTGCTGCTGCAGGCCGTGCTCCGTCTACGATCCCCTGGCTCGCACTCATCCGCTGCAACATCGTCTGCCCCCCTCTTGTCGCCTCCTTCGTCCTGCTGCTGCAGCTCCGCGGAGACTGCTGCCAATCTGCCTTCAGCCTTGTACTGGTGAGCGTCGGGTGGGCCTGTCCCGTCCTTCTTCTCTATCGCTGGTGTCTGTGTTCCTGCCAGTCCTTCTCGTTGCTGCTGTCCCTCTCCCCGCCCTACACCGTCTTCTCTGGGCTGCTGCAGCAGCAGCTCCTTTGCGTCTCTGTTGCGCCGGCGGCTGCGCCGCGCGGTTCCTCCACGCTGCTTCTGCCGTTGCTTGGCGAGCTGCGTCGCCTGCTCGACCTCTGCTGCGTACATCTGCAGCAGCTCCTCGAGCACGTCCTGGTCTTCAACCGGCGGCGTCTCCAGCTCAGCAGCAACCGGAGAAACTGTCGGCGCAGCAAGAATACTTTCTATAACTCGGGCTTCTTCGAGCGCGGCCCTTCTTTCTTGGCTGCTGCGCAGCGTCAGCAGCACGTTCCCAGCAAATGGACCTACAGCGAGTCGTCTGAACAAATTATCGTAGCGTACCCACTGCACTCGGCTGCCCCGGGTTGCCGCTGCATGCACGGCTCCTCCTCCTCCGGCTCCTGTTGTGCCTCCGGTGCTTCCCCCTGTTCCTCCTCCTACAGCACTGCTGGTACTGCTGCTGCCTCCTCCTCCTCCTCGCGGGCCTCCAGCTGCAGTTGCCGCAGGAACTGCCGCTGCAACAGCCGCGCCGGCGGTCCCGCTCGTCCCGCAGACCGCTGCAGCACTGCCTGCTGCTGCAGCACTCGGAAGAGCAGAAGGAACACCCGCAGCGGGAAACGCAGCGGCATAGGGAGAGAACCCCACCCTGGAGGAGGAAGGCCGGCCCCCACAAGGTTGACCGCTGAAGAGCGGTGGTGGAGAGGAAGAGCTGGACGAAGCAAAACAGGTGGTGCTGCTGCTGCGCTTGTACGTAGCCGCTGCAGCAGGAAACTGACATCCCGGCCTGACCTCGGCGCTACTGTGTCGAAAAAGAAAGCCGCATCGACCACCGCCGCTGCCGGCCGCTCCGCCTCCTCCCGCAGAAGCAATGGGAGCCGAGCTACTCCCGTCTGCAACGGGAAATGCTGCCGCCGAACCTGGACCAGGCATGCTGCTCATGCTGCGCAGGCTGCCCGCACTGGCCTGTGGAGATGGCAGCAAACTTCCCGAAACGGGGCCAGCAGGACCGCCCCACACCCCGCCCCCCGCTGCCAGTGTTGTGTCTCGGGAAGACGACGAGTACATCCCCCCACGCCACGCCGCTTCCGGCGCCGCACCCGTGGAGTCGAGCGACCCGCTGTTCGAGTAGCAGTAGTACGCGTACAACGGCGACGCCGCTGCAGCAGCAGAGCCGGGGCTGTGTAACAGCGGCGGTCTGCCGCTGTACGCTCCTCGTGCTCGGTGTGCTGCAGCTAGCCAGGCCGTCCCACTGCTGCTGCTGCGGCTCCAGCTTCCTCCTGGTCCGCCCGCTGCGCCACTTCCTCCTGCAGTGCCGACAGCACCGGCGTCCTCTCCTCCTCCTCCTGCAGGCGCGGTGTCTCCTGCAGCACCAGCAGGACTCGCGTACACTGCGGCGTCCCCACAACCAACAGCAGCGACCCCACGGCCTCCGCGCCGTCCCGCAGCGCTGCTCCGCCAGTTTCCTGACGCGTCCGCTGCTTCTCCTGCCCCCATCCCGGTGGCGCCTCCAGCTGCAGCATGACCTGCAGATGCAGCGAATCCGCAGAGAGCCTCGGAAGTTGCAGCCGCAGCAGGCGCGCTACTCACTGACATCGTTCGAATGTCCGCAGCAGAAGTCGTTGAGAGGTGCCGTCTCGTGGGCGGCAACCTCTGCGCTTCCGCAGCACCGCTGCTCGAACTGCTGCTGCTTGTGTCGCCTCCTGGGCCAGTTTTCCCAGTAGTAGGGCAAGCAGCACTTGGTGGATACAACGAGGCCACATTCAAATGACCCGCTGGGAACGCACCACCAGCAGTGCCAAGAACATTCTTATCTTTCCCTCCTTCTCCCCCTGCTGCTTTACCTGCTTCTCCTCCTGAAAGCTGATGCTCCCCACGTGTAGCAGCTGACTCGCCAGCCGCAGACAAGCTTCCCGCGGTGCCGTCGCTGCTGCTGCCTCCTTCTCCTGCAGCAGCCCTCCGGTCGCTGCCGCAGCCCTGCGATTCCTGCCCCTGATGCTGCGGCTGCTGCGCAGCGCCCGCCTGCTCCGCGGTCGTGCCAGACGCACCTCCCAGCGCACCTGGCAAAACCTGACCCGAGTTCCGGCGAAGAACGGCTGCTGTTGCTCCTGTTGTTGCTGCTGCCTCAAAAGCAGCACCAGACTCTCCGAAGCTTCCCGTTGAAGCGAGAGAGGGAAGTCCAAGGTTTCGCTGTGGGTGCTGCAAGGCTCCACTACTGTTCACACTCCCCCCCACCGCAGCCACACGTGCAGCTCCAGCCACAGCAAGAACGGTGGCCGCAGCTCCCGGTGTTCTACTCGAGACTGCAGGCTGCGGCCGAGACGATGCTCCAGCCGTCCCCAGGGACCCAATTTTCCCCGCTGCTGCTCCTGGTCTGCTCCCCGTCGTACAGCTTCTCTGCTGCTGATCAATGGGCAGCTGCTGCGGCTGCTGAAGACGCTGCTGTTGGGGCTGTGAAGTGAACTGCTGCTGTTGCTGGGTCAGCAGCAGCAACTGCGCCGTGAGTTGTTGCTGCTGCTCGGCGGAGCAGCTGCCGAGGCGAGCTGTCTGTGCAGCCAACACTGCAGCAGCACTTCGGACAGCACCTGCCGCAGAAAAGGGCCCGCTGGTCGAGTTGAGGAGCAACTGCTGCTGCTGAGCTGCTGCTGCTGCACTTGCGAGTGCGGCGCGGTCGAGCAGCGCCGGCGAAAGGGTTTCTGCTGCACCTGGTTGTTGGATTGTCGGCAGGCCAGAGACTGGCTGCAGCGGAGTGGGGCAGCATCGCTGCGGCTGCTGCAGCTGGTGCAGCTGTTGCTGCATCTGCTGTTGCTGAAGCTGCTGCTGAAACTGCTGCTGCAGCGCCAAGAACGCAAGCGACGACGCATTATAACAACGACCGGGCCCAGGACTACTACTACTGCTGCCGCTGAGTCCCTGCTCGCCAGCAGCTGTGCCGCTAGCTCCTTCCCCTCCTGCAACCGTTTCTGCTCTTCCCGTACTGCTTCGTCCGTCGTGAGCGCACTCCTGCCGCTGCTCACTGCTGCTGCCTGCTGCTGCTGCTCCTCCTCCTCCTCCTGCAGCGGCACCGCTGCTGCTCTCGCCGGCCCGCTCGCCACGTCGTACCTTCGTCGCACCGCAGGCCTGCTGCTGTGCCGAATCGCCGCCAGGGTTGCTGCTGCCGTTGCACGCCTTGTTGCTGCTGTTTCTCGTCGACTCGCCGGCACCGCCGGTTCCACTTGGACTGCTGCTGCTACTGCTGCCACTACCGGTCGTGGTGTCTCCCTTGTCCCTGCTGCTGCGGGGGTACTCCTCGCTGCTGCCATTGGTGCTGTTGCTGTTGAATAAACGCTGAGCCTGCATGCGCTTCGCGTACGCGATAGACTGAGCATCGTCGTGTGACGGACAGAAGACTGCCTTCCACGCTTTCCTTCGGCCACTGCCCTCAGCGCCTCCTTCCCATATACTCGTGTTGACGCATGCGCAGCGTCTTTCTGCTGCACAGCTCACATGCAACCGGTTCCGGCAGCCCGGATATCCGCATGCAACGGGGTAGCCTTCACCACTCCCACACAAGAGGCACCGCCATCCCATCTTCTTCGCCTCGGCTAAAGCTGCCTTTATACTCAGCGGCTCCTCCTCCTCCTCTTCCGCTGCCTCCCCCTGTCCCTCCTGCTCTTTTGCACTGCTACGACTGCACCTGCTGCTGCTCGACTCCTTGCTGCTCCTCGTCCCGGACCCACCAGTGCTGTTGCTGCTGCTGGTGCTGCCCTGGCTACTGCTGTTGCTGATTTTCCCGCCACTACTGCTGCTGCTGTATAACACGCAGCAGCTGTGAACCCAGTGCTTCTCTGCGCCTCGTCGCATCGCGCCGAGACTTCCCGGCCTGCCGCACAGTTTGCAGCTCACGCCTGCCGCGGCAGCCCGGTACACTGCCCGTCTCTCCATGCTGCTGCCGCCTTTCCTGCTGCTGCTACTGCTTCCTCCTCCAGTCCTGACACTACTGCTCGCAGTACTGCTGCTGCTGTTCAGCGAAGTCGTGTTGCTGCTGCCGCTGCCTCCTGCCCTCCCCGAGGAACCCGACGGGTTGCTGTGCGCCACCTGCGGCTGCTCGATATCTTCCCCATTCACGAAGGCAGCAGCTGCGGGTTCTCCGTCCCTGCCTGCCCGTGCGCCCTGTCCATTTCGTTTCGTAGTCTTCCTCTCTCCTCGCCCGTCGCTGCTGCTCGGCGAGCCCGCCGCCTGACTTCCCTGTCGCTGCTCCTGCTGCTGCTGCTGTCGCTGCTGCTGCTGTCGCTGCTGCTGCTGTGTGTGTTTGTGCTTCTCCCGCAGGTCCACCCAGGAGCACAGGGAACAGAGCCACGGGCCGTCGCCGACCGCTTCTTGAACACCGTAGCACGAGGCATGCACGAAGCAGCCGCAGCCACTGCAACGGAGAATTCCGCTTTTTTGACTGTTATCTGCTGCCATACAAACGCTGCAGATAAGTTGCTGCTGCTGCGGCTCTTGCTTCTGCAGCATGCTCTGTGTGCCGTCTCCTCCCCCACACACCGGTGGCAAAGGGGGGAGGGACGAAGATGGGGCTGCACCACCTGCCTCTGCAGCTCCACAGTTGGTGCCGTTCTTTCCGCCGCAGACGTTGCGCTGCTGTCGGGCTGCGGCAGCAGCAGCAACAGAGGCGTTACTCACCGCAGCCGCTGCCGCTGCTGGGGAAGCAGAGAACAGCGAGAGCAGCGGGAGCGCGGCAGGATTCGCAGCAGCTATAGAGGCTCCCCCAGAAGCAGCAAGCAGCTGGAGGGCTGCTGCTGCATGCTGCTGCTGCAGGGCTGCCGCGGCTGCTGCTTGTTGCTGCTGCTGCGACGCGGTGGTTGCAGCTGCAACAGTGGCATCGAGGTGATCTGGCACACTCTGAGGACTCATCCCACACGCTGCTGCTGCGCCTCCACCAGCGACGGGGTTCCCCCCCGGCTGCCGCTGCTGCTGCTGAAGATGCTGTTGCAACTGGTGCAGCAACAACAACTGCTGCAAGTGCTGCTGGTGCGCCTGGTGCTGCTGCTGCAGCACCTGCAGCCGCTGCTGTTGCTGCGCGCTGCTCCCACCGACCTCGTGATTCGCAGACGCAGCCACCTCAGCACCTGTCCCCGTATACCCTGGAATGTACGGTAGCGGATTGTAGCCTCCTGCGCCTGCTGCAGCTGCAGATCTGCTGTTGCACAGGACGAAACTGCCTGCTCCACCGACATCCGCCGCCTCTGCTGCAGCAGCAGAGGCGGCAGTAAACCCCTGGGGCTTCACCTGCCGCGGCGCAGCAAACGCAGCAGGAGCACTCGCACTCACGACGTGCGGCGGCACACCCATGCTGCTGCTCCTACTGCCGGCTGAAGCAGTCCCCCCCAGGAAGCCCGCTGCTGCTGCCTGGCACACCATAGATGATGACGCTGCCGCTGCCGCTGGAAGGACAAACGCAGATGCTGGTGGGCCTGCAAGAAGTGTCGCCCCACCTGCGTTGCTGCTCGCAGCTGCGCCTGCGGCGGAGGAAAGCGTATTCGCATCTGACCACGGGGGCCCACCTGACAACAGCGCAGCAGCCGCTGCGTGCGTCGACTGGCTGTTGCTGCTGCTTCCCCTCATCGAAGAAACCAGGTTCTGCAGCTGTGAAGGGGATACGACGGAAGCAGAGGACGGCCCTGACGTTAGTGGGGCTGCAGGAGTCATGCCGTGCGCGGCTGCAGCAGACACGTGCCCCCCTAAGGCGGGCTGCGCTGCTGGCACTTGTGCTGCAGCTGCCTGCACTGTCGCCGCTTGTGGGGCCGCCGCAGCAGCAGCACGAGCCGCGGGAGGGCGACTGGTGGAGCCGTTGCTGCTCGGCTGCAGCAATGCGAAGGACGTTGGTACTGTTCCAGCAGGAGGTGCACAGGCGCTCCACCCCGGTGCCGCCGCTGCTGCGGCAGCCTCGCCCGCTTGCTGCCGCTGCTGCTGCAGCGCATGCAGCTGGTGTTTAGGCAGCGCAGCATCCTTCAGCGTAGGTGCAGCAGACTGCGCGTGATACGCTGCAGCAGCACCAGCAGCCATGCCACCTGCTGCAGCTGCGGCGTCGGAGAACTGCGCACCTCGGGTCTGCTGCGGACCAGCAGTTCGCATGCTGCTCCTGCTGTTAGACGCGAACATAAGCCCGTCGCTAGTAGCAGTGGCGCCACTGCCGTTTCTCCCTGAGACTGCGTCGCAGAGGGATGTAGCACCGCCTTCCGCGTCCTTATCCTGCTCACGCTGCTGCTGCTGTGGCTGCACGGGTGCAGGAACACCAGCGCTAGCAGCAGCGGCTGCTGATGTGATGCCACTTAAAGCTGCTGCTCCTGCTCCAGCAGTGTCTGCTGCTTCTGTGTTATGTCGGCCTGCCGCCTGTCCGTATGCTGGCGTCCCTGCTGACGCCACGGCCGGCAGCGAAGACGCCGTCGGGATCGGCTGCATTGCTGCTGCTCGACGGGTGCCACGTGTACCAGATGTTGCTGCAGCTTCTTCTGGGTTCCTGCTGCTAGTGCGGGCTCCGGGTGGTGTACGTACACCCGGGAAAAGCCCTGACTCCTACTGGCGCTGTCCTGCAGTCTCTGTCGGCAGCCCTTGAAGAACGACGCTGTCCTGCAGCCCTGCTGCGCCGCGGCTGCTTTTTGGCCGCTGTCGCTCAGCAGTACGAGACGTCCCTGCTCTGTGAACCAGTTTCTCAAGGCACGGCGGAGTGGCGCACGCCCGCCCCCGCAGCATTCGGGAATACTAGCGCTGTCGTTGCTATGCTGCTGACGTCGCTTGCTGCCGGGTTAGCGTCTGCTGCTGCTGCTGCTTCCGCTGCTTCCGCTGCTGTTGTTGACCCTGCAGCTACTGCCGTTCAGTAAGAACTGCCAGACAGGAGGCATTCGACCGCCGCAAAGCGGAACACCGGTGAATCGGAACGGCACGCGACGAGGGCAGCACGACTTCGCTGCTGCTGCTGCAGCACCGCGGCGTCGTCGGGCGTTGCCGCTGCCTGCAGCAACCCTGCGTCCGCTGCAAGAGGCCGCAGAGGCGGCGCCCTACTAATTGCGCGGCGAGCAGTGGAAAAGGAGGAGGGCCGGCCGGACGGTGCGTCAGTGAAAGAAAAGTTCCTGGGGGTACAGGTGGCAGCGCGTGTTGCTGCTGCTGCTCCTCCTTCCTCTTCCGTCTGCTGCGCTACCTCTGATGTCGCAGTACTCGCGGTTGATGCATGCGGACGCTCCTGCCGCGCCACCATCTCTCTGCATGCCTCTTCCGCATAAACGACGCACAGGCCCGAAGAAAGACGCGGAAGATTCTTCTCTCTCTCACTATACCTAAGCCCCTGCATGCGCTACGACGCTCACCTCTGCTGCTGCTACAGCAGCCGCTTCCACGACGCCTGCTGCTGCTGCTCCCGTTGGTGCTGCTGTTCTCGAGGCAGCTATGATTCGTGCCCCCGCCTTCGCTTTGGCTCGCAGGAGCTACACACGCGAGGCTGCTGCAGTGGCCCTTGAAGTGGCTGCTGCTCCAGCAGCCGCTGCCGCTCCACCGCCCGCTCGTGCTGGTACGGCTCACGCCAGTCCTGCTGCTGCGGCTGCCTCCTGGGCGGACACTGCTGCTTCCGTTGACGCTGCAGCTGCCGCCGTGACGGTTGCTACCGCTGCAGCCGGGAGGGCTGCTGTTGGTGCGGAGGGTGCCACTGCTGCTGCACTCCAGAGAGACTGCAGGCGCGGGAGTGCTGCCTGTTTTACTGGGGAGCAAGAAGCGGAAATGCGTGAGGTCGGAGAGACTCACGTCGTCGGTGCGGTGGCTGCTGCTGCTGCCCGACCCCACACAAGGAGAGGACATGCAGCGGGAGACTGGACACACTGACAGAGACTGCTTAGACTGCCAGGGGGAGGAGACTGAAGGAAGCTCGGGAGCAGACACAGACGACGCCTCATCATTCCGCTGCTGCTGCTGTCCTTCACTTTGCTGTGGCTGAGGCTGTTCCTGCTCTGGACGTGAGCGCTGCGGCTGACCCCACTGCTGCAGCTGCGAAGTCTCACCACGCTTGTGATCGTCGCGCCTCTGCAGCTGCTGGCTCTGCAGCTGCTGGCTCTGCAACTCCTGTTGTTTCCGCTGCTGTGGTTGCTCCTGCTGCTCCCGCTTCGTCGAAGCGAGATGCTGGACGGACTGTTCTACAGCAGCAGCACGTCCAAATTCGGCGGGGGCGTCCAACACGGCCCCACCGTCAGGGACTGCTGGGCGTGAAAAAGCAGAGGCAACTGCTGAGAGAAGAGACGAGACAGGCTGCTTCTCAGCCACTGCAGCCGCATCAGTGGAGCAGTTCCCCCTGTGATCCACAGCAGGGGACGCAGCTGCAACGCACGCGTCCGCTCCAGCAGCGGACACAGAGGAGATGCCGCAAGCCGCAGCAGCAGAAACAGCAGCAGCAGCGCCAGCAGACTGGGGCGAGCCCATGGCGCTGCCGCACAGCAGCAGCAACGCACGTTCGATACGCTATCCTACACCAAGGAGGAGGTAACTGCAGCAGCTGAGAGAGCAGCGGCAGCTGCAGCAGTCGAGCGCGGGCGGCAGCCGAAGAAAAGAGAGACCGCCAGATAGACTAGCAGCTCACGTCAGAAGCTTCGCCAGAGCTCTGCAGATGCGCGAATGTCTCGGGCTACAGCAGCACCCAGATGATGCATCCCCATGATAGTAATAATAACAGACGGCGGTTGCAGCTGCTGCCGCTGCCCTCCTGTTGCTGTGTGAAAGCTCGTCGCTTCTTCGCCACCTGCCGCGGCGATGCCACTGCGCTGCTGCTGTTGTTGTAGCTACTGCTGGTGCTCTGCTGTCGTCTCTAGAAGGCGCGCTGGCAGATGCATCTGGGCGGTAGACAGCAGGATTTCTGTGGACTGCTCAGGTCGGCAATACAGGGAAACCGGTGCCTACCACGGCCTGGACCACATCGCAGCCAGAAAAAACACACCACAACTGGTGGTGTGCATATATATATGTATGGGCAAGAAGGAGCCGCGTAGACAAATTAAGACATACTATAGAGGAGAAAGGGAAATGGAGCCGCAAGGCAAGAGGAGGAGGTAACACAGGCAAATACTTTGCACGAACATTCCACGCAGAGGCACATAATATAGTAAAGCAGTGCACACAAGAAGACGCGACGATGACACGTGGTGGCATGCGTTGTGACGAAAAGGCCGTGGCCTAGTAATTACGAGCTTGTAGCAGGTGATCCCCGGGGGACCTGCCGGCTACCCATGGGGCGCACGGGACGCCATGTTTTCGTGTTTCTACGTGTGTATAGATGTGCACCGTTGTTATACAGAGATTCGAAGAAATGGGCGAGAGAAACACTTGGCGACAGAGTATGCCCTGCGATTCTGCTGTGAGGATGAAACGGCTCAGCGGGGACACACACGGAGAGAAATTCGAAGGAGACATCCACACGCACGTATGTCGTGAATTCGCGGACATTTGTCGCGATATGAATAGACGGAAAACTGGCAGGGAGAAGACAACTAGGGGCAGACAACTGCGACGCCAAGTTGGTCGAAGTGGCCAGACTGACACGCAGCCGCGGCGAAGGGTAATAAAGGTGCGACGGCTCCACAAAGATTCGACGGCGTGTGTAGTGGTAGACGATGTATGGAAAAAAGGAGAGCATCGCAGGAAAAAGAAGGGGGGAAAGAGACGACGGCGGAGACGAAAACGGGGCTGGAGGGGGTCAGTCGGCGTCGTCAACACACAATCCTCCAGACTTCCCAGACGCACACAGTGACTGGCTCGCAAGACGTGTCGGAGGAAGAAGAACGGCGCCGCCCCGCTGTTGCGATGGATTCAGAGAAAAAAAAGCCGAACGCAGCAGCATTTACGACGACTGCTGCACGGCTGCAAATGCTCGTGCTGCTGGTGGAAGACTAGAAACCCATAAAAAAGCCAGGTTCTGCTGCTCCTACGCCTGACAAGCGGCTGTGCACACACACCCACGTACACACGCCCGTCTTGACGCACAGAAACCCATCCTCGATGAAGTGCGGTAGGTGTCCTACAACGAAGAGAAAGTCCACTAGGGCGCGCGTGCACAAGTGGCCACACACACGCACTGCTGACTTTACCCACGAACGATGTTCATGCGCGGTGTCGTGTGTGCCGAAAATACAGGACGGCACACGAGCGAGGAGGGGACCCAACAGAAACGGTAGAAAGAAGGCGTCTGTGCGCACTGGAAGAGCAAGTAATGGCGGGTAATGCGCCCGGTGTCGCCCATTCCTTGAACTTCCTCTGTGTTGGGCCGACGCTCGCAGGTTGACAGCTGTAAATCATTGAAAGTGCTGGGGACCACCGCTCTTCCGCTCTCTCGCGTGCAGTTGCTGAACTGCTGCGGCGTTATTCTGCGACAGACGATGCCAAACGCGTGGTGGCGGGCGGCGGCGGCCCGCCGTTCCCCGGCGTGAGGACGGGATCACCGGCGGCAGCGAGCGAGTTCGCCCGGTCACACTAGAAGGTTCAAGAGGAGAATGCAACGGCCACAGGAGTAGGAGCTGCAAATCCTGCGAGCAGTGCAGCAGCAACAGCAGGAGCGGTGGCAGAAACACCGGGAAAAACCGGATGCTGCTCCGGCTGCAGCTGCTGTAGCGCGCGCGTGTTGTGGTAGTGGGCGTGGCTGCTGCTCTTGCCGCCTGGGCGCGGGTGCGCGCGGGCGAGGAGGAACTGGCGTTGTGCTGCTGCTTCGGTTTGCCGGTTCTCTCTCCTCCACAGCCGAGGAGAAAAGCACGCGCACGAGCACCGCGACAGCAACGCGCGTGGTCGTACAGAAGTGAAATAAAAAGAGAAGACGAAGTTTTCCGACGACGACGGCAGCACTGTTCTGCAACAGCAGCAAAGGGGAGCGGAAACCAGGCTGACGCATGGCAGAAAAAGAAGACGGAGGCGCGAGGTTCGTGGTGGTCGCGTCACACTCGCTCACTGACGGGGATAATGATGCGCTGCGGCAGGAGTTTCCGAAATTCCGCCGCGCACGCGTGTTGGGCGTCAGCCTTGCGCAACATAGCAGCAGGAAGAGAGCAGCAACCACGCCGGATACCCGAACCCCAGCAGGACCGAAGGCACGCGCAGAATAACCGCAGCAGCAGCCGCTGCTCTGTGATGCGGTGGGAAAAACAGAGGAACGCGTCAGCAACAACGAGCCGTAGAACAGCCACCCCTACAGGAAGAGGCGGAGGAAACGCGCCGCCGCACCTACGTGGACCGGTGCGCAGCAGCCACCCAGGAAAGCTCGTCACTGTAGGTGTACTAGTGGTAGTAGTAGTAGTAGTGGTTGTGCTCCTCTACAGAGGCGCCATTGACGACTTTTTCCACGTAGCTGGCGGTGTTGCCGTTCTCGCGTGCTCGGGTGGTGGGGTGGTTCTCCGCTTTCGCCTCTTCGACTTCACACGTGCTTCGCGCCGGAAAAGCTGAGCGCACCGAGCACGCGCGCATTCGGATTCTCCACCACCACTGTTTCCCCCCCGCCGCTGCTTTCACCCCTCCTCTTCCTCTTCTCTACTCCACCTCTTCTCTACGGTAATCCGCCGTTGCTGCCCCTGCCCCGGCCGCTCGACACCTCTGCGAGCGCGAGGCGTGCGGCTCCCTGCTGCAGGGCTTGTTCTCTCTCAATCTCCACGGCATCTCTCAGTACATCATCACGCCGTCATCTACTGCGTACTCCACCCACTGCCACGACCGTTAACACTGTCACTATTGCCGTTAGCTTCTTTACTAATATACCACATCGTGGCCATCGGCGCCATTTAGTGGTGGCCTTGTGACTACATCACGTGTTGCTCCCGTTGCTGCGCGGCTACACCACCACCTGCCGCCGGACCTCGGCGCCGCAGCTGCTGCTGCTGCTGTGCCTCCACCTCCTCCTCCTGCGGGTGGTGCTGGTACACACCAACCTTCAGCAGCTGTTCGTGAGCAAACAAAAGGACGCAGCACACCGGCTGTTTCAAATGCTGCGTTCGCGCTACCATGACACCACCACCTGCCACGTATTCCGCGGGTGCCAACATCCCGGCGGACGACACATCAGGAGTAATACAGGCAGCGTGTACAGCTAGTATTTGCCGTGAAGCAGTACCCCCTAGCTCTCCCATTGCTGCCCAACCGCTGCTCACGTGACTGCCTTTTTACTCTGGAGTGCGGCTGCTGGGCAATGTCCGTCGGAGGGTAGCCCGCCGCAACAAAGGACACCACTTAATGTGTACCGGAGCAGCCTTTCTCACTGCCGCTGAATTATCCAGGTCAGTAGCAGAAGTCTCCTGCGCCGCCCGTCCTCCAGCTGCCGCGGGTGCTCTCTTCCTTGATGTACCTCTACCTAACTACTGGTGCAGCTCTTTTTCCTTCTTCTGCGGCTCGTCCTTCGCGGTAGCCAGTGCTGTTGCGGCGCGTCCTCCTCGCGCCGCTGATAAGCGTGCTCCGGGATCAGCTTCTACAGAAATGCAACATTATTCACTTGATTACTACTACGTGCAGAAGATCAGCGGCTACTAGCAAGAGCAGTGACAGCACTCATGTAACAGAGTCACAGTTTCTCGTAGCAGGAGCAGTGGCAGCACTTGCGTAACAGACCCACGGTTCCCGATGCTGCTACATACGTTGCAGCGAACTCGCCTCTGCAGCCCGAAAAGTACACGGGAAGAAAAACGCCCCTACCTACTTCTGCACACTGTGTGGATGAACACGTATAATCGGCCCTTCCACGTTAGAAATAGATCAACGAGCATAGGTGTGGTGGCTGGAGGCGGCGCACGGAGTACGGGGGAACGTGTAGGGATGGTGTAAGTATATCCACAGTGGCGAACGTTGCTGCTGCAGTGCATGGGGGGGTCTTCTTGGCTGTGGCTTCGAAAACGGGTATCTCTGAGTTCCGTGGTGCTGTTGAAACTGCACGCTGTAGCAACAGCCAGGGCGACAGGAAAAACATGTTTAGACCTGTATGAAAGCGGCCGTGGTTTCCGGCTCTTGACAGGCCTTCTCACAACCAGCAACGGCAGGAACAGGCATTACAGCTTTGCTGAACGATGAACGCTCCTATAAGTAACTTTTGCAGCATCTACGGTTTCCTGTTGTTTGCCGCTGCGCCGATTCTGATCTCCGACAGGGAGAAATTCAGGCGAATCACTAGCGTGGATGCTACGTTTGTACATGTATGTGTGTACCACATGGACACTGGCATGCCGTTGCTTCAGGAAAACCCACTTTGCGAAGATTTGTGCGCTCTGGTTGTCTTTTTATCCCACAAGGATCCCTCGGTACGAAGTTCTCCCGTCGTATATTAGTATGTCGTAACCGCCACAGGTGTTGAAGAACACCTACATACGTACGTGTAGCTCATATCGGCAGTACGGAGAGGGATGTGAGACACTCTGACGAATGCTGCTGAAACGTGGTACACTAGAAGGCATTGTCCTCTAGCGCAGCTTGACACTTGAAACGAACATATCACGGCAACTACCTACATATGCAGTCAAACAACTCTAACTAGTGCACACTCATTTCAGCACAAACGTGGGTTACAAGGAGGCGAGTGACATGCGGAAAGTGTCTGCTGCGCGACGTATCGATGTGTTTGAAGAGCTTGTGCCAGACGCGTAAGCTGCAGAATGCTATACTCACATCACTAGTTTCTACCGGACTGACAGGCTGGCGTGCACCACAAGGGCTGAAGTCGCGATTTCGTGAATGTGTTCAGCGCGAGCCTGATGCTGAAGTTTCGGGTGCTCGAGCAGGAGGCACACACACGCAAAGGCTCCTGAAGGGTGGGAGGAGGACGGGGGAGACAATGTTAGTGCAGGGTTTGGCAGGTATAGCTGTTCCCATTCATAGGGAGCAAACTGAAAGGGACAGAGAGGAAGAAACCGAAGCACCGCTGGTGCAACAGTACAGGAACGAGAGCTGCAGCGTAGCTGTCTGAAATTGGCTGGACCGTAACAACAGAGCAGCACCGGCAGCAGCAGCCGCCCTTTAATAGCAGCAGCACTGCAGGCGGCAAACTGAGGACGGAAGGGGGTTTGCCCGGTCGCAGGTGTTTCTGCAGTACGGAAACAGCTCTGCTTGGGTACGATCGTATACTGCCGCAGTTGCGGAGGCTCCGTCCCGACAGCACGTGCAGAGCACCAGAAGCAGCAGTTGCCGCTTTTTTGCAGTCAGCGTAACAGTGGGTGCCCACTGTTATGGAAGAGAACGAAAAAGTTGGTTTGTTGCTCGCCGTTGTCATATCCATGTACATAGAAAGGAGCGTCCCCGTGTCCCGAATATAAAAGTAACAAAACGCAACTCACGACAAACAGCTGCTCTGCAGAGATACACACACCTTCACCTTTTTCTTCGCAGCATATGCTGCCCTTCAGTTTGCAGGGATAAAGTTCCCCATATATACACATATACATATATTCGCACATTTACACATATATACATATGCAGGTACATACATGTACGTCTATATGTATGTATTTGTATACATATGCACGACGTCTGTCAGAAATAAACATAGCCTTCGCGGCAGTCAAGCTACACCCGTAACGTGACGTATTACACATAGGTGTGTATATGCGTCCAGACAGCGCTGGAGGCAGAAAAGATGTGTATACAGAGAGGTGCATATGTACGAAGACAAGCAAAGACTTACATACAAATACACACGTATACCCTTACAGGTATACACAAATATACATATATATGCCTGCATACATAGACACGGAGAACATGTGTAAGTATACATCGATAAAGACACGCGTATCTACATGTGGATATATATATATATGATAAGTTTCTTATACGTGTGCGTACTAATATAATATATATATTTATGTATATACTCATGGACGCTAAGCCGCTCGAAGTGCTGAAGCGCGGCTCTGCCTTTCCGCGAGGCTCTGACACAAACAGGGGCAGCGTCCGTGCTGCTGGTGTGCCCCACTGCTGCCCCCTCCGTGCACCGCAGTACCACGGGCGTCCAGCGTAGACAGCAGCAGCCATTCCCCAAAGAGCAGCAGCAATAAATCTAGCGACGCTGGGGGCAAGCAAGGCCCTCTCCAGCATGGGTAGTCGCTCTTCTGCTCCCGGCCACGAAGTTCCCTTGTACAAATGATCCCGTGTTGTAGTACGGCTTTGTCTTCAGCAGCTGCTCCTGCAGGAGCTGCTCGTGCCGCGACGGCGGTCCTGGCAGCTGCATTTGCTCTTCCGGCAGCTGCTGCTGCTCGACGGACTCCTGCTCGACGGACTGCTGCCCGGCTGTTTCGTCCACTTCCTGCCGTCGCTGCTGCAGTTGCTGTCGCTGTTGCACTTCTTGCTTCTCCTGGGATGGGTGCTGCTGCTGCTGCTCGCCGAGTTGCTGCTGCTGCTCGCCGAGTTGCTGCTGCTGCTGATGGAGTTCTGGATGCTGCTGGAGTTGCTGCACGTGCCGCTGCTGCTGCTGGTCCTCCGGCAGCTGCTGCGATGGTTGCTGCTGCACGGGCTGCTGGATATCGTCCTGCTGTCCTGGCTGTCCGTCGAGGAAGCCGAGGCCACACACTTCCTCGGGGCGCTGCAGCATATAGTCGGGGAACCAGCCTTGCCTAAGACGCAGCAAAAACGGTTCCACCAGGCAGCAGTCAAACACACACTTACAAAACTCCATGTATATATATATAAAGAATTACAACCAATGACAGGCAGGCACAAGTATACGTTATATAAATGCAAATATATATATATATACATATATTCCCGTATACTCGTATATATACATATTTTCCTGTATACTCATATATATATGTACATATATTTCGGTATACATATATATATATATGTATATATATATGTATTTCTGTACACTCGTATATATATGCATATATTTCTGTACGCTCGTATATATGTGCATATATTTCTGCATATTCGTACCTGCCTATACCTGCATACAAACGTCGATGACATACGTAGATGTGTGGCGGTCGCGGAGAGACGTAGTCACGCGCGCATATACAACTTTTTCGTGGATGTGTAGACAGACAAGAGATGAAGCAGACACACGTGGCCACGCAGAGCAGGGACGCCGTGTACGTACACCGCAACCCCCACCGCAGCGGCTGTCTGCACCTACTGCCCAAGGCGCAGTCTCCACACGTCTACACATGTACATATATCTGTTTGACTTTGTGTATACATATACAGGAAACTTGCATATGTATACGCATACATATATGCGCATATATATACACATATGTATGTATGGATTTTGCAGGTGCATGTCAGTCTTTTGACGTATACGTAGGAGCAGTTTCTTTTTTCCCTCGTCCCCTCTCCTCGCTCTACACACCGCTGTCGTTCCTTCGTACGCACAAACACTTGCGCCGAGAAACAGGCTGTATATACATATATATATATATATATATATATTTATATATATATATATGTATTTGTACGAACGAATGTGCACCCACACGGTTGTTTGCTCGTCTGAGAAGAGCTGAATGGGATAAGGCATGCACGTATATAAAAGCCCCCCTTATTCTCGTGGCACTTGTCTGCCTAGCTGTGTCTCTGCGAGGAGGAGTATAGCAGCAAGTTTTTCTTCAAACGATTGGCGGGCTGAAGCTGCCACAGTTGCTTCGAGTGCGCAGGCCATGTGCTGCTGCTGCTGCTTCTGCAGGCACGGGTCTGCTGCCGACACGTCCACGGATGCTGCTGCGGCAGCTGTATCGACAGGGGCGCGGCTGCTGCTGCAGGTGCTGGCTGCTCTGTGCCTTGAATCACCCTTGCGCGGCTGGCGGCTCTGCTGGCGCGCCTGGCGGCTCTCCTGCTGCGAGTGGCCCTGCTGCTGTGGGATCGCTGCTGCGGCTGCTGCTGCGCCTACCGCTTGGGGTCGCCGTGTATCCTTCCAAATATCCATCCCTGGCGATGGTGCACTAGCACCTCCACACGCTCTCCTCGCTCAAAAGTCAACAAAGTAGAATTTCTTCGCGCAGCGCAGCCAGGGCATTCGCCAGCAGCATTAGCAGCGGCCTCACCAGCAGCAGCAGTGCCGCTACCAGCGCCTGCAGCAGCAATGTCGCTACCAGCGCCAGCAGCAGCAATGTCGCTACCAGCGCCAGCAGCAGGACTGCCGCTACCAGCGCCGGCAGCAGTGGACGAAGGCTGTGACTTTCCCTCCGGTTGGAGTTGCTCTTGCTGCAATACCGGCGCATTCCTATTGCTAGTAAAACACATGCTCTCTACGCTTGCTGTAGCAGGTCCCCTCCCGACGAACGTCTTCTCTGCTTCTCCTTGCGTCTGCACTGCGTCTTCTTCCCGAGGGTCTGCTGCTGCTGCTGTTGCAGCAGTAGAGGCACTCGAGCCGGACGAAGCAGCAGCAGCACCATGAGGCTCGTGGAGGAGTGCCTCAGGACGCGTAGTGGTGGAACTGCAAGTCCCGTCTCTCGCTTTTGCAGCGTTCTGCACCGCCTGCAGCTGCTGCTCCTCCTGCTGCTTCGTGCGGCCCTTCCCCGCTGCAGCACGTGACTCCGCTGCGCGTCTCTCTCTGCTGCTGCTTCCCGTCCAGCCGACGCTGGCATCCGCGGTCACTGCTGTAACAGCAGGCACACCTGCCATACCACTCTCTACAGCCGATGCTGCTGCGGCAGCTGTATCAGATCCTGCGTAGGCAGCAGCTTCTGCTGCTGCTGTTCCGCCTCTTCCTGGAGCGCGCTTCCGCTTTTCTTCCGAGGGTGGACGACTCACAACGTCCCTTCCGTCCTGTGAAGACTCGCACCTGCTATTCTTACTGCTGCTGCTGGTCAGGTGGCTGCTCCTGCTGGTCACGCTGCTGCTGCTCCTTACGCTGCTCCGGCTACTGAGGCTGCTGCTGGTCAAAGCGTTTCCTGTGCTCCCGGTACTGTTGCTGCTGCTGTTGTTGGTGCTACTACTGCTGCCGTTCTCGGGGCTGTTGTTGCTGTTGCTGCTGCCGCTGTTGCTGCTGCTGCTGTTGCTGCCGCTGCCGTTGCTGTTGCTTGTGTAGTCGCTGCCGGGCAGCAAAAGCTCTCCACCCCATGACCACTGCAGTTCCTGCACGTCCACTTCTTCCAAGACCACGTGGACAACAGTACAAAGAGCAGGAGAAGTCTCGCTGCGTGGGAGTCCCTCACTGCGGCACTTCGCGCAGTAGTTCCCGTGTTGCGCATCTGGGTCCGTTTTTTCCTTGCCTACGCCGTCGCTGCTTTGCTGATGCTCCTGTTGCTCACACTGCTGCTGCAGAACAAACTGCAGCTGCTCCTCTTGCGCCACCTGCGCCTGCTGCTTCTGCCGTGTCACCGTCCCCTCCCATTGCTCCGGCGACTGCTGCTGCGTTTGTTGTGCGAACTGCTGCTGCTGCTCTGCTTGCCCGAACTGCTGTTGCTTTTCTTGCGTGAGCTGCTGCTGCTCTGATTGCGCGAGCAGCTGCTGCTGCTCTGGTTGCACAAGCTGCTGCTGCTCTGGTTGCGCGAGCTGCTGCTGCTCTTGTTGTGACAGCTGCTGCTGCTCTGGAGGGGCGAACGGTCGCTGCTCCAGCTGCGAGAGCTGCTGCTCTTCTTGTGAGAACTGCTGCTGCTGCGGCTGCACTTTGTGTCGCAAGAAGAGTTGGTGCTGGGGCTGGGGATGGTGCTGCTGGGTCGACCGCAGCAGCAGGCGGTGCTGCATCGCGATCTCTGTCGCAGCGGCTGCTGCTGCTCCTCCCTGAGGCAGTCCCTGGGGGCTGCGGAAGCTCAGGCTGCCGCCGCTGTAGCCAGGCATTCGCACGGCTTCAGCCGCAGCACCATTTGGCGTGCACCTGCGGCTGTCGCTGCTAGGCTCCACTGAGGGGCAGCATGTCTGCAGCAATGAAGACGACGAGACACGAGGAGGAGGAGGTGGAGGCGGAGGCGGGGGAGGAGGTGGAGGAGGACGACGAAGCGAAGAAACGGCGGAACGCTCGTAACTGCTGCTCGACCGTAAGAACGCAGAAGAAGCAGCTACGGAGGCACCAGCTACAGAAGCAGCAGTTACAGCAGCTAAAGACGCGGCAGCTGCAGAAGCAGCAGCTGCAGACGCGGCAGCTGCCGACGCAGCAGACACAGAAGCAGTGGTTACAGAAGCAGCAGCGTTGCGGCTGCCTGCTATGTCTGCATGATGTGCGGCTCCACTCCCGTCCCCGCGCGTGACGTGCCTGTGGTGTCCCGCTGCAGCCGCTGACGACACATCTGCTGCTGCTTTCGACACCGCTGCTGCTGCTGACCGAGCGGCCACTGCCCCTCCTGCTAGTGCTGGGGCAGTAGGAGGTAGCGGCGGAGGCGGTGGGGGAGCCGCAGCGTACGCTGCAGCAGCAGAGGTTGCGCTAGCACCAGCTTGACTGCAGAGAAGCTGAGACGAGGCAACCTGCAACGAGTGGTCACCAGTAGGATCCTTCCGTTTCGCAGGCACCCGCCTACCCTCTCGGTGGCCTTCTGCCACCTGCTGTTCGTGCTGCTGCTGTTGCGGCATGTGCTGCTGACGCTGCTGCTCACCGAGCTGCTGCTGCTGCTGCGGTTCGCGCACGAAGTGCTGCAGCTGCTTGGGCGGGGCGTTGCTTTGACTGGTCAGCGCGCTGCTGAGAGATGAACGCGTAGGGCCCAGAACGCATGCAAAGGAGCTTGACCGCTGGAAGGGAGCTGCTCCAGGGATATTGCTTGCTTCTGTCGGTGCGGCAGCAGGGGGACTGCCTTCAGCTGCTTCTGCAGCCGAGAAACTCTCTGATGCAGTGTTGTTGCTGGTAGACTGCCGCCGCTTTGCAGCAGCAGCAGCAATGCTTTGTGTGGCTGTCTGTCCCACGCTGTAAGACGCTGCCTCGCAGTCACTCGGCTGCTGCTTATGAATGGACGGCTGCTGCCGCCGCTGTTGGTATTGCTGTTGCCGCTGAGAGTCCAGCAACAGTCGCAGCAATTGCTGCTGCTGCTGAGACCGGTGCTGCTGCTGCTGCGTCCCCGTGGTGGTGCTGCTGCTGTCGCTGCAGCAAGCATCGTGAGGAGACGGGCGGTGCTCTGCCGCGAGGAAGCCTGCTGCTGTTCCGACTGCAGCAGCGCTAGCGGAGGGAGACGACGGCGGCGACGAGACGGCAGGAGGAGACGACGAGCAGCAGGAGGACTCCGCAGCAGAACTATATGTATCTGAGATGCCGCCGGTAGACGGGGGACCCAGGAGGGTGGAGGCCTGAGACGATACAAGAGAACCAGCCCAGCTGAAGCTTGCTTCAAGTCCTCCTCCTCCCCATGTGCAAGCCCTGAGACGCTCTGTAGAAGCAGCAGCAGCAGCAGGAGCAGAAAGGCGAGCGCCGTCACTCAAATGCGGGAAGAAAAGGGAGCTGGTGCTGCTGCTATACGGACTCCTGCTGCTGATGTGGGGTGCGCTGCTGCTGCTACAGACCGCTACATCGGACGCTTCCTCCGTCGCACGCCCCACCGCCTTCCACGCCTGCTGCTGCTGCCGGTTTCCACCAAACGAGGTAGTACCAGCACCCACTTCTGCTCTCAGTCTGCCGTATGTCGCGGTGCTGCCGCTGCCAGGAGTGCTGCTGCTGCTGGTACTCGCGTGCCGCCTCCCGCCGCTATCGCTGTGGCTGCTGCTGCTCGATTGGCTGCTGCCGCTGCTGCTTGGCTGGCTGCGGCTGCTGCGACCGCTGCTGTTACTGCGCGTCTCTCCTTTACTCTCGACTCCAGCAGCAGCCGCATCCCCTGCATCTTCGCCCACATAAAACGAAGTTAAGGGACCTGCTGCAAAACCCTGCTCCTGCGGCAGCTGCTGTTCCTGTCTCTGCTGCTGCAACTGATGCGTCTGCTCATCTGTGGCTGTCTCGTAAGCTCTCGTCCCTGAGAAGCTCGGCAGCATATTGTATCCAGCAGCCCCGCCCCAAAGTAACAGCTGTTCTTCCCCGCATTCCTCCTCCCGCTGCTGCTGATGCTGCTGCTGTCCCTGCTGCTGCTGCTGCTGTCGTTGTTGCTCGTGCAAGTGGCGTTGCTGTAGCTGCTGCTGCCACAAGGGCGTCTTCAAAGACACCCCAATAAAGGGGGAAGCTGCGTGCGTACTTTGCTGTTGCTGCTGCATGTGCTTCTGCTGGAGCTGGTGCTGCTGCAGTTCTCCGTTGAGTCTGAAGTCGGCCTCCACTGCTGCGCCGTTGCCTGGCAGGGCAGACGCTGCCGCAGCACTGGCGTCACAGCGGATAATAGCAGCAGCAGCACGTGAAGACGAGGAGGAGGCTGCAGCAGGAGCAGGCGAGCAGGCAGCAGCTGTAGCAGCGGTGGCAGGAAGGAGCCCTCGCGGTGCGCGTGTCGCGTGCAGGAAGACATCGTGTAAAGCAGAAAAATCGTCTTGTGTTTTCTGCTGCTGCTGCTGTTCCGCATTCTGCCGCACCTCTGTCGTCTGTTGACGCTGGGTCTTCTGCTGCAGCAGCAGCGCCTGCTGCGTCTCGAAGCTGCTGCTAGCAGCACGGCCGCAGCCGTGCAGCTGCGGAAAAAAGGAGACGTCAACGGCTTCCTCACGAGCTGCTGTGACCGCGCCTGCCTTCCGCCGCACTTCACGTTCAGCCGCTCCGCATTTTGCTGCAGCAGCTGCCGCTTCCACAGACGGCAGCAACGAACATGCAGCAGCAGAAGCAGGAGCTCCACGAGACGAAGAAGAACAAGTAGCTGCAGCAGCAGTTGCTGCCGGCGCAGCATCACCAGCAGCACCAGTCTGCCCAGAAGGCACAGCAGTTGTTGCGGTTCGCCCCTGGTCACCGTTACCTGCAGAGAAGAGTGTCGCGCATGGATTTATAAAGCAAAAAGAAGTGGACGAAACATAGAGGTATGTCTGAGCAGCAAGTAGACAGGGTAGACAGACACTTACCTGTGTATATAGGTGCCCGACAGCAGCACCCATGCATCTGCACATAAATGCACTTATATAAAAGATACTCAGGAATCGTGTTGCTTCTGGGTCCCACATACATACACACATCTGCGTAGCTGCCCAGACAGCACACTTCCCGGTGTACGTACACCCCACAGACCAGCAACACAGGCAGGACATATTGTGACACACTGAGGGAAGACAAGTCTTCGGCTGCTGTATACGACGACCCCAGGTGACGGGACCTACCAGATACGACGTGTGGTGCAGCGGCAGATGATTGCTGCTGCTGGTCGCGAGACCAGATGGCCACTGCTGCTGCCCTTTCGCGCATGTGCTGCTGCTGCAGCGCAGCCACGGAATCTGCGTTGCTGTGGCCGCTGCTGCTTCGAAGAGCTGCTGCATGCTCTGCAGCGTCGTACGGCCCTCCTGCGGACAGAACAGCCTCCCTTACGCGCCCTGCAAGTGCTGCTGCTCGTGCTCCGGCTGCCTCGCTTGTCTGAGAGAAGGAACTGCTGCTGCGCAGCGCGCCGACAGGTGGCACTTGCTTCTCGGTGCAACGGTAGCTGCTGCTGCTGCTCCAGACACGCAGGGGGTTCGGCACGAGCTGCTGCTGCTGCAGCGGCGGAGCACCTGCTGCACAAGAGGACGCTTCTGCCTGTATCCTATAGCGATGGACGGCCGACCCGTCTGCTGCGGTGGCTGCTTCTGGTGCTGCTCCAGCGCCTACTAGCTGCCTTTGCTGCTGCTGCTGCTGCTCATGCGGCTGCAGCAACCAGCAGCTGCTTTGGGTCTTGCAGCACCACTCCTTGTTCCCCCCGAAGCCCGCACTCCTCCCGTCTGCACTGCTGCTGCTGCTCTCTGGGAGACTACTGCATCTGTCTCCCCTGCTGCTGTCACTCCTGTCTTCACTGGCGACGTTGCTGCTGCCGTAGCTGCTCGAGCAGCTGAACCAGCTGCTCCCCCACACGTCTGCTGCAGCCACAACGCCGCCGCCTCTCTGGGCTGCGAGCAGCGGAGGCGCCACCAAAGGCAACGCAAATCCAGCAGCCTTAGACAAACATATTTCTTCTCCGCAGTCCCTGATGACTGCTGCTCCTGGCGCGCGGTCTCTTGACGACAGCGACCCCACCACGCAGGCAGCGAAGCCTGTTCCTGCCTTCTCTGTTCCTCTCTCTTTCCCTGCTGCTACTCCTGCTCCTGCTGGCGCAGTTGCTGCTGACACCGCAGTGCCGCCGCTGCTGCTGCAGCAACCGCTCAGAACTCTTCTCGCAGGAGCCGCAGCAGCAGCAACAGCGACACGGGGGCACGTTTGATCAAGAGACGCCACACATGGGCTGACGTTATCTACGTGCTGCTCGTCCTGTGAACCTGATGCCTGACTGCCTGCTGAAGCGACGTTGCTGCAGCAGTCTGTTGCGTCTCGGTCACACTTGCTGCCGCACGTGTCTGCTGCCTCTGCTGTCGTGTTGCTGTCGCTGCTACGCATATCACCTGCTATAGACGCTCCAGGTCGGTAGCGGCGGCCTGCGTTGCGAGAGCACGCTACAGTTGCTGCCGCCGCTGCAGGCGCTGCGCTGCTGTGTGGTTCTGCCGTGCCTCGGCTGCTGTCCCTTCCTTCCGCAGCGTTGTCGGCTGCAGCCGCAGCTCCAGCAGCACCTGGCGAAGAACCGGCATCAAGGGAAATTCGCCGACGACCCGCCCCAGCACCGCTCACGGCGCAGCTAAAAGCAGGTAATGCTGCAGCAGCAGCAGCGTCCCACTGCAGAGGGCTCTTCCCAGCAGTCTCACTAGCAGCAGCACCAACAGAGAGAGAACCTCTGCTGCCGTCTCGCCTCACCGGGGCTGCTCCGGAGTATGTGCTGTTGTTGTAATCCACGGGTTCTGTTAAAGTCCCCTTTTTTCTTGCTGCTGCAGACCGGTCTGCAGCACTGCATCGGAGAATATTAACCTGCTGCTGCTGCTGTCCGGCAGCAGTCGGTCGCTCTTCGTTTGCGGTGGCTGCTACAGCAGCTGAAGGCAGCGGAGGAGACGCACTCGGACGGTACACAGAGGCAGCTGCAACAGCAGCGGCCCCGCTGCCTCCCTCTGCTGCAGTAGACGAACCCGCAGCAGGTACCGCGGCTGCTTCGATTTCCGTCTCTTCAACTGCTGCTGCTGCTTCTTCTGCTCCTGTTGCTGATGGGACGCCAGTGGCGTCTTCTCCATTACTACGGCACTCCGTCGCTGTAGTATGCAACGCCTTCGCCGCCTCTCTGAGAGCAGCAGCTGGCACTTTTCCGCGACGCTGCGCAACATCTCGTGCTGCTGCTGCCGGCTGTGAGGTGGCTGCATCGGCTGCTTGAGTCGCCCCCACTGCTGGCTGCAGCATTGCTGCAGCTGCTGCCGGCGGCGGCGTCGTTGCAGCAGGGTGGGTCGTGGCTTGCTGCTGTTTATCGTCTGCTGTAGACGGTGGCTCTTCTTCTTCAGTCGCAGCAGCAGCACAGAGCTGGGACAGCTGCAGCTCCTCGTAGATATCAGGAGGCACGACTATGACGAGGTGCTCGTTGCGGTGTGCGTATGGCTCGAGGACCGCCCGCAACGCCTCCAGGCGGTCGAAGTCCTCCTCGGTGACCTCCTCACGATATACCCCACGCAGCAGGCGCTCTAGCCGCGTCACATGCAGCAGGTGCAAATTTCTCAGCGCTGCTAGCTGCGCGATCTTCTCTTTCAAAGAGTTGTCTGTGCATGTAGCTGCTGCAGCCCGTGGTGCTGCTCGGGCTCCTGCTGCTGCGGATGTGGGTCGTCCAGTGAACGTTGACGCTGCTGCTGCTTCCTTATTCCCTGTTGCTGCCGCCGCTGCCTCCTGCTGTATCGCTTCTGCTGCTGCAGCTGCTGCGGAAGCTTCTCCTTCCTGCTCCACAGGCCCACCTATCAGCGACTTGCCGCTGTTGCTGCTGTCGCTCCTGCCGCCCTGGCTGCCGGCCACGCTAGTGCCGCCAGACGTGGCAGCAGCAGCGTCGGCATCCCCATCCGGTCCATCTCCAGAAGCAGCAGGAGCGCCCAACCCCACGCGTCGGCGAGGCTTCCGGCCAGAGGAAAGGGTGGGAGCGGAAGTCGGAAGCGCCTCCCCATTTTCTCTGTTGCAGGTGGCAGTAAACGCGGAGGACGACTGCTGCTGTTGCTGGCGCAGCAGCAGGAGCTCTGCTTCCCACGCTTCCGCCTGGCTCGACAGAGCACCGATGAGCGCACGCAGCCACTGCGTCGCTTCCGCTGCTGCCGCTGCTGCAGTCCCGCCTCCACGCGCAGCAGCAGCGTCTCCTCCTGCGCCGCGTTTGGGATTGCTGCTGCTGCTCCCACCGGAGCGTGCTGCTGAAGAAGGGGCAGCAGCAGGTTGAGAACTCCGTCCTCGAGAGTAGAAGACACGCCCGCGTTTGTACCGCAGCTGAGCGGCAATTGCAACCAGAGCAACAGCAGCAGCGGCAAGACCAGTAGCAAACGCAGCAGCCGTTGGGGCACCGCAGAGGGAGTCACAATACGAAGAATAAGTAGAAGCAACACCCCCCCCAGCAGGAGCAGGAGCTGCAACACCAAACGAAGACGCAGCAGGAACAGCAACACGGCGTCATCAGCGGCAGAACCGGAGCAGTAACACCAAACGAAGACGCAGCAGGAACAGCAACACGGCGTCACCAGCGGCAGAACCGGAGCAGCAACACCAAACGAAGAAGCAGGAAGAGCAGCAACACGGCATCACCAGCGGCCAGAGTGTGAGTAATACAGAGAGTGACAGAGACGGAGAGAGCGGTGGACTGAGAAAGGCGGGAGGAGCGCGACCAACGGATGAAAACGAAGAGAACGCACGACGAGGAAGACGAGACGGAGACTCAAGAGATTCATCCGCAAGCAAGAGCAGAGGAAAGACAAGAAAACGCTGGCCCAGCGGTTTTCTTGTGAACTACACCGCCTGGTCCATTTCTCTTGGCCTCCACGGCAACGTGGACCTTCGATAAACGCAGCGAAAGACAGTCCTCCAAGCTGCTGTTGCGGTCATTCCGCATCCGCTGCTGCATGCCCTGGTGTTGCAGCGGCCCCCCCCCCCTCTACCACCAGTGGCTTTTTCGTCTGCTACTTTTATTCGGTCTCCACGTAGCTGGTGACTGCACGAGACTCACACTGCTGCCCCTTTCCCCTTCCCCACCACGAGCTGCTGCTGCTGGTTCTGACGGCTATTCCCTGCGCCTCCGCTGCGCGTCGAGTGAGCGGCTCCTGGGATGACGGCAGAGCTGCTGCTGCTGCTGTGCGGCAGGAGCTGCCGTTGCGGGGCCAACCAGCGTGTGGGGCGACGGTGCAGCAGCACCGCGCGCGCTGCTCGGAAGGCTCGAAGCGTCTCTAACAGACAACACGAGCGACAGTGGGCAGCAGCTGCTGCTGCCCCCCCGCCCCCTGGAAAAGAAACGTACGTGTCTCTCTACTCTCAAAGAGAGCTCCCCTTTACTGGCACGAAGCAGCACGAGTCAGAAGCCGTCCGTCTGCACGCGTTTCTTGTATAAACCGAAAAACGTATACATCAGAACCATCAAGGTGCTACACTCATATAAGTCTGCATGTCTCCATTTGCATGTGTACACATATATATATATATATATATATATATATGTTCTGACACAGAGGCTTATGTACACATATGTGTAGCTACAGTTGTATGTAGGGGAATGCGAGGGACACGTGTTGACACAGACGCAGGCGTTCCCACGAGCCTGCGCAGGAAATATTCAGGGACGCTGTCAAGGACGCCTCGGCAATCGTTTATTCACCGATCTGCATGCGCCCAGGTATATACGCACGGCAGCAGACGATGAAGGAATTCACAGTTGTACGTGGGCAACCGCAGCCGTATGCCAGGGCACTGGTAAAAAAACACATACACATATAGAGAGAGATCGAGAGCGCGTACAGATACTGGCGACCGCAACCATATATCATTCCATAGATATACATATACGTACAGAGAGAAAGAAAAAAAGAGCGTACAGACGCGGGCGACCGCGCACATGCATCAGTCGATATAGACACACATATACGTGTAGAGAGTGAGAGAGGAAGGGAGAGCGCACGATATCTTTCGGTGTACATAGACGTTGTTGGATCAGTGACGTATATACACTAGAACGGACGTGTATGTAAATGTATGTCTCATATAAACAGGACTCAGCACGAACGCGCACGCAAGGAATGTATTTGGGTGTACCTCCAGGCTTTTGCGAAGCTCGACCAGCACATCTTTGTTGCGTATGTCCCTGTCGCTGTAGTTGTTAATCCAGTCTGCAGCTCATAGCAGGCAGGTGGCCGGCAGCACAGCATCCTGGCGAAGCAGCAGTGGTGTGCAGCAACAGCAGCCGTGGGAAGCCAAGGAGGCGACAGAGAGAGAGACACGGCATAGAGCAGCGACAGCCACAGCCAGGAGGGCGCGCAGAAGCAGCACCGGCAGCAGCAGCGGCGGCGAGGGTGGCTCGGGGCGGGACGAAAGAGGCAGGCAGCAGCAGCAGCAAGGGGACAGGGAAGAGGAAGAGGACGAGGAAGAGGAGGAGCACAGCAGTAGACGCGCAGTTTGCGGTGGACAGCAGCAAGGGCGCGCGAAAAGCACCAGGAGGAGGCCGGTACAAATCGACAGCAGGAGCAGGGGTGGCAAACAGGAGGAGCAGCAGCGTAGGAGCGGTGGCATAGCAGCAACAGCAGCAGCAGCAACACAGTCAGCATGCCACCCAGGAGGCGGCCTACTATCTCGGCACGGGTGGCTGAACAGTTGTGTGTCAAGTAGAGAAACACGATCAGGTGACTCTTCCATACACTCACTACGAAAGACGAACAACTCCTACGGTCCTTCACATGCCTTCTGTCTCTCTTTTCAGCGAGGCTTCGGACGAACATACGCCTCGTCGCCTTTTCTCTGCTCTTCCTTAAGCCGTTGCGTGGTCTGCTTCTGTCGTCGTCCCTCCCTGCTAAATACGTGTCGCGTCCTCCAAGCGCGCTCCGCCCTGCGTCTCGCGTTTCTCTCCCGTTGATCCCCTGCGCTCGGTTCTTCATGCCTTACCGTGAAGCTGCTGCTTGAGCCTGTGGAACCTGCGGAGAGCCGCCTCAAGCTCGGCTTCGATTTTCCCCTTGGCGTCGACCGCGTGCTTGAGGTCGATAAGCTCGAGCGTCGCCGTGCGGACGCTGTGCTTCCTGCCGCGCGTCGCCTCTCGCTTTTCTTCCACCAGTTTCTCCTGCTGCTGCAGGTGCTGCACGTTGAAACAGAGCAGCTCCTTCCACCGCTGGTCGTACGCCTCGATGCATGCGCGCGTCTCCCTCACCGCCTTCTCCACTTCCGTCTGCAGCCGCTTCAGCGCCATCGCGCCCCCCCACGTCCCCTCACACCGTCGCACGAAGCAGCCTCGCCACCTGTCCCGCCTCCACCGCCTTCAGAGCCACTTGCTACCTCTGCTGCTGCTGCTGCTTGTCCACGCTCTACAAGAGGCGGACCGCGACTCCCACCGTGGCGCCACCGCTACCACCACCACCACGTCCTGCAGTGCCTGTCCCGCCCGCGACGATCACCGCGGCACCCCCTGCGGCTGCGAGTTGACCCTACCCCACACCACCGCTACTACCCACCTCTGCCGGATCTCCGTTCCCCACACTGCGCAGCACCACTACCGCTCTCTGTGCAGCAGCAGCTCTCGGCAGCAACACCACCACCACAGCCACCCCCTGCAGCTGCTCGACCATCAGTGCAGCCGCTCCCACCACAACCACCACCTGCTGCTGCGCCGGCGCGGCAACGCGCAGTCGAGCTTCACCACTTCCACCCGTTGCGCTGCCGCTGCCCTCCACCACCACCACAGCCACCACCACGTGTTGCTCTGCTGCCGTCCACCACAAGCACCCACCCGCTGCGCTGCTCTGTCCACCACCACCACAACTCCCCACCCACTGCGCTGCGGCTGTCCCCCAGGATCACCACCTGCTGCTGGACTCCACCACCACCACCGCGACTATTACCATTTGCGGTTCTCCCCAAAGGACGGCACTTCCTGCTGCGCCTGCTCTCCACCGCGACAACCACCTGCTCCGCGTGCCACGCTCCACTCCAGGAACACAACACTGCAGCCACCACACCACCTCTTCAAACTCCACCTTCTTCGGGGCCTTCTCCTTACGACGCCGCTGTATGGTTGCTGTGCTCCTTACTCCTCAAAATACTGCTGTGCGGCTGCTGCACCCCGTTGTCTCGCGCTGCCGCTGTTGACGATACGTGTGGGGTGCACCCGCTGCTGCTGCTGCCTCACGCCAGAGCTGCTGCTTTCATCCCGCTGCTGCTGCCGGCGCTGACTCTGTGCGGGGCGTAGGGACGGTTCTCCGGCGTGCCTACTCCGCGGCTGCGTCCTACCAACTGCTCCGCAGCTTCACTGCGGGTGCTTCCTACTCCACTGGCTGCTGCTGCTACGCCTACTGCGTATAATGCGGGGCCGCCTGTCGCTCCGGGTGACTGCTGCACCGTTGCTGCCCCGCTTCGGAGAGTCGGCCAGCAGCACTGCTGTTGCGTCACTCACACGGCAATGAAGGGCACTGCACGTGTGTGCTGCTGCTCCTGACAGACACCCCGCCCTCTCCTGTATATATCAACGTCTGCAGATAACGCCGGCTGCGTCCAGCGCGCAACTGCTGCTGCTTGTGCGCTTGCGGTGTATGTACACCAGACATCCGCATGCACCTCGCGCGGTGCACGTCCACCTGAGAGATACTTACAATTCTAAAGAACGCGAATCAGAGGGAGATACACACACATGCACAGAGATCACTTGAACAGAAGTTTTATAGCATTGACACGTATATGGCTGCTTCTCTAACACAGACATATATGCGTATGGGTGTGGCTGTATACGTGGCCTACAACTCTTTTTCCTCTGCTGCTGCGCTGTTCCTTCTTCGACGTCTCTTCAACGGCGGCCGGAATGAGTCCATCTTCTTTTACCGAGGAACAAACTCACGCGGCGCGACTGGGACAAGGAAGCTGCAAGCGACTGCAACCACCACTGCTGCGAGAGCAGCTGCTGCAAAGAAACAGGCGCTGGACCACGGCTCCAACAGAAGCTGGGATGGTGACGCCCGAGCAGCTCCTGCTCTGCCTGCTGAGCAGCAAGTAGCTGTAGGGACCAGCCGCCTGCACAGGTTTCCCACCTCCATTGCCTTCTGCAGCATGCCCAGCAGCCGGCCGACCACAAAAAACTGCCGTAGCTTTTCCGCGGCTAATCTTCTTGTGCACCTGCAGCTATGGGGCCGTGCTGCGGGTGGGCAACGAGGTGCTGCCGCTTTTTTAAACTTGCTGCGTCTGATGTGGTGGACCGCTGGTCTACTGGTGCTGCTGGCGGCGGTGAGTCGCTGCTCTGGCAACGAGTTGCAGATACTGCTGCTGTCAAGTTGCTGCTGCCTTTACCGGCGTTCAGTTGCTCCTCCCGCTCGGAAAGGGCTGCTGCTGCAGATAAAAAGTTTCTGGACGCTGTGGAGGAGGAGGCGGCAGCCTCGTGCAGCCTCGCTCACTCCGGTGTCTCGCTGCTGCAGAGTGGGAGCTGCTGCACCGGAATTCCTACTATAGGAGCGCATCTGCTAGTTCCTTTCTTGCTCTCTTCGGCTTCCTCCCACCGGGCAAATCCCCTGCCGCTGCTTCCTCCACCACGGTGCTGCTGCCTCTTCTTTCACGAGGCTCCAGCTGCTGCTTCCTCAGGCTGCTGCTGCTGCTTCCTCCACGACGCTGCTGCTGTTGCTTTCTTCATTAGGCTGCTGGTGCTCCTTCTTCCAAGACTCTGCTGCTGCTGCTTTCTTCGTTAGGCCGCAGCTGCTGCTTCCTTCAGGACGCTGTAGCTGCTGCCTTCTCCACGATGCTGCTGCTCCTGCAGTAGACTGCTGCTGCTTCTCCCAGGGGGCTGCAGCTGCTGCCTTCTTTGGGATTTGGCCGTTGCTTCCTCCACTTGGCTGTTGCTGCTGCTTCCTACCGTCGGCTGGTGCTGCTGTTACTTCCTCTGTACGCTGGTACTGCTGCTTTCTCCTGTACGCTGCTGCTGCTGCTTTCCCCTGTAGGCTGGTGCTGCTGCGTCCTCTTGTAGGCTGCTGCTGCTTCCTACGGTGGGCTCATGCTGCTGTTGTTTCCTCTGTAGGCTGCTACTGCTGCTTCCTTGGAGAGGCTGCTGCTGCTGTCTATAGGAGGAGGGCGCTGCGGCTTCCTCGTGTTGGCCGCAAGCTAGCCGGCTACTGCTGCAGCTGGTTTCGCCTTTTGTGAGTGTCCTGCAGCTGCGAATGTGCTGCCGCCGTTGCTCGTCCCCTGTGCTTCTCCTGCCACTGGTGCCGCTCGCTGCTGCTACATGGCTGCCCGTGCGACTATGCCTCTGCCGGCCGCAGCGTGCTGCGCCTGCTGCCGGGGTCTGCCTCGGCTGCGCCAGCGGGTCCTTTTTCAAAACAACCACCGGACTCTCGTTGCATTCGTCGAGCGACCCACGTACACATAACTCTGCACACTCATATACATATATATACATATGCAAGTGTGCATACGTGCGTCCGTACATGTACAAGTATATACATATACTTATATATGTACAACATAGTTGTAGATATTACGTCGACAGATCCACATATATGTATATATATAGATATATTAGGAGTACGTCGCGTGTGTATATATATAATATACAAGTGTACATAGGTGCGTCCAAATATACATATATATACACACCATAGTAGTAGATACTGCGTAGATCGAGCCACACATATATACGTGTGTGTATAGATTTATTGGCAGCAAGTCGTACAGCAGCTATTACGTAGAACAAGCCAAATATATGGCAAGCAGCAGAGCGGCAGACTACACAGTGAGGGGGTTGCAGTGGGAGGGCAGCAGATTCCGCAGCGCCGCCGTAGAACGAAAAGCAGCTGCAATTACCTGCTACGATGGGGACGCGGCGTCGTTGGTGCCGCAGGGGAGGCTGGAGAGCCCGTGGCCTCCGAGCGGAGGAAATGACTCGTTTGAGCAGCAGCAGAGAGTCGCGGGCCCGGCCACGGGGACTGACGCGACGTGCCGCGTGGAAATGGCAGCTGCAAAGCAGGGGGCACCAGTACTACGAGAGTCCCTTGCCTGGGGGTATGCGCACATCTGTAGCTCAGTCGAGCGAATATGTAAGCATATCTGTGTGGCTCAGCGTGAAGAATATGTATATATAAAAATCGATGCATACGTATATAGACATGTATACGTGTGTAGGTGAGGGAGGGGACGGAGTGAGCACATACACATATATATATATATATATATATATTATATACATATGTATATATATGATATATTATATTTATCTATACATACGTATAATATATGTAATATGTATATATATAATATATATTATGTACATATAGATATATATATATATATATGTGTACAGATATATACATATACATATTATATATATACATATGTATATATAATATATAATATATTATATATATGTAAAATATATATATGTATGTATAGATATATATATATTATATATAATATATATTATATATATAGCTGAGCGCGATCGGAAGTTCGAGGCGCCTCAGCACTAGAGTGAAGAGCAGCAACGCTACCCCTCGCAGAGATGTCCAGAGGTCACCGGGAGGGGGAGTGTACGTACACCGGGTGTAGGCAGGATGCACCGCTGGCCACCGCAGCGAGAAGGGAGTTCGCAGTAGTAAATACGCGCAACGAGTCGCGAACGTGTGCAGCAGCAGAGCGCACGGTGACAACTCGTCGCTCAGCAAAGCGCGTAGCAGCTGCAGCAGCAGACGGAGGATGACGTAGCAGGCTGTTTACACGTATGGTTGCATATGTAGAGATTATCCTCTTGTCCTACGTATCGACGTATGGTTGAGTATACAGTTAAACCCCCGCTTACGAGTGAGACGCACACATTTTTACAGTTCGGTACGTCTTGGTTTGTTGTCGGCCACACAAATTTAACAAAGGCATCCGCAACAGAGGAGACACAAAAGTTCATCTGCGTATCGATGTGCTGATACTTTTGAAGTGTCCAAGTAGCCAAGAAACGCGCGTCTTCACTAGAGAGGCACGGCCGTGTGTGCAGACGCTAGCTGAACACACGCACGGCAGCAGACCCCAGGCCGCAGCAGACATCACACGGCGGCAGTTCGCGGCGCGTACCTCGGAAAGACCGCATAGAAGGAAGGCTGCAGCAAGGAGCCGGAAAAGAAGCGCGGTCGTAGACGAAGCAGCAAACTGCAGACGTGATGCAAAGCCGCGATATGTTTCCAGGAGGTTGCAGCGCGCGCAGGTCAAGCGAGCAGACGCCGAAGCGACAGGCGGCGGCGGCTCTAGCGCAGCGTGGGTGGCACCGTCGGATTCTGGGTGATGACGGCGGCAGCCTGAAGAAGAAAGCAGCTGCGAGAAAACTTCTGCAGCTGGGGGCAGCACCTGGTGAGAAGAAGGGAAAGTGCGGCTCGGTGTGAAGCTCGCACGAGAAGGCAGGGTTGTTTGTCGGCAGTCTCCGACGAAAACGTCGCTGCTCTGCAGAAGTTCCTGGCGGCGCACAAAAAGAACAAGAAGCTTCTTCCCCTTCGTGCAGGCGCTACGGGCTCGTCTGGCAGCAAACCACCATCGGCGCCCGCCTATTTGACGGAGGCGGATAAACGCACACACACACATACACACAGACTTCTACAGCCATACACTTGTGTATGGATGCGTCATATGGACAAATATGCGGTACATAAGATGTACGTGCATGCGTCTATTTTGTAGGCGTTTGCGGATACATACATATACGCATTTTCGTGTCAAATGCAGATATGCTTGTGTGTATAGATGATGTGTTGATACTTGTGGCAGAGAGAAAGGAGAGAAGACTAAGGCGGCAGGCACGGCGCAGGGCAGACGGGACGGACGGACGAAGAGGATGGTGCAGCTGCAACGCGTAGTAGTAGTCGCGTAGAGGAGCGAAGAGGAGCCGGCACAAATCGCGCGTCAAAAGGCTTTGGCCTTCCGCAGATGCCGCCGTTAAATAGAAGGCTGTAAGAGCTCCGCTTTGTGCAGAAGGGAAACAGTACACCGCTGGCATGCAGCACATCTGTAACACGCCGCAGCAGAGGCTGAAAAATGGAGAGGCCGCACTTCAGGCTGCAGAAGGCAGCTGGTAGTGAAGAGCGAAAGATGCAGCAGCCTCTCTGGTTGCCCGGGGGCCAGCATCGGCGCTGACAAATGTGCAACACGGTGTCTTGCTGTGCGGCTGGTGCTGCTGCTGCTGCTGAGTTGCCGCGTGCGGGGGTACTCTGCGGTTGCTGCTACGGTGGCCGTTGCTGCGCGATGTGGAGGCAGTGTTGCACAGCATTGCTGCTGTCCCTGCCGCTGCGTTGTTGCCACGCTACTACTGCTGTCGCTGCCGGTGCTGCTGCTGTGACTGCCGCGGCTCCGTTTTGCTAAGTTGCTGCCGCTGCTGTTGTTGCTGGGTGCAGTTGCTGCTACCGCCGCCGTTGTCCAGTAGTACGAAACGGTGTTCTATTCCCGGTGCTCCTGCTGGTGCTGCTGCTACCGCGCTGGCGTTGCTGGGGCTGCTGTTGTTGGTTTACCTGATCGGCGGGGATTTGCAACAGAAGACGCCGCCGAGAAGGGCTGGTGCACACGTCCATGCAGAAAAGGCAACGGTCCATGTGCTGCTTCTGCTGCATTCAGAGAGCTGCAAAGGCGCTGGACTGTTGTTCCTGCGTCGCCGCTACGTTTTTGTGGTACTGCCGCTACCGCAGCTGCCTCGCTCCAGCCCAGTTGGTTTGCTGCCCCGGAACTGACGACCTCCTGCCACTGCCGCCCGCGCTTAGTAGTCACCGCTTCTGTATATGCGAAAGTTGCGACCTCGGTGCCACGGCGAGGTCGTTGCTGCTATTGACTAGACGGAGGAAGAGTGGTGACTAGGAGGCGGCGTCCTTTGTTCATGGAGATGATGCGCTTCCGGGGAACGCAGACTTTGAAGTTTGCAGCTGGGCTGCTGCAGCAGCTGGGCTGCTGCAGCAGCTGCTGCTGCTGCAAGTGAGAAGTGAAGTATGCAAAGGACCTACGACAACGGAGAGACACGGTAGCTCAACGGATGTAGGACACGAGAATGTGTACGTCTGCAGACGCGTTCAGCAGCAGCAGCACTAGCAGGACAGCAGTCTCGCGCTGCCACTGTTCTCCGCCACCGCGAGAGAGAAAGAGAGAGGGAGAGAAAAGCCGTCCAAGAAAGTCAGTCCTGGTGCGGCAGCAGAAGAGAAGCAATACGCCAGCAGGGCTTCCCCCTGGAAAGCACGAAAGATGAAGAGGGGACAGAGCAGCCGCAGAGCAATAGAAGCGGCTGCTGCCGCAGCACGCAGAGGGACCGCAGCACGAGCACTTGCAGCGGGAGCAGCGCCCAAGAAGCGGCAGCAGCGCGAGCAGGACGACGTCAACAGTAGTTCTAGGGACCCTCGGCTGGCGCAGGGGGGTGCTGGGAAGGTGGAAATTGGTCGTCCACGTCAAGAAGCGAGCAGAGATCGAATCTCTTGCTGCTGTTGCTGCAAGCCACTACTGCTGCGCGAGACCGCGCGATGAACAACCGGTCGACCGGTACTACGGTGGAGGAAGACCACACTCTTCTCGGCCATCTTGTCTTACGCTCCGCTGCGCCTCTCTCCCTGCTACTGCTGCTGCTGCTGCACGAGCTCTCTGACGACTGCTCCAGCTCTTCTTCTCCTGGTGCCGGCACGCCACTGCTGCTTCGCTGCCGGGCTACTGCTGCTGCTATGCGCCGGTGCTACCGTGGGACGCTCTCCCGCCGCTGCTGCTGCTTGACTCTCCTGTTGCAGCGGCGTGCTCCACTACTACCCCTCTCTCCTGACGCTGCCGCTCTACACCTCCCTGGTTATCGCTGTTTCGCTCCCGCGCAGCTGCGGCAGCACCTACGCCGTTCCGCTGCCACTGCGTCTGCTCCCCACTTCAGCGTCGAGCAGACGCTATGCAGTGACGACGTGCTCGTTCGCCCCGTGCCTACCGCCGCCGCTCCTGCTGCCGCCGCCACCACTCCTGACAACATGTATGTAATTCTGCTGTCCCCCGCGTCGACTGCTGCTATCGTTGTGTTTCCATGCTGCTGTGATGTGAGGAGACTCCCTCTACAGCGCCGCTCCTGCCATGAAGCGCTCCTGATGTGGCGACGAGTCTGCCGAGGCTACTGAGAAACTAGCAACTGTTGCCGCTGCTGTTGCGAGGCTGCTGATGGTCGACGGCGGCTACTACGGAGCAGACGACGCTGGTGCTGCTGTTGTTGTCGTCATCAGTGGAGCCCTGCCAGTGTGCACGGAAGATAGGCCTGCGGTTCTTGCTGCTGCTACCTTGCAATTCGCGCTGATGCCGCAGTCAAGCATCTACTGTTCTTCTGTTTGTTGTCGCAGGAAGGCGCCTAGACGCTACAGTGGTTGTCGGTCTGCCTTTCTTTCCACCTGCTGCCTGTGCCGCCGTCATTCCTCTGCGGGACCACTGCTGTTGTCGTGCAGGTACTGAAAAAACTTACTCGTACTGTGCCGCTCTGCTACTGTCCGTGAGTCGCAGCTAATTTTGTCTAGCACGTGTACCAGCTGCTCCTGCGCCATCGGTCGCACCAGCTGCTTCTGCTGCTGCTGCCCCCGCCACACACATGCGGTACCCCGACGCCCCTGCGCGATCCCTTCGGCAGGAGGCGGGAAACAAATGCTTCAGACAACACTCGAATACGTGTGTGTGTGTCTGTACGTATATGTTTACAGGGTGTAAATGTGTGCACTTGGGGGCGCAAACGTTTGCTTCTACCCGCTGTTCACACACACTGCGACTAATATTCTTTCTGCTGCTACCTATCTACCTCCGTTTCAGTTCACTGCGCTTACCCTGCTTCAGAGAGTGCGCCTCGCAGCAGAGGCAACGCAAAGTATTTCTTCCACGGGGCAAGAGCGTCTACCTGCTCGATGGTATGTATCCCTTGCCCAGGCTTGACAACCACACCTGCGAGTCACCACCATCTCCACAACTGCGAGTCACCACCATCTCCAAGCGTGTACTTAGAAAAACGTATGGAGAGAGAGTCGCAGGTACACAGATAGGCGTAGAGCGGAAAAGATTATATAAATACGTGGAGGGCGATGCAGATGTGGAGGGGAATACGTTTCTCCCCGTAGACACACACACGTTGTTTGAACTGTTAAAGACATACAAGCGTCCGCTTTGGTAAAGGAGAACAGAGGAGTTTTCAGTTCTTGCTGCGTCAGATTCTAGAGCACCATTTCTCTACTACATCGACCTGGAGTTGCGCGTACCACAAGCGCCAGGCGCAAGCACTGGTGCTGAAGTGCGCGCACTGGTGCTCGGTTGTATACTGGTACATGTACGTACATCCTCAGGTCCACGCGCACATACGCAAGTATACAACAGGAGATACGACTGCCCCGCAACTCACAAGCGTGAACGTTGTCCTCTACATTGGTCTGAGGTGGTCCGCCCTCCACAAGTCTGTCTCTGCCGGCGCAGCTACACGACAGTACAGACGAAGTAGGCACGTGGCAAAGAAGCAGGATCGCATGCAAAAAGTATGTAGCAAGGTGAAGGCGTGCTTTCGGGCGGAACTGAATTACGTGCCAATACGCAAATGCGTATGCATCTATTTGTGTATACTTACACATGCATACCTCCACCTATGTAGCTCTACGTATACCCAGCTGAACACCCAATATGAGTCCGTACACAGGACGCAGCGTCGACTACTTGAGCTACAGTGTATGTGCCCGTCCTGTTGTACCAACGTTCGCACACGTTCTACACACCTCTGCTTTCGCGTCTGCACGCGCACACACCTATATACACATGTATCTGCATGTGCGGATGTGTATATGTATGCGGGTATTGGGAGTAGATTCGGGTTAAACTACACATGTGTGTACACGCATATATGCGGCGCGTTTCGTACGTCACTGATCATGCACATTGTATTGCACGCAACTAGTGAAACTTTAAATGCATAGCTCTGCCACGTAGATGTACACGATTGTGTTCGTGTGTGTACGTGGAGGGACACAGGTCTGTGCATAAACTTCCACAGGTATTTGACGCTTGTAGAAAGGATAACAAGCAGAACATCCGGGTGGATGTAAGCAGGTGTCTGCACTGGTGGGAGGCATGTACGTAAAGCAAAACCACACAGGCTTCCTGGGTATTTGATTCAGAAAAGACGGAGGAACGGATATGTGTGCGAGTTCGACGTGAAGTTTCTCTTGTTGATAGTCACAAGCAAGAACTGTTGTTTGTCAACCTGCAGCTGTGGTCCGGACGCAGGAGTCCGATGGTGCAAACAGGTGTCGCATCCTGCGTCGCGTGGTGGAACGCTGGATCTCACCACGATTGTTCATGTGTCGAACGCAAGTAAAGTTGTACATCAATTCTGCGACAACAACACAATATCGTCAGTATGTGTGCGTCAGGAAGAATACGGAACGTCGTATATTGCGTGTAGGTGCAAAGGCCTGTAGCAATCGAAGGAGTTTTCGATTGTAGCATCAGAACGTATGCTGATGGATAAAGCTGTACTTCGGCGTATATTTCGAGACAGGTTGTAAAAAGGAGGCTCACTGGAAGGAAATATGTTGCCTACGATATCTCTCATCTAGTTTGACTGCACTTCTGCAAAGATGCGAGGTGGAAGCCGTATCCGATTCGTAATGTGGCAGAGCACGTGGTTTCTTCTGTACGATTGCTGCCCACGCAGTGGATCCGCTGCTCTCCCTCGGTAGTCGAGAATTCCAAAATATTTGAAGATAGGGTGCTTGCACACAGTTCCGTTCCTGTATGTAGATATATGTACAGGGTTATTACGTATTTTACTGCGTATACCGGTGGTTGAGGTGGACGCCGCCGCAGTTGCCTCCACGCATCTCTGCGCAGTCCCGGTTTTCATATTGCATGTGTCGAGGTCATGTCTATTGAGTGAAAAGTGCAGAATCGAAGTCAGAAGGGAGCCATTCTGGTGCATGTAGTTGCAGACTGCTACATCGCCTCGCACTTTTCTGCATTTTAAAATTGGAACGGCACAGTACGAGGACGAGCGTGAATGCACGTATAAGCAGTACAAGCAGGATGGCATACGTCTGCTAGGCGGTATTCATCGGAACTTACGTGTTGATGTTGGGACGCACGTGGAGGTACTCGTGTGTTTGCATGCACCTAAATCACTCAAGATAAGGGAAGGGTGTTTGTACATGCTAATTTTTATTAGTATTCCGATACCGGGACACAGACGTTTCACGCGCGTCCTTATGACAACACTTGCTCGCGTGGGACAGTTTTTATTCTCTCTCGACACGTATCTCTGTGCCGTTCCTCCATCCTGTCCCGCTTCCGGTGGCTGTGTGCCGTTAAAGAAAAGCCACTTCAAGGATCGCGTGTGAAGCAATGCACGTTGCCATATGCATCCGTATTTTCAGACGTTGACGCATATACGTTGTCACCGCTCACATATATATAAAGATATAGAGAGAGAAACACCAAGCTTATACACACATGTAGATAAACATTGAATGTGTGCGTACACACGTAAGCGTGCATACACAAATAAGCCCACTACGGATCCATATAGAGATGGATGCACAGGGATGGTGCACGCGCATATATATGTTTACATATAAGAACATATATATATATACATATACATGTACAATACCAGAGCGATGCACACTTCACCGGCAGCAGCAGAGCCTCCCCGTGCAGCGTGGTTCAGCTACATCCCACGACACAGTGACAGACCGCCACTAGCACGGTGCTCGCGCAGCGTGTAAGACAGAAGAAACACCTACTTCGAACGCAGACGTCGATGCTGCGCGTACGTGTGGATACCTGCTTCTATTCATGCATGCGCACGCCTGCATATTAGTTCTTTTGACACGTGTGCACCCCTGCGCATACACGCATATGCGAATGTGTCACTTGGTGAACACATTTCTGCAAGAGCGTCTGCACGGTGGGATTTCTCACACTTTGTCTACGAATCTTAACACGTTCAACTGCGGATGTCCTCGTGTATGATTCAAGCTACGTACGCGCACGCTACATCCTCGCCTTGACGGTAACCGTGGAATGCAGTGTGGACTTGTTTGAGTATACGCTGTGTATTTTCGGCGTGGTGTCACACGTACGTAGGTGAGTACGAGCAGTGCAGGCGTGCTTGCGCGTGGGTGAATCCCTGCATCCAGGCAGCCACGTTCTCGCTTCGGCCCACAAGTGGGTATCGCACTGTACCACAAGTCTTCCGCTGCTCCCACTTGTGGTGGTTCCTTCTTGCGCAGTTCTCTACATATGCCTTGTTTCATTTACCAGAAATGGAGAGTGTGATATTACTTACACTTTCCTCGTCAAGCTACGGGCACACTTAGGTGTCACCCTGTGGACGGACGATAGTGAGCGGATGCGCGGGGCATGTATGTACTTCTTATCATAGTGTTTGTTTTTCGTATGTGATGCATAGGAGGTCACCAGCACGTGACCATGGGGAACGGCTTTATACGCGAATTCGAGCATATGGACGGAGAAGCTAAATGCAGTCGGATCTGCGGACGAGCACACTGTACTCGTGTAGAAACTCGTGTACTAAGGTGTTCAAATATCTATGTGCACGTTCACGGCCATACGTGAACAAATCCGCCTGGTGATTATGTTTGAAGGCGCGATGCCTTCGTACATTCATCCGCGAAGTAAGCCTCGACGCGAACTATGCGTGCTTGCCCGTTATATCATGTCGCAGACGCGACGGCTCGCCACGGAGATTGGTATGTGTGCCGGCAGCCCCGCCGTAGCGATGTACGTATTCATATGTGTTCTGCCTACATTCACACGCGGCGGGATATATGCAGGTAGGTTGGAAGTATTGTGCTCGTGAGAGATGAACTCGGTATGTGTACTTAGTTTGGAAGTATTGTGCACGCGAGAGATGAACTCCGTATGAATACGTATAGTCAGTGTTGAGATATCCGATGTACCTTGGACGGGGCTTGGTTTTCACATACGGGCGTACAGCAGACGTAGCGCAGTGGAAGCAGATGGAATCACACTGTATGTGGGGCACTTGAGGAGCCCGGCGGAGTAAGTCTATTAGCATTGTGGTAAGCAGACGCACGTCTGTGTGAAGGGTGTACGCGGGTACGAATAATACGAACTGAGTGCGTTGTGAGACGCTCGGAAAAGTCATAGAAACGTTCCCACCGAACAGGCAACAAAGGTCTTGAAGTGTAGAAGCAGACTGGAAGAGGAGAAGAGCTCTACAGCAGCAACCAGAAAAAGTGCCGTTGACGACAGTGCACACGAACATTGGACTAAGCGGCAATGCAGCAGACAGGAGCAGACTGGGAGAGAAAACGCCTAACAGGGAGAACACGGCGGTAACTACGGAGGAATTCGTGGCTGCCTCACGCCTCCCTGCCGCGGCTTTTCCGCTGTGAACTATACAATAAGGTTTCCCACGCCGGGACTCGAACCCGGGTCGCCCGGGTGAAAGCCGGGTATCCTAACCACCTAGACTACATGGGAGTGATTGTCTTCTTCTGCTATCTCGCGCAGTACAAGATAATCGCAGCTTTCTTCTTAACCCCCCGAAATCGGGACCAACGCGCATTATCTCCAAGTCATGCAGCGCAGACCTGTCGCAATTCTTTGAGAATTCTTTCCACAGTCAACTCTCATACATGGCTATTCATGCTTCTTGAAGAGGGGGAAGGTGCCCATCGAAAAGAAGTGTCAGAAACGTTCGCTGGGGCTGCGTACGTGGCTTCTGACGCCTCTCAATGCTCGGAGGCAGATGCAGAAGGTGGACACTGGTAGTGAGAAGCAGTCAGCTTTTGGTTATAAGCACACTATGTGGCCTGAGCCGTATGCTGAGGACAGGCTCATTCGTGCGCCCGACCACATGAGCAGTCGCAAGCAACAGGTGCTGGTTCGGGTAAGCAAGGTATCGACAATGGTGAGTAGCACATTTGAAGCAACTGTGTATTCGGACGCGGAGGGTTCCTGGGATTCTATGAGTTACTCAGTGTCGATTGAGAAACACTGATGTCCAGTACAGAGAGAGAGTTCAGCTGGTATGAAGCGACAAGCGACCGGTTGTAGGCCTCTGCGACCGCGGTAGAGAGGGAGAGGGTAAAACCCGCTCATCAGTGATTCCTTGGCAATCAGGGAAGCTCCGCCTGAAAAGAATGAATGCACGCCGCGCATCCGAGTAACCTTCTTTTTCGGGGGTCACTCAACAAAGATACGTTAATACGCGTATCCACAGGGTGAAGTGGGCTCAATCTGGTGAGTATCGAGCTTCTCCCATCTCCCCACTGCTCATTAAGGTAGTACAAGAGGTTAACTCTGACTGGCCGACGCTCGCAGTCGTGCCAGTGGTTATCTTCCTTTACTCAATTTCCTTGGCATGCTTGTTGTGACAGTGTTGAAAAGAGCTGAACACAGGGGACTGCATCTTCACAACAGTCAGAACCACCTTCGTTGAAACCCAGTGTAAGCCGCACAGCTCAATGGATAACCCGCTTCGAGACGTGATGTGGAAGACGGCGCATTCAAGAGGCGTAAGGTTGATGAGGCCTACATTCCAACTGCACGCAGTGTCGCAGCGGCGGTGCAACTGTGTGGTTATCCTGCTGCGCATTGCCGCGGTTCTCACTCTTGTAACAATAGTGGGATGAGCGTTTACTGTAAGAATTCGTGAGCACTTCTGTCGACGGCCGAGGGAGAGGACGACTGTTCAACAAAGGATGCTTTTGAGACCACGAGACGAAAGGGGCCTTCGGCTGCTACACTGAATCGTAGACCCGAGGAACACTGGTAGACGAACTCATTTCGGCTTCTCGGGCGACCAGATGATGTGCACACAAAATGGGGATCATGCGCGTTTCCGTCTCCCATAATATGTATGCACATGGACTAAGAACTGCCCAGGTTGGCTGCGGTCCGAGATAATAAACCGTCGTAGAATAAGCATAATGTTTTGCTTCCTTGTAAAGCACTCCGGATTGTTTACAGCTGTAAATGTGTGAGCCCCACAATATCGGTAGACAGCACTCCCTTTCGGTTGCAAGATACCAGAGACACAGCACGTGCAGAACTGTATGCTCACTCAACTTCTAGTGCTACCGACTGTCCTTCTATCTATCGTGTTTTGCTTCCCGAATGACGGAAGAGCATATTTCCTGGGGCCCTGCAGCGTATCACTGACGCACGGATTGAGCCTTCCCCCTTGCAATTGTCGCATGATGTTTTTCATTCTCACAAACACCGTCATCCCCTACTGCACCTGCTCGCTGGCGTGACACAAATTCACAGCACTCGTGGTCTTGTCCTACATACGTGTATCCCCATATTGTCGCCAGTTCTTAGGGCACTAAGTGACCTATCTACGTGTACGATAGTATGCGCGTTCACGTGTCTGTGTACAGTGTTGACGGCGCATTTTGGTAAGATTTGCGTGGTTCTACAACGCGCTCCTGACTGCAGATCTGAAGTGTGTTGTCGACACGTAACTGAATACAAAACGCGTGCCGAAGTGTGGCTCTGCCCGGGCACGTGTTAACCAGTGCGTACCGCAAACTTCCGAGTATGTCGTCCGTCTCCAACAGCACTAGAAAAGACGCGAAAGTTCTCCAGTACTGCATTCGGAAACGTCTTACGGTGGGATCTTTTGAATGGGACAGTCACAAGAATGCTTCTCCATGAACAGGAGTATGGTGCACATTACCGTGACTTGCCACAGTTCCACCATTCACTGAACTAAGGACCGTAGGACGTATTCACACAAAGTGCCCAGGCACTAGAAGGAGTGCCGACGATTACGACAAGAAAAAACTAGCAGCACCAAACGAACAAAGTTAAATGATGACTACAAATGCCACAGTAGATACTGCAACGGGCACGGGGGAAATAAAAGCTCACGGCGTCCTGCAGCTGCCTACGTCTCTCTGTACACATGTTCACACCTACACCCAAGCAACGGTGGTGCGCTCACACACGCAAAGGAACCTACAAACACATACACGCATGTACGCACGTGTGTATATGGCAAATGTGCTCGCACGACTGGTAGTCGTGTGTACGCGAATACATACGCATGCTTGGCAGAAAGAAGAGAGGCACAGAGCAAGCCTGCTTAGTCCTCTCCATTTCTGTCCTGAGTTTCGTGGACGGCATCAAAACGCCAAGTTCACGCCCTCTATAGCAATTGTACCATCTCATCATAACAAAAAACATGTCTACCGATTCGCCGTTTGACTACTGCAGACGTCAACAACAGAGCATGTCCACGCGATTGCAACTTGTTGATACCCCCACACCAAAAGCACCCCACGTCCGTCGGTGAGAGCGTCCTGACGCCTTTGGCTTGTCTGATTGTACAGAATGTGCACAATAGTGGAAACTGCTATTTTGTGTCCAAGTCATCTCATCCTTTAAAATGTTCCTCCTGGTAGTTTTCTTTCTCTCGTCTTCTTCTTCCTTCAGCTGCTTCCTTCTTTTTTCTCTCCTGCCTCCTCTCCGTCTTCTTCAGAAAAGACGACTGGGCCACTCGCATGCATCCATACTTGCGACACGGAAGGAGCCACGTGTCGCTGGTAGACTATCCTCGCACTCTTCGAAATGCACAGGGAGAATAGTCCGCTTAGCACAGTTGCCCAAACCCGCCTTTCTCCGAGGACACTGCTGGAGAGTCTCACCCGCCGAAGTGATTGACCCGGTACAGCAGCACACGCCCACGGTCGTTGCCGATCGCCATGAAGCCGCGCTGATGGCTGTGAGGAGCACCAGAACACCGTTCAACAGAAGACAGTCACACACGCGCGACATCAGCAGCTGCCCCAACCAAGTCTTTGTGCACCCGCAGACACGCACAGCAGCAACACGCACAGAGAAAACGGAGTGCCGTGCACGCCTGCAGCAGCACCAGTACCTCGCCCAATGCGTGCGCCGGTGTTTTACGAGATTATAGAACTGTCTCTATACGCGGGATTCCTACTCTATCTCAATGAAACTTACTCAGATATAATATACCTGAACACACATACATATGTGTCGAACTGCACTGTACGCACGGAGCCTCCGTGGTGGTTGAATGCTTGAGTCGCAATGGCGCAGGGCGCAACGAGTGGACAGTACAGTAGCTGCTATACACCATACCACCAGACGAACTCTACACATCAGCAGTAAAACACAATAAACATACGATCGAAAGCCAAAGGTGCAACAGTAGCAGATGGAGCAGCAACCAAGTCTGCCACCGCGACACATCGGCGTCAATCACGCCCGCGCCAAGATGCACACAGCAGAAAAGTATACGCACATACACGAGCACTGCAAAACTCTTTTCATTTCCCTTCCTCTTGCCCGCAAACGCTCTCCAGCAACAAGTCGAGCTGCGAGCGCCGCGAATTGCTTCGCATTTGCCACCGTACTGCAGTCGTCTCCCCTGTCGTCGCTGCCGTTCCAACTCTGCTCCTATCCCTCTGGCCGCTATTCTTCTCTGTTCCCGCTGCGGCTGCTGCTCCTCTTGTTGCAGACACACACTATTCACACTGCACCCTGCTAATGCTGTCGTGCGTTTGCTGTTGCTGTTGCGCTGTTCAGTAGCAACAGTCTGCTGACAATCTTGCCGTCTCTGACGCAGGGCTCCTTCTGTGAGAGCTGCAGGTGTTCGTCTGTGTAAGTCCTGCTGCTCGCGCTGCTGGTGTCGCGGCCTTTGCAAGTGCCGCTTGTGCCGGCCGTGTGCGCGCTACCGCGACTGTGGCCTCCTTTCTGTTTTCCTTCTTCGTGTTGCTCCGCTATCTGCTTCTCTAACTCCCCCGCTTCCTTCTGCACAAACACACCCACCTGAACGCCGCGGCAGTTACATAGCGCAGGGGTGTTCGTTCCACCGGCCAGTTCTGGAAAACTGTCATCGTCGGCAGGTGAACCTGAGCAGCACGTGCAGCAACGTCCATGACACAACAGCCAGTTCCACAAAGAAATGTGAAAATACTACCGTCACGGCTGCCTCACGCGCAAGCCAGCGAGAGGCTTGCTACTTAGAGAAACATGGAAAGACTCCCACCACAGCTGGCATATGCGGAAGTCACGGGCCCGAAAAAAGCCGATGTAAAAAGCATGCGAACATGTGTATTATAAGTGTCTTCGGCAGAGGTAAAAACAAGAACCACACGTGTCTGTTATATACACTGCTGCTTCAGGCAAACGCTGGGCGCGGCCAGTGGGAGCACACAAGTACATACGCGCATGCAGATGCAGACATCAATGTAAACATCTAAGTACACAAACGTAGAGATATATATATATATACATATATTGAGAGAGTGAGAAACAGACACCATAATGAATACAAATAAGGTTCCCAAGAAGAATTCTTGCTGCAGGAAAATGACCTTTTGCGACACGTCAAAGTATAGTTTACGCACGCAGTGGATACGCGAAGCACACAGAAGAACAGAAGAAGTCATCCACATTCTCTTGCCTGTGTCACTCTACGCTGAGGTCTACGGCACTAAAGGTAACACTTCTGCTGCAGCGCGCAGCAGCCGGCTGAAGAGCAAGCACACACGGAGGCAGCTGCCGCAAGATCTGCATTACCTAAGAGGGCCGCTGCAGCAAGGGCAACAATGCAGACTACGGCGTGAGCAACAGCTGCCCAAAGCCAGCAGCAGCAAAGTCGAAGCTTCACCGCGTAAACGGAATAGCAGCAGCAGGTAGCGGTGCAACAGGAAAAGTAGGGGAGGAGACAGATGGGTCAACAGTTGCAGCACAGCGAGCAGCAGCCAGCGAATGCGGATAGTGAACACCCGGAGGCAGACACGAGACAGCGGGAACAGCTGCGGCAGCACCGTCACACGAGAATCGGTGAGTCGACGAGGAGCGCAGGTGCACACACAAACTCAAATAAAAAAAGCAGCAGCAGAACAGCCGGCCACAAAACGCCCTCCCCTTACATAAGGACGGCACCAGCGGCAGCGCCACTTCATGTGGACTCGCTCTTGGAACAAAGGTACGGGAGAAGAAAGGGAGGAAACAAGAATCCCGGTGTTTCTTTTGAGTCCGTGTGACAAGGAGCTCCTTGCCCGGCTGAGTGTGACAGCATTACGTGACGGATAGGGCAGCAGCAGCAAGAGGAGGAGGAGGAAGCGAAGAAGGGAGTCCAGTACTGAGGCGAATGCAGCACCAGCAGAGGAGAAGGCAGCAGCATTACAGACAGTTAGCAGTCACGCACGGCAGCATAGGGCAAAATGTTACAAGGCGGGCCAGCGACAACTACAGCAGGAAAGATCGTTCCGCTTATCGAGAGCGATATGCAGCAGCTAACAGTGGCAGCAGCCGTAGACGTTCTGCCACCGGCAGCCTGTTGCAGCCCCGGGTGCAGGACAAAAGGCAAAACCACCTCAACAGCTTGCGTAATAATATAACTACACACATATACATATAGACAACGAGAGAGAGAGTGAGAGATACTCGTACATGTGCACGTATGCACATGTGAAAACCGAGTGTGACACATACACACGTATAAGCATACAAACATATATATACATTTGTGGATGTGTGTGTGAAAAGGTATTCTAAAAGGGTGCCTGCCACGTAAAGGCAGAACTTTGCTGCTGCTGCTGCTGGTGCGGTGTACAGCTGCTTACGAGTCGCAGAGCATCCTTCTTCCACTTGGACGCTATGCACAGCAGTTGGTTGGACGGGTGGAATGCGACAGTTGTTATCTCGGTAGTCAAGTTGCCGAGTTCCTGCAACACCAGTCGCGGAGTTCATAGAATTTATACCTATTAGGCTGGAGCAGCCGAGATGTTGGTGGCGCGCCCCGCCGCAGCAGCCAATCATCAATACAGCGCAGCACAGAAATTCGCAGCGCAGCGCTGCAGCAGAGTCGTCTGGCAGCGGCAGGGCGGCTTCGCGGCAGCAGAGCGGCGTGGCAGCAGCAGAGGGGCTTGGCAGCAGCAGAGGGGCTTGGCAGCAGCAGAGGGGCGTGGCAGCAGCAGCAGCAGCAACACGCTCAGGCTTGAAGCACGGCAGCCCGCGGGCCAAGTCCAGGACTACACGCGCAGGTTGTCGCAACTGTTTGCAGCAGCAGGGGCAGTAGCAGAGCGGAAAGTCGCAAGGCAGCACCAACAGCAGCAGCAGCCCGACAACGTGTCCACTACAACGGCTGCAGCAGCCTAGTTGCAGGCGGAGAAGACGTAGAGCGCGAGGAAAGCAGCAGACTGAGGAACGTGTCAACAGCAGCTGCGGCGTAGCAGGGCTCCAGCAGCAACACCATTCTCTACTGCAGCAACGGCAGCACGGCAGTCCATAGCTGGAGAAGCAAGCCCAGAGGGCAACGGCAGCAGGACGCAGTCTCACACGCATTCAGCGTTGGCAGCAGCACACAACGCAGCAACACGACGCTCGCCGGCAGCACGCAGCGCAGCGCAGCAGCGACAGCAACTGACCTTCACAGGTTTTCGAGTTAGTGCTTCAGACGACGCAGCGGACGAAAGAGCGAAGAGATCTACGAAGCCGGTCCTTGAACCTGGGAAAACACGTTGTCGCGTCCACACGCAAACACTTGCAGAAAAAGAAGAAGCTACACGACACCTCACACCTGCAAGAGGAGGCAGCTGCTATCGTGACAGACACAGCAACACGCTTACATTTGTCATTCTGAAGGAAGAAGAGAAATTCACGCAGAAGCCGGAACGCCCGTGCGGCAGCGACGTCGTCGAGGAACACGTCGATACGCAGAGAAAAGTTGTTCACGTCCTCTCCGGACACACGACCAAATACACATGTAGATACACACTTGTCTAAACACTCACACACACTCCAGCAGCAGGCGAAAACACACCCATACATACGTGTAGATTCATGTGGATCTAGGGATGGGGCCAAGGATGTACACCGACATATGTATACATACACATATGTATATATATAGAGAGACAACAGACACACAGACGTGTATATGTGTGTATACGTATGCATGTATATACGCCTGCAGCAGGCAGATAGACAGGCAGACAAATGTATACATATGTATACCGCAGGCATACACATATAGATACGTATGTACACATATAGAAGCAAGTCGACAGGTACACACAAGTCTACAGGGGCACGCATATATAACCGGATGCAGACACATGGGCAGAGACGCATGTACACCTCTACACACGCATGCATCTACATCTACATACACGCGTACCAATACATTTGTATATGCACAGGGTGAGCTAGATAGGTAGATATAGACACGTCTACACATGCATGAATATAGAATCAGCTACATACGTGTATACGCACGTGCGCGTATTCATTAGTAGAGACATGTATGGAGGTCTCTGTATACGGCTGCAAATGGAAACGTCCTGCTTTCTCCGCGGTGTGTCCGCGCACACGTACAAATTTACGAAGCCGCGCAGACACGCACACCTACAGCCGGTCAAGAGGACTCGTACATCCCAGCAGCAGCAGCAGCTCGTCTCGTACTCACGCATTTGCCGTATGACGACCCGCAGAAAACACGTGTACGTTGGTAGACTGCGTGCATGCTCTTTTTTTTGTGCAACAGAAGGACACTTCATGTACACAGAAATATCAATCGCGACAGCAATGTGGTCGCCCGATATTATCAACAGACGAGCTTCATTCCGCGCTACCAACGCGAGCACACCCAGAAATTCTCCACACGCACCCATATTTATATATATATACGTGCATCTATATATATCATTTGTACGTATATACATACACATATAGGTATATATATATACATATCAGATGTACGTATCTATATATATATATATACACATATACGTATATGTATGTATACGCATCAATATATCATATGTACGTGAAAAAGGTGTACTGAAACGTTCACACAGCTATCCATACATGCAGGCACCTTAGTATGTGTCACATGCTCCTTCACATATGTATATATACACGAATGCTACTATTTTTTTCAGTAGCTTTGGTGGACAGGTGCCGCAGGGTCAGCTGCAATATCTGTTGCTTAGCGCTGCTGCTGCTTGATCGCACACGTCCTACCCTCCGTAGTCGCAGTCGCAGCAGAGGCACATGCAGAAGCGACGAAAGAGAGTCTTGAGGAGTCCTTCCAAAACGACGTGTGCAACGCAGATGCGGTGGCACGAGTGGCGGCAGTAGCAGTGGCAGTGAGCAGCAGCAAGAACAGAAGCAGCAGTAACACAAGCCGCAGCAGCAGCAGTAGCCGCTTCACCGACAGCAGCAGCAGCGGCAACAGCAAGCTTTCTTCACCTGTGGCAAGAAGTGGGGGTGGCGCACTGCTGCCGGCAGGGGCAGCAGGGGACGCTGCGAGGGCGGAGAGACGCAGGCAGGAGCTGTCTTGGAAGACGCTGACGCAGCCTTCGGCTCGTAGATCCCACTCGTATATCTGCAGCAGCGACGACAGAGAGAAAAACAGAGAAGCAGTCGGCGCAAGGGGAGAGAGAGACCGGGTCCTCGCCTCGGTACGGCGGCTGCCGCTGCGGCGTCGCACGAGAAACTGTCCGAGCGGCAGCAGCCGCACCAAACAAGCCGCAGCAACTCCTGCAGCAGCAGCAGCAAGAGAGGCCCCGACCGCGACTCCAGCAGAACCCGCAGCGCCAGTGACGCGGCACCCCCGCAGCCCCTGTCCGCAACTGCGTCCGACACAGCGGCAGATTGAGGCAAAGAAGCACCAGCCGGCACCCCACCCGCAGCCTTGGGGCAGCAGCACCGCAGCAGCAACACTGCAGCCACATCAACCTAGCGACAGCATCACAGCACCACCATCACAGCAGCGGTCCTATCGCTGCAGCGCCACTCCACCTGCCACTGCAGCGACCTTCAATCTCTGCACGCGCAGCTGTACGCGAAGGACGACCCTTCCGTCGCGGATGTTGAACCCAGCAGCGTCACGCCGTCTCAGCAGCCGCCACAGACGTCGGGCAAGCATAAAGGCATTGCAGCCGACACGAAGGTACGCGCTGTTCGTACGTATATCTGTGAACGTTGGCACACATATATATCTACATGTGTGTAAATGGATGTCTACTGGAATATACGTGTGCATCTCTGCACTTACACAAATATCTAGGTATCTACACACATACGAACACGAAGCTATACGCTCTTCACACATGTATCTGTAAATATATATATATATATACGTATGTCCGAAGGTGGGTATATGTGTCTAAATGTATACACGTGTACGCACTCGTGCACGTATGTAAGAGTTGAGACCTGCACAAGAGCATCTACCTACAGGTAGGCGCTCACGTACGCAGGGGTGTATGCAAGAGTATGTACACGGGGGTACCTATACACGTGTACACGTATACGTAGATAGTAAGTGCGTACCCTCTAATATACCGACCCATATAAGGAGAGGGGTAGGACGACTCACGTTCGCTTCCCGGTCTGCAGTGAAGATTGCCTCCTTCGTCGGGTGGTAGGCAATGCCCTGTAAACAACCACCAACAAGGAGACAGCAATGTCCAACAGGTCGCCGCTGCAGCAGCAGCAGGCTCGAGGGATGCAGGAGAGATGCAGCGAGAGCCAGAGAAGCGCAGGAGAGGTCCTCAAGTAGGCGCGGCGCGGCATCGGGAGACAGTGGCCAGTCTCCGTTTTCGCTCGGGCTGTCCAGTTCTTAAACGCGTCGCGCGGGGTAAAAAGAATCTTCATTCGTGTACACGCGCAAACACACACACGTATACTTCTACGTCTCTCTTCAACGGCAGAGCCCTGCACTGGGTACACGTACGTGCACACACGTTGACCCTTCGATCAGAATCCCCCCCCTATATCCACGCCTCTATCCCTGCAGGGCGCGCATGCACATACATATATGTATATAATACCACATACAGATGCGTGTGCGCCTCCACTGCGGTGTGTCTGTCTGCGAGACAGACCCGCGCGACAGACGCGCAGAGACCGGACGCCGCAGCAGCTGCTGGTTGCCATTCTTCGTTGAAACTGCGTCTCTGCAGCAGCAGAGTCTGCGGGTCAAATGCAAGTGACCGCGGCAGCAGAGACAGTGCCATGGCCGGAAGTGCTGCGAGCAGCGCGAAAGGGAGTCACCCCGTGGCAGAAAGAAAAGGGCCAGTCGCCTCCGAGAGTGAAGACGGAAAATACGTGTCTCACTGTCCCCCAGGACGCACAACACGCTGATGATGTCGCCTTCCTTCCGGCCCAGCCCGAGACCTCAACAGTGGCAGATTAGGCAAGAACGCCGCCCAGGAGGATATGCATGCGCAGGCGAAGCTACACAGCAAAACCACGCACGTACGCATCTAGGCGCTATATACATATGCATGAGTGTTTGTGTGTAGAGGGGGTGTCAGCCATTTGCTGTGTGCAGGCACACACATATACATGTGTTGTATGCATAGGTACACAAGAAACGTTTACGACACGTAGACAGGTAAATAGAGACATGCTAATATCGACAGATAGACTCGCGTTGATACACAGATAGATACAGATGGACTGATATACATGGTAGACAGATAGAGGAAGACAGACAGAAAGCGGTGCAAACAGAGACAGATAGATATAAACAGACAATATGTATTTATGCAACAGCAGCGGTGTACATGCAGCAGGGGTGTATATGCAGCAGTTCTGTGTACACGTTAACGCATGCTGCAGAAAGACCCAGGTGTATGCAGATTCTTTTGACTGCTGGAGATGTGTAGGCGGCAGCAGGCATGCCACGTTGCCGCGCGCTGCGGCGACGGGTTGTGCGAGGAGGAAAACCCGACGTCTCTCGCTAAGCGTCCCGTAAAAGGAAGCACAAGAGCCGGCTGCTGTCACGCCACCGCATCAACACCCTTCCCATCGCCAGTTACCGCGACGATTAGTCATAGACGGACGGCCAGCTGCCTCGAGTGCAGTCGCCGTGACATACGCTTCTTTCTGCGGGCGATCCTGCTGCATACACGTGTTCTCCTGCTGCTGATAAGCGCTGTCTCTGCTGCTCCCGGCTGCTGCACCCCGGCGGTCTGCCTGCGTTAGCGTTCCCTGACACCCCACACCCTCCCCCTTCCCCACACTGTTGCTGCTTCGTGCTGCTGCCTGCGTCTGTCGCTGCTGCTGTTTCTTACTGCCCCGCTGCTGCTGCCTCGCGCTGTCTTTTGCTGTCGCCCGCTAATGCTTGCTGCTGCTGATGCGTGGTGCTGCTGCTGCTCCTTGCTGCTGCTGTTGCTCCTGCCGTCCCTGTGACTGCGGGGCACTCTGTACCACGCGCTTCTACAGCTGCTGCTGCTTCTTACCGCTGCCTTCCCGTTCATCGCCAGGACACGCAACAGCCGTTTTGAGCGCCCGTCACACAGCAGCACGTTCCTGCAGTAAACATCAGCACCTTCACCCCCTCCTAATAAGACGCACGAACACGGGATATACATGCACAAATATACATATACTTACAGGGACGTACAGGTACTCTCGCATACATACATGCATACACCGCTGGCAACTACGCAGCAGCGGCAACCTACCCCGAGCACTACGTAAGGTCCACACAGCAGCAGGAGTGGCTGCAAAGCGCTGCAGCCAAGAAGCACGCGCACCAACAAACCACGGTGCGAACCAACTGCACCAGCTGCAGAAGCGACCCGGCGCACACACCACACAGCGGCATCAGGACGATACAGCAGAACTCCCGCCGCGTTTGCAGCAGAGCACGGCAGCAGCAGCGACAAAGAGCAGCAGCCGCAGCAGCACCACTACCGGAGCTCAGGAAACAGGGCAAGGTGACAGGCCGCAGCCGCGGCAGGTCAGCGAACAGATGTCGTTGTTCCCCATCGCGACACGCAGCACAGCAGCGCAGCAGGCCTTGTGTATATGGGAGTCTTACTGAGACGCAGCAGAAGCCAGCGCGAAGGAGTTTATCCGCTTCCCTGCTGCTTCCTTATCTACTTGAAGAAAATGAAAGCCGCAAGGCGCCAGCTTCTGCCCTGCCTGAACCGCTGACGCCGGCAGCATGTGGACCTCCCTGAAAAATTAGCAGCACCACATTCCGCACGACACCACGGACGATGACACCACCAACAGCAGCAGCAGCGACAGACGCGGCAGCACCAGCAGCCACAGAAGCAGCAGCACCAGCAGCCACCGACGCAGCAGCACCAGCAGCAGTATACATGTACGCTTACGTATATTAACACACACAGACAGATAAATATATACCTAGATATAGTATAGACCTAGACGTGAATACATATATATATACATATAGGCGCAGGTATATGTATATGTATACACACACACACACAAACACAGACACAGTCATGTATATATACACATACATACAATTCTACGAAGATATATAAAAACGCGTGTGTGCTTCTGAGACTCACCAGGACGACGTATTGCCGAAAAGCAGCAATGACCTCAGTCGGTTACCAGACAGAGACTTGTGTGCATCGCCACTTCCCCTTTATTTACATGCGTCCGCATATACATACCTGTGTGACAGGAGCTACACATATATATATATATATCAACAAATGTACATACCTACATACGTATATATATATATATGTACATATCCGTACCTACATACATGTGTATATATATAGAGAGAGGGAGACAGAGACAGAGACATCTACATACTTTTGTATACATGTATATGCATATATTTATACACATATACACGCCTGCACACGTGCAAGCATACACGCATATAGACATCTATAAACTATTGGGCCGCAGTACCCAGTGATGAGGTCGTAGTGGGCAAGCGAAGGGCTTGCATGGCTAACGGCGAGGACGTGGTTGCCATCTGCGGACGCGAACTTCGCCTGCAGCAGCGGAAAGTTGCGGAAGTGGATCGCTTCCAGCTTTGCGTTTTCTTCTCCATCAATCTGCATGCGCACAGGCCCCCCAGAAGAAAGCAGCAGCAGCGGCGCATGCACCCACCAGCTACAAACAGGAACACAGTCGCAACAGGCTCGGCAGCACTCCGCGCGGCAGCACGAGATACACAGCCCGAAGTAGCAGACGCGCAAGTAGTCGTGGGACCACACGGAGGAGCAGCAGAAGCAGCAGCCGGAGACACGCAGGGCGCGCAGGGCCGCAGCAGCGGCAGGGTCGGCAGCAGGGAAACAGCTGCGGCAAGACACAGGAGCAGCACGAGTCGCAGAGAATGAGGAGCGGCCGCAGGGCACCAGCAGCTGCAGCGGACGCGGGAGAGCTGCGGAAACAGGCAGAACAGCCCCCGCAGCAGAAGCAGGGCGGCAGCTACAACAGAGAAGCACGTACACCACGAGGATACAGCCAACAAGCAAAACAGCCGAGGCACGGGGGACGACGGCCTGCCGACGACGCGCAACCAGCAGCGCAACAACGCAAGCAGCAGCAGTCCTCTGCAGATGCACAGGGCAGCGCGTCCACAGCAACAGGAGCAGCCGACAAGGCGGCAGGCAGCAGAGAAGGCGGCAGGCAGCAGACAAACAAGCGCGGCAGCAGCAACAGCGCTATAAGCCAGTCGAAGGACCAATCTCTCGCAGTGTGAGGCAGCAGGAAAACACCCACGGAGCGCGTCGCAGCAGCAGCGCAGCCCCACCACGGCGGCAGCAGCAGCATCCGCGCGAAGGGAACCAGCCGGGAGAAGAACGACGCAGCTGCACACCACATGCAGCAACGCCTCACAAAGCAGCAAGGACCTCCTGCCGCAGCAGCAGCACCGTCAAAACCCCAGCGGCAGGCCGTCCCTCATCACTGCGACAACGCACCACCTATTGGACCACAGCAGCACGAACCATCGCGCCGCGACGCCCAACGACCGCCCCCCACAATCACAAAGACACCTTCGCTTACGCGTCCTTCGCACATCCATATGTCCTCTACGTATCTTTCTCTCCCTATCTCTGTCTCTCTGTCTCTGTATCTCGCCAGCTGCCAGGCAGTTGGACGTCCTGTCTACAAGCGTAGACCTACGCATCGGTGGGTGCACTCCCAAGCACTCCTTCCTTGGAGGCACGTACGCTGAGGCGAACCCTGCCAGGCGGCACTTGGCAGAAGAGTATGTACTTCTCTCAATATTGACGCAAATATATATGTGTGTATCTGCATGTGTAGACATGTATGCCTCTCAGTATACGCGCAAAGACGTATGCGTCGATGGCCGTATTTGCCGAGACAGACACAGAGACATGAAAATCCTTCCCCCTCCCTTCGTCTCTGTCTTGCTCTACACGCAAGTAGAAATGTATCTCTCGGGATACGCAAGAACATACGCGGGCGTATATAAATGCATTTCTCTCTCTGCGTAAGCAAATGCACGCTCGTACCCAGATACAATGTAAATCGACGACGTCAACATGTGTCTCTATCTCTCTCTCTATGTATATATGCAGAGATACATGTGTATCTGTGTATGTGTAGAGACATACATACATACGTATGCATATCTGTGTATGTGACCTGCCGAGGAGCAGCAGCTGGTTGAGAGCCGTTTACGTTCCTGCAAGGGGGTGCATGCGCCTGGCGTGAGACGCGCAGGACGCTGCTGCAACGCAGCAGCAGGCGAAAACCCACGCGCGCGCTGGGACGTGCGTGCGGGGGCGGCTATATCTGTCATCTTCGTGCAAGTCTGCTATATGCAACAGCCGCTACCTCCACAGACACGCATGCGGAGGAGCTTCTTTTCTATTTTGCTCTTGACGTCAGCCCCGCCACGTCCGAGAGACGCGTCGACGGCGCTAGCGCGCTGCGCGTTGGAGCGGCTTCGAAGACGCCGGCTGCACCGCTCTATCGCCGCAGTGTCTTTCCTTCACATAACCACGTCCCTTTACGGGCCAAGAAGGCCAACGTATCTTGAACAGCTCTCCTTTCCTTTTCCTCGTCTACCTTCCATCCCCACATATATATGTAGACGTTCGAAGTAAAGCAAATCTCCAGAACAGCTCTCTCTTCCTCTCTTTTTTTCCCCATATATGTATATATATGAATATATATATATATGTGTATACATATACACACGAGGAAGCGCAGCCTTCTGTCGCCCTCTTCTCCTCTTTGTCTCTTTGTTTGCTTCTCTATCTCTCGTTATACATATACGTAGGTGAGGAAAGTGTAGCCTTCTGTGGCGCTCTCCTGCTTTCTTTTTACATATACATATATATGTGGGAGTTGTAGCCTTTTGTCGCTTTCTTGTTGTCTTCCCCTCCCTGTTTTCCCCTACACACATGGGGGAAAAGTGTAGCCTTTTGTCGCTGCCTCTTCTTCTCTTCCTCTCCCTTTTTCGATCCACACATCTGTATATGTGCGTGTTTCTATGGATGCGAAGATCAACGTATTTCTCGGCGTGAGAGAGAGAGCGTGGGGGATTCCGAAGCACCAACGTAGTAGGACAGTTCGTCGCGCGCATCGCCACGTGTTTGTGTTCTCGTGCAGTTGAGGACGAAATGACAGTTTTCTCTCACTGCAAAGAGACGAAGAGTTTTGTCGCGACCGGCGGTCAGCAGGGTCGGCTGCTGAGGATGGAAGTCCACGGCGCTGACGGCGCAGCTGCAACAGCAGACAAGAGACACACGCCGAGGCCCCGCAGCGGATGCAGCGCAGCAGATGCACGGCAACGCACTGGCACGGGCAGGAAGAGAAGAACCGGCAAGCGATCACGATCCTCCACCGAGACGCGGCAGCAGCAGCAGAAATCAAGCAGCGCAGCAACAAAAAGCAAGCAACACTAAAGGGAAACGCCGGACGGAACGGGAGAGGAGGACGAAAGAAGAGAACAGATAGAAGAGTCCCAGACTCCCTTGCACTGAGCAGCGCAGCAATTTACTCCTTCACACATGTGGGGAGGGCAGTCGCCCGCTGCTGAGAAGTGCTGCAGTAGCAGCGCCGCAGCGCCTGCTGTGTGGGTGCCGCGTTGCCCGCGCTGACTTGCTGAGACACGCGTGTGCAGCCGCGTGCAGCAGCTCGCGCACCTGTCAAGGCCGAGCATTTCTCTGCTGCTGTGTGTGGGGAGCTGCTGTGCTTGCTGCTGCAGGACGGCAAGGAGAAGAAAAACACTCCCCTCTTCTACCCTGCGCACTTCCTCTGAAATCTGCAGCTGTGACGCCGCGACTGAACAGAGAGAGGCATACAAATACACGTGCGCCAACATGTATATATAGACATACACACAAACGTATGAGGGACACCCGTGTCTACAAAGAGACGTGTCTAGACGCGTATTAAGCAAGACGCAGAAACACGGGCACGCGCAGACATATAGACGACGCAAAGACACACATCTATCGCCGAATACATGCACACGTACTTCTTCCCACAAAGACATATATACATATACATATATGTACACACATATGTAGAGGGAGACAGATAGAAAGAATTACATATATATATACGTGTGCATATCTCTATCTATCTAGATGTGTACAGATGTCGAGGGAGACATACCTGCGGCGTACACACGTGAAAGTATGGACGCCTGTACCTATGAGAGCCACACCTACACAGACGCATATACCAGCACGTCTCCATCTCTGTGTATGTATCGTCCTTCTGCAGAAATGACATTTTCATCCGTGATGAAGAGAGTAGGACGCACCCGCTGTATTCCTGGGCATTTGCATCAACGAGACGCCGCACACTAATTTTGCCGGCTGGCAGGGCTTCTTTTTCGACGACGCACCCCACCATCACCGCTCTCGCTCCGCTGCTGCTGCTCGTGCTGCCCGCCGGAAGCTGCATGCGTTGCTGCTGCTTGGACACCGCAGCGGCCGAGAGGACGGCGCTGCTGCTGCGAATCGCTGCCCAGGGCTGCCCCGTACTACTCGCGGTCACCCACGCTGTCTCGTCTCCCTCTTCTTCATCTCCGCTGCAGCAGTACGCGCACACGCAGCGACGGCAGCAGCAGCAGTGACGAAGACGCAGTGCAGCGCAGCCCGCACAGCGGCCCCGTCTCTGAACAGCAATGGGCGGGGAGGAGGCACACGCGCCTCCACATATTCTGGCGTAAAAGCCCACGACTATCACCCAATTCTATACATGCGCGCAGGGATATATATTCGTACACACACACACACAGACACGCACGCATATCCTTTTTTATAAACTTCAGACAGATATACACACATATAAACACACGCACGCAGACGCACGTAACCGCGCCCACGTTTCTCCATAAATGCCCACATAAAATACGTATCACGCAGAAACATACATACATACATTCATACATACATACATATATATATACATCAACACACCTATCTATATATATACGTACAAATATACATATATATATATATATGTAAATATGCATTTATATATGTATGTGTACATACATACGTTGCAGTACCCACTCTCTAATACATGTCCATGGGGGATATACACATATATATATATGTACACGCGCGCATGCAGGCACACATATATATATATATATATATATATTTATAAACACGGCGATATACAGTAGACATACGTGCAAACATACACATACACATACGTATATATTTATATATCTATATATATGTATACACACAAAATCGATAGCCAAATATACATATACAAATATACACATATATGTACATGCGTATATATGTACAGGTACACAAAAATGTACATGTACACAAAATACACATACACACACACAACACACGCATCATCGATACACATATATATATACACACATATATATGTATGTGTACACAAAATTTTCATATATATAGTAGATACGTATGCAATGTGGGTAACACACATAACACGCGCATGTATATACATATACGAACAAGTGTGCCGTGGAAATACGTATGTATATATCTATATGTGCACATATGTCCAGAACAAGTGCAGGCACCAGACGCAACAGATAAGGCGGAAGATTGCTGCGCCTGTCCAGGACAGCAGGCGACTCTCTGGCAAGCATGTAGCCACAATTTTCTCTGGCGGAGGTCTTCGCTCGCCACAGGCAACGTGCGGGAAGAGGCGGCAACGTGTGTGCTCTTGCAGAGCGGCCCTTCGGCAGCTGCTGCTGTCACGCATCTCTAGCTGCTGCTGCAGCTAGTGCGAGGAGCTTCAGTAGCTGCTGGTGTCCTGTCTTTGTGCTCCTCTTCCTGCTGCTGCTGTTTCTGCTGCTGGCGTCTTGCTGCTGAGCCTGCCTGCACTTCCTTCTCCGCTGCACTCTCCTTCGCACAACTGCCGGTTCGCGCCTTCTCTCTCAAAGCTGCCTACGCCTCTCCCTCTCCTCCTCCACCTTCTCGAGCTGCAGCCGCTGCTGTTCCTTCTGCTGCCGCTGCTGTTCCTTCTGCTGCGGCTGCTGTTCCTTCTGCTGCCGTTGCTCTTCCTTCTGCTGCGGCTGCTTGCTTCTCGTCCTTCTCGTTCTGCCGTTTTTCCAGCCGCCGACGCCACAACGACGCTGCTGCCGCTGTAGCTCCTGCGTCTCCCCCACTCCCCTTCCGTGCCTGCTTTTGCACCTGCTGCTGCTGCCCCGCCCCCTAGAGTCTTCCATCGACCCGTCAACAGGAGCACTTGCACATACATGTATGGACTTCTTACGCATGCGCACACAAGTACATGCACGCGTTACGTGTATACTTGCGGCGCATCAGGCACGCTTCAAAATAGAAGCTGTTGCATGTGTATGACCCCCACGTCATGCAAGTGCGGTGGCGCTCCTTTGTGCGCGAGTGACTCGCTCTTTCTCCTATCTCTCCTTCGAGGCACGTGTTGTCTGGCCGAGCAGCAGCAGCGTGTTGTGTGTCGCAGGTGCTGCGCATTACCTCGAAGCATTATTATCCGCGGCGTGGGCGCTGAGCAGCAGCTGCTGCTGTTGCTGCTGGTGCTGCTGTTTCCTCATCCGCGCGCGTTCGATCCAGCTGCTGCTGCGCGACGCGACGAGTTTCCCATGCAGCTGCCTCAGCCGCTTCGTATATTCAACGCCGCCTAGGGTCGTTTCTCCTTCACGGCGCCGCAGCTTCCGCAGCTTCGCCTCCCCTGCCACGTCCACACGCACCGACGCATCGTCCGGGTCCACCCAAGCTGCTTCTTCTTTTTCTGCAGCAGCAGCAGTGCCTTGTGCTGCATCGCTGCAGTACGTTGACGCCTGACTGCGGCAACGCCTGTCTCCTGCAGGTATTGCCACTCGCATCAGCGAAGGACCGTTTTGCTCCTCGTCCCCCTGCTGCTGCTCCGCGTCCTCATGCTGCTCCTCGTCCGCCTCCACCTCACTCTCCAGCTGCTGTCGCCACATGTCCTCGCTGCTGTCAAGCTCATGTTGCGGCAGGTGCCCCACCGCACGTCCCCCCTCTGCACGACAGATCTGCTGCTGTCGCTGACCAGGTGCATCTTTCCTGCGCCGTTGCTGCTGCTGCTCCTCCTCCTTCTTTTTCTTCGCCGTCTCACCACGCTGCCGCTCGTTTTTCCGCAAGCCGTCTCTGTTTCTGCTGCTCCCTGCCCCCTGCTGCTGCTTCACTTCTGCTGCTGCTGCATCGTTTCCTGTGGCAGCTGCAGAAGTAGACGTCGTTCCTCCTGCACGTCCTTCAGAAGCCCCCACTGCTGCTGCTGCTCCTGCTGCAGCAGCTCGTCGCCGAGCACCGCCGCCAGACGTGCTAGACGTCCTCGCAGGCTGCTGTTGCTTTGTGTGCTGCTGCTGCTTGAGAAGCGGAGGCTGCAACTGCTGTGGGCTCTGGTGCTGCCGATGCTTCCGCTGCGGCAGCGTGTGCTGCAGTAACTCCGTGCCGCTGCTACTTTTCCCGAAGAGGAAAGTTTCAAGCTCTCTGACATTCTCAAGCGCATTCGGACCAATGGCAGCAGGATACTTCGCCCTCTCCACTTCTTCCCTGTCCCCCTTTCTCTTCTTTTTCTTCTTCGAGTCCTCCATACGCACGTCTCGTCGCTCACCAACTGGCTGCTGGGTCTCTTCCCCATCTCGTCCACGTAGGCTTCCCTCTCCCGCTCTCGGTCCGCCCCGCACTGCTGTCGCGTTTGCTTCTGCTGCGACTGACGTATACCGAAGAATGCGCCGCTTCTGAGAGACAGGGACCGCAGCAGCAGCTGCTGCAGGCTCCGTCTTCTTCTCTGCCGGCTCTGCTACAGCAGCAACAGTTCGCTCCATTTTCTTCTTCTTCTGGGCAGCTCCAGCAGGCGCCTCGCCGCCGACGGCAGAGGGAGCATCAGCTGCTGCTGGTGCAGCCTTCGTGGACGCGTCCGTCATCGCTGCAAATCGGCTGCTGCAGGTGCTCCGTCCGACGCCTGCGATGATGCTGCTGAGCGTCAGAGAAACGACAAGACAAAGAAGCAACTGAAGACTTCCAGAGGGGGAGACAAAATAAAAGGCAAGCCACAAAGATACATGTGTCCGCCACAGGAAGACGCTGAAGGGCACACACGGGAAAAGGCGGGAGTTTGTCTGAGGGGCCGGGCCGAGGACAGGCGGTCGGTCTCAGAGAAGGGCTGATGAAATAGAAAAGTAGCTAAGAGGAGGAGAGAGACAGACTGAAAGACGACTTCGAAGCAGTTGCAGAAAAGACAAAGAAGAAACCAACTCGTGCAGCACCGACAACGAAAGACAAATACATGGACCGCGGGAGGAAAACTTCTTCCGGAGTGCACGCCTGCTGCCCTAGATGCGCTGTGGAGGAAGACGGGGTCAACGAAGAGAAGGAATGACAGACTCATGCGGCTGGAGAAGGGCCTTCCACATCTCAAACATGCCACACAGGCAGTCGAGCGGAGACCAGAAGAACATACGACGTCGCTGGCATCCGCAGCCCAGACAGCAAAAAGAAGAAGAGCTGTCGCGGCTGCCTCGAAGAGCTCGCCCGCAAAATGAGACGAAGTCGTGCTGTGCAACGCAGAAGAGCTGAGCGAGCAGACAGGCAGTTTACTGGCATTGCTGCGGCACCTGCAGTCGGTCCTCGGCCTCTGTGGTGACTGATGTTGCTGGTGCTGCTGCACGCGCCAGCATGCGCAGCCGTCGGCGAAGGAAGAAAGACGTTGCCGATGCGGTGCGCCTCCAGAACGGGAGGCAGAAAAAAAAGGGTAGAGAAGGAGAAACGAAAAGCAGCAGCGAAGAAGGCGGAAGAGTTCGCAGGGAGGTAATTCTCGAGGTAACAAAATGTCCCGCATGCATGCGTCGTAGTAGTAGCATGACGTCGTGCCACACAGCTGCGCAGGGCTAGCGCGATGGCAGCTGCAGGAGCGGGAGCAGCAGTACCGGTTCCGCTGCAGCAAGAATCGACGAGCTATACGAGCAGCACAGCAGCACCAGCGATTTTGCTAGCATCGACGGGATGGGACGAGCAACGCGAGAGCAGCAAGACAAGTTACAGGAACTGCAGCTGCTCCGTCGTCCATGCGCTGGCGTTCTGAAAACACGCTGCTCAAGTACATACACCCCACAATGCGCTGCGGCAGCAGCCTTCCCACCGCCGTAGCAGAGCAGTACCATCTTTCTTGTACAGAGGGAAGTCTGATCTTCTCGGCAGCACCAGCTCTGCTGACAAACGTGCGTGTTTGTCTCATCAGAGAAGAGCGGCACAAGTTTTGAAGGGTCAGACACACTGCCAACGGTGTCTTCCTTCTCCCGAGATCTACGCGAAAGGCGGGCAAGAAACAGAGAGCGACAATCGGCCCCGACGCAGCTACACATCAGCAGCGACCATCCTAGCAGCAGCAACACCACCCGACTTCTTTTTCCACACCTTCGCGACACTGCCAGCAGCTTGTGTGACAGGTGGCGCATCTCGAGTGCTGCTGCCTAGCGAGTGGCAAGAGGGGCAGCGGGAGAAGCAAGAACACAGACGAAGCCATCTGTCGGGAGAAGGGGGAGCCGCACGTAACAGCAGCAGAAACACAGCCGTACCAGAAGCCGCAACAGGGGCAGCCCTACCAGCAGCAGAAGCAGCAAAGGCAACAGCAAGAGAACCGCCATGCGTCCGGAGGAGCGGCTTCTGCAAGCGAGTCGTTTCCTAATGCGACTATGCAGCCTCACCACCACAGACACGCACATTTCTCCGTGTAAATAGAGGAGCCGCCCCGGGTCGCAGCAGGTTCTGGTCGTCTGTTGTTCTTCTCACTTTCTCGTCTGTTGGGTGTCATCCCAGCTGCTGCGGCGGCGCTCGCCTCTCCTGTTCTTCAAGTTTCCACCACCACCACCACCAGAGAAGCTCCTTCTGTGTATTCTCCCTTTCTAGTCGCAGACACTCGTCTCGCGCGTGTGTCTGATATCCGCTCTGCTTCTTGCGCATATTCGTGAGTCCACAACGGTGCACAGTGTGTATGACTGTCGTGCGCGAGGCGTAGGGCTACTGCTGCTTCGCGTGCTTTCAAGCTCGCGCAACGCATACGACAGTCGGTGCGGTCAGTTTTCGTTGTGTGGGGAATATACCCTTCTACAGTCTCTCTGCAACCTTTTTTCAAACTAATTGTCTCTCCTCTCTCTGGAAGAAGTAATATGTGTCTGTCTATGGTAGGAACACATATCTACGTCCATGTAACAGACCTACATTTATGTGTGCACACACGCAAACTCGGACATGTCTACATGTGTGTGTCTGCATATATATAAATATGCATGCAGACAGAGCAAACGTGAAAAAGCCATGCGTAAAACAAAGAGTTTCATCTTCCGCAACGTCACCTGCTGTGTGACCGCTGAGGTGAGATCTGTTCTTTTGAAAGCGACAATCAGTACGTAGAGTCTTGTAGCAGAGGAGCTGCCTCAGATTTCAACTTGCGCTGGATATCAGGACAGTTGATAGGTGCGTACACACAAATCTACACCCCAGCAGTGTATACCCATGGATACATACCGGATGACAGGTGCTCGCGTTTTAGCGGCTGACGCACGTGCGGTGGGTGTGCGGTGCGTTGTCCTAGGTGCTGCCACAGCAGCATTCAACCGCTGGCGCGCAGCTCTCTCATCTAAACCTGTATGAACTTGAAGCAAAAGTACCTGCAGACCCGCGCGGGCTTAACTGACAAGTTCACACTCTCTCCTGAACAGCAGAGGTTCTGCTGCAGATCTTCGCGCGCGCGCGTGCCTTGAAGGCACACTCATATGATTTCGGCTGACTCGGGCATTCGTCGTCGTGTGTATACATCTGTTGTGCAAGATGCTGTCCCCAGCAACAGAGAGGTTGCTGCAAATCCTTATCGCGGCTGGTTCTGGAGTTGCCGCTGGGTGGCTGGTGTATAAACCATGGCTGGAGGAGCGGCAGCGGGCAAACGAGGCGCTCGCTGCCGCGCGGGAGGAAATGAAAAAGCAGGGGGATGTAGCGGGAAGCACGGGAGGAACTCTTCTCTTCCCTAAAAACGAAACCACACCGAAAAACTAGTGCTTCTCTCTCTTCTAAATTTGCGTTGGCTCTACCATTCAGGTGACACACTAGTACTACTCCCACTACTACGACAACAAACGAGTATTTCTCTGTAAATCTCCCACTCCGCTCCTCGTCTAGCGCCAGCACAGTCAGCTGCCCTCTCTGTTGCTGCTGGTGCCGACTGAAAAATGTCGAGCGGGCGTTCAGTTAAGCACGTGTAGTGCCCCTTGAAGCCCAGAGGTTCACCTATATATATATATTATATTTGTGGGCACACTTATGTACGTGTATACACATATATATATATATATATATATATTTGTATATATATACACGTCTATGTCTATGTAAATACACGTATGTACATCAATATATACATATATATATGCGTGGATGTATATACATATACACGTGTGTTCAAATGTGCGAACGGAGATACGTACGTCTACGCATGCGTATGACCACCAGTACATCTGTCTGCACTTGGTATACGTACACATACACCAGCCCGTCGCCAGGTATGTGCAAACACGTATGTCTATCGTCAATGACACACGTCTCATGCCCGTGTTCTTGACCTATTTATACTGCTCTCCTATGCACGGTGCTGCATATTCCCGAGGGAATACTGGGGATGTAAACGCTCACGTGGAGACTCAAGTTCTCAAATCTTGGGCGGGGCAGTTGCTCTGAGACACAGGACCGCTCTACGAGAAGCTGTTGGCTCCGCTACCAACAGAAACTGAAACCCCACCCCGCAATAATATCATTTATTTACACATCTGCATGTTTGTACGGGCAGCGCACACGGTCTCAGGTGACCGAGAGTTTGCGTTTGCTCCTCTATCTTACTAGACACGCACATACGATGTACACGCATGTACAGGACACCAATGTACGTATGCGCATATATGTAAAGGAAGATTATCCGGCCTTTATGTGTGTTCGCCGACATAGGTGTTTAGGTCGTACATATAACCTGTGCGTAGACATTCACAGAGTATATCGACTTGCACACGCAAGTGTACAGTACAGTACACTGTACACAGGCATATACATACTTTTGTATATGTATATGTGACTGTTTTTCCAGATATACGGAATGTATATATACATATATATATATATACATTGTACAGGCGTGGCTCCTTAGCGCTTCAGTACAGCTGCGTACATCTACGCACATGTTGAATACCTATGTACTCTTGTGCACACACGCATGTCCCACAGCCGATCAAGTAAGATCTTCACTTTGATGAAGCGCCTGAACACGTACGTAAATTTCGCACTTGCACACGCTAGCTCCTGTTTTCTCGAACTCTAGACGCGCTAGAATTCTCCTGCGCCACGGAAGTTCGCTAGTGTCGAAATCGGCATTTTCCCTTCCCCCTGCACTACTGCAGAAAAGTGAAGACACTACCGTGCGCGCACGCTGCACTCTACCCTCATACGCTGCAGATGAGGGAAGACGAAAGGACAACAATACACCTGTGACAAGGCCGTACAACGCAGAGGAGGTCTGTCTCTCTCTCTGTCTCTCGTATACGAGGAATACGAAAATCGGTGTCTGCCTCTGCGTACACACACGTGTGTGACACCCAGGTACGTACACACGTAAATACACATATGTATACATATATTAGTCCACAGATGTGCATAGTCATACACACAGGGACAAACAAGACACATGCTTATGAACACGTACGTATACACGTAAAGTGGCAGAAATATACACGCGGCCACGGTGCGCACGGGGGTAATTCAAAGCATGTTTGTACGCACGAGTATCTGCGTATATGCACGTGCACACGAAGAGTCCTCCAGGTCTACACACAGACGGATGATGACACCTGCACGCCGAAGCGTAGACACCGACCACTACATCTACTCGACGCGCGGGGGACTTGTACGTAGGAGAACACAGATTTGCAGACGTGTAGTCAGGGACGTAGTGTACAGTCTAGACACATCCGTAACTCCTACGTATGCACAAGAATGCCTCTTCTATGGGGGACCGCGAAGACGGGCGAGAAGAGCTACGTATTGTTCCAGTATACACAGAATACCAGAGGTGTATATACGGTGTACGTGGCTCACGTGCTGGCATATGGGGGGGCATACGGGCATAAGAGCTGTGAAGGTGAGAAAGCCAGGTGTAAGTTCCGGAGTTTATACAGGGCAAGTCAACCAGGTCTGCCCTAATACGATGCAACCGCCTGCAGGCAACTGCATTTCTGGTTATTTCTGAAGCTACGCAGACTGCACACTGATTAAGAAAAGTTCACAAGTGAGAGTTCTGGCAGAATATCCAGGCTAAACAGAAGTTCAGTAGGAATTTACGCGCACATATGTATATGAAGAAGAAGTTTTCAAGAGGTGTCCACCACTGCGTTTACGCGTTGCTGTCTTTTCCAAAATCTATGACACGAATTTAAGTCTAAGTGTGTCCCTGCGTCTTCGGACATTTCCGTGGCAGCGACCTATCCTTGTCCGAAGTAGCTAGTTACCGGGCTCTGCCGCCTCTGCAGGCTAACGAGAAATTCCACCGCAGCCGACCATGACCCGTGTCCGCTGCGTTGACAAGTGTCCTCAAATGTATATATTGATGTAGTAATACACATATATTCATATATATATATATTATATTCGCCTACACGCACTCGCGTCTACAATTGCCTATCAGAGTACACAACAGTGCATCAAGTTTAGGCAAGGGAAAATCCTACAGGTGGGTGTGACGCCGTAGTACCAATTTACTGATCTACCAGTCCACGAAGTAATTGTTTTGGAGTTTCTGCCTGTATGTACATGTGTAGGTATTTTATGCATTTGCATATACGCGCATTTGCCTGGCAAGTACAGTGCATCGACCTTCCCGTAAGTATAAGTGTGGGTGTTTTTCTTTCTGCATATCTCCCGGGCAGTCACGTGTCTGGACAGAAACGCAGCTGGCTGTTCTTCGCAGAGCCTCCTACTGCGTGACACACACACCCACGACTGCTGTCGCGATGAGGCCGCTTCGGTTTTCTTTCGGAAAAAATCGTCTTCGACGTTCAGTAAGTCACTGAGAATTCCCAGTTTGTTTCCTTTCTCTTGTCACCAAGACTGCGTGACAGAGGTTACGTACGCATGCGTCCGTTGGTGCCTCTTATATAATTATACGCGTCGAATCACACACTTATACATTCAAATATATAGACAGACAGATATGTGTGCCTGCGGATGTGTGGGTGGCACCCAACTATATGTAGACACGCAGAACTATATATATATATAGAGAGAGAGAGAGGCATGTGTGTGGGCGTGTGAGAGCAGCTGCGTCTAAAGGAGTCGTGCAATGCCATTTCCAAGGCTGCAGCTCGTTGTGCCGGGACGGAACGAACGCTGCAGAAGTGCACCGCGGAGATCAGGTGTACGTACCTGTGAATGCTTGTATAGGGGAAAGAATACTAACGTGTACAGAACCGCGGACTTCTATATATACATATATATACATGGATATATGTGTATATATATGTGACCACGTACGCACTTTCTATGTAAGTGCGTATGTAGTGCGTCTACGCGTAGTACACAAGAGTGGCTGTAAGACGACAAACACGCGTAGGTCCGCGTGTGAAAGCGCTTCTAATTGACTTTGCGTGTGGGGAGGTACGAAGTGGTGCCGATGCGGTACGCAACGACAACCGGCAGCGGCTGCAGCGGCTTTTCAGAAATCTTTGAAGAATCTACGCTGTTGCTTTCTTCTGCTGTACGTACACCGAAAAAAAGAGGGGGGTCTGCAGCCACGGTTCGCGTGCAGATCTGTGTCTCTGTTCGGCGGCTGCGCAGCTTCAGGGCCCACCGCTGCTGCTGTGTAGCCTCATGTGATTGCCTTTCTTTCCGCTGCTGCGGAGACTTGTGTTGCTGCTGGTCTTTCTCATGCTTCCGTTGTTCTTTGTTTAACGGCCGCAGTTCCTCCACATCTTCCTTCTCGTGCTGCTGCCGCTGCACGTGGCTTGTCAGCTTCAACAGGGGTCTGAGCAACAAGAGCTGCTTCCGTTTCTGCTTCTTGCGGAAGCGAGCTCTTGTCGTTTCTACGTACTGTGGAACTGCTGCAGGGGGAGGCTGTTCTGCTGCTGTGTTCGTCTCTGCTGCTGCCGGTGCTGTGCACGTTTTCGCCCCTTCTGCTGCGCGTGTTTCTGTTGCGGGCGACGCATCTTCTGTGACCAACTCGGCAACAGGTCTGCGTGTCCTTGCTGCTGTGTGTGACCCTGGTGCTGGGCAGTGGTCTACTAAAACAACCGCCTCTGGCGGTGCCGATGAGGCCTGTGCGAGCGGCGGAGGAGCGGCTGCTGTTACGGTGCTGCATCGTGTGTTTTGAGAGGACGTCGGCGGCCATGCCAGCAGAAAGTCTCCGTGGAGTGCAAGTAGCTTTGTGATGAAAGACGTGTCGCGGGACTTTACATGTTGCTGTCTTCTATTACCGCTCACTGCAACTCCCCACGCATCTACAAGTACACAATCTTCTTCTTCCTCTGATTTTTCTTCGTCTTCTCCTGTAGCACAGGTTTGCGTCTCCCTTTCGTATTCTTCTCTGTCGTTTTCTGTTTTTCTTTTCTCTTCTTGCTTCCGTCCGCTTGCTTCTACGTGTGTGTCCTTTTTTCGGCCCTCCCGGGTCTCTTCTTCTTCTACGTCGCTGCCACCTTCCTCTGTAGTGAGCTCCTCCACAAGCACGCAGTCGCTCTCAGCAGGAGAAGCAGCAGAGCAGCCGACGCCGGTGGACGCTTGCGTCTGAGGGAGTCGCCTACGTTCTCCATCGCTACTAAGTCGTCTCTCGCTTTTTGATGTGTTGCTGCTGTTGTTGTTGCTGTCCACCACTTTCTCTTGCGTGCTTGTGTTTTCCAGGTTGCTGCTGTCCCTGTGTGCTCCTGCGTGCACCAGGCGGCGTCTGCTGCGGTTCCACCCACTCTTCGCTGCGTCGGCTGATACGCCCCTGCTTCGGATGCTGCCAACGCTGTAGCGTCTTTCTTCCCCTGCAACGTGTGGTCTGCTTCTGCTGCTCCTGCTCGTGGGTGCTGCCACTGGTGGTGAGCACGTCTCCGTCCTGCTGCTGCGTCTTCTCTCTTCTTCTCTTGCGACTACACGCGGGCAGCTGCTAAGGCTGCTGCTGTTTCTGCTGCGGGGGTGTGCTGCCATGCAAGGCCTCGTGAAGCCGCCAAAGCTGTCCTCTGTGTTGATGCCACAAGCTTCTCCTACAGAGCCAGGCATCCCTATATGCAGCAGGCGACGTAGAAATATCTCGTCTGCTGCGGCTGCAACAGTCTGCAGCCCGTCAGATAGCAGGAGCTTCCATCTGCTTCGTAGCTCCCGACGTCCACACTCGAACGCAGCACCGGCCGCAACTATCTCACTGGGACGATCCCAGTATACGCGTGCAGCTGCTCCTGTTCCTGCAGCAGCAGCGGTTCCGGAGGCAGCGAGGTCGTTATTGTTAGCTGCGCCCCAAAGTTCCGGCGCAGCTGCAGCACCAACAGCAACAGCAGCAGCAGTGGCAGTATCGACGACGACAGCAGCAGGAACATCGGCAGCAGGCACAGCAGTCGCAGCGCCGCGCGCGCCAAAACCAGGCCCTGTAGCAGGCGCCAACACAGCAGAAATATTACCGCGTGCTGTAGGGGAACCATCCGTAGAATTTCGAGAGTCTACGTGGGCAGCGGCAGCAGCACCGGCAGCGAGAGGGCAACTGGCAGCAGCGCCTACGTCTGCGCTGCAACACGCCTGGTTTTCCAGGTCCGTTGCAACAAGTAGCCGCGTACGGGCCGCCCTGAACCCGTTGGGACAGGCAGTAGCGGCGTCACCAGCGACGCCGTCATCCGCAGCAGCGGCAGCAGCGGCGTCCGCGCCAGCAGGAGCTGCCGCAGCAGCAGCAGCACGTGCAGCAACAGCAGCATCAGACTGGAAGATTCTGCCAAGTGCAGGCCTCTCGTCTCGCTCGTTTAAACGTTGTGCCGCCAGAATCGCTGCACTGCAGAGCCAGCCCTGCCTCCAGTGCTGCGTAAGCCGCTGCTGTTGTTGCAGATGTTGCTGCGTTGGGTTCTGCTGCTGCTGTTGGTGTGATTGACTTTGCTGTTGCGGCTGGCAACGCTGCTGCTCCTGGCTTCGCTGCTGCTGCTCCTCCTCCTCCTCATTCTCTTCCTCGTCCTCCTCCTTCGCCTTCTGCTCGTTGTGACGCTGGGTTAGTCCCTCTTTGTGTTCTCGCTGGTGCTGTTGGTGCTGGCTGCTGTCCTGCTGGTGGCTCAGGCTGTGCTGCTGCTCTTCAACACGAGGGGAGGGGGAAGACACGTATGTTTCTGCGTATTCCTCTTCAGAAACCACCTCCCAGCAGCACGCCGATCGATCGCCTGCATCCTCCTTCTCCGCCAGAGCAGGCGATGCTGCTGCTCTTACACGCCCAGCAGCAAGCGCGGCAGTGGCATGTTTATGGAACTTCACCGCCGCACAAAGAGCGGGAGAGCGACGTGACTTGGAGTCGAGTTGTCGTGCTGCAGCTGCAGCTCCCTCTGCGTCTTCTGCTCCTTTTTCTCCACTGTGAGCAGCAGCAGCAGTTGCGTCCGGGTGCGATTCCGCTGCCCCCGCAACAGCAGCAGCAGTTGTCTTTCCATCGCCCAGTGCTGCAGCAGCAGCCCGGTTGCCTCGGCGAGAATTACTCAGAGGAGTCAGAGAAGTAGCAGTCGCTTCGGTTAGACACCGAGAAGGGTGATACTCGTAGAGGATACAGCAGCTGCTGTCACCCGCGCCTTCCACCTGGGACTGCTGCTGCCGGAGATCGTCGGCTCCTTCCGCTCGCGTCTTCTTCGTCTGCTGCTGCTTCTCGCTTTTCCACAGAGCATCTTGCTCTCCTTTTTCTGCCCCCCCTGCACGAGTTGTTGCTGCTGCTCCTGCGTCCCCGTGATTCTGTCGTGCCGCGTGTGTTGCACTGTCAGCAGAGACGTGAAAAGTTCCGCCATCGGGATGGGCAGCAGCAACAACAGGAGACCGAGGAGCCGCGCACGGAGCAACAGCAGAAGTAGGAGCAGCAGCGGCAGCAGGCGAAGGAGCAGCAGCCGGAGGAAGAGGAGGAGGGGGAGCACCAGTAGAAATGGCGACAGGAGGAGCAGAAATAGGAGGAGCCGAAGGAGGAGGTGCACGAAGAGGAGCAGCAGGAGGAGGAAAGGAGATGTCTGTGTCTACGTCGTGATACATCGACCCGCAGACAAGATCTTCAATATCGAGAATTTCGGCGACATCATCTACGACGCAGGGGGCTGCAGTCTCCCGTTCCTTTTGCTGCTCGATCTGCTGCCGTGACACGTGTGGCTGCTGTTGCGACAGCTGCTGCTGCTGCTCCTGCTGTGATGGCTGCCACAGGTGCTGTTGTAGAAGTCGCTGCTTATCCTCCTCCTCCTCCAGTGGATCTTCGAGTTCGACGGTCTGCAGCTCGTCTAGTTTCTCCTGCCGTCCTGCTGAGTTCTGCTGCCCTTGCTGTGGTGTGCGTGAGAGCTGCGTACCGCCGTGCTGCTGCTGGGGTGAAAGGTGCTGCTGCTGTCGACGCAGCTGCTGCACTTTCAGAATGGACTGTTGCTGCTGCAGCCGCGGCAGCTGGGCTCGCTGCTTGTAATCGGACGCAGGACGTCCGCTGTTCCCAAGCGCAGCGGATTGTGCTGGTCTACGACGGTCGACGTGGTCGGCACCCAGGCGCAGTTCTGCTGCTGCTGTTGCTGCAGCCTCAGCTGGGCAAGCAACAACAGCATCAGCGTCAAAGACAGGGAGGGACCCAGGGGGCTGCCTTCGATGCTGCCACAGACTATTTTGCCGCTGAAACTGGTGCTGCTGCTGCTGCTGTGAGTACGTTGATGTCTGTTGAGGGCACTGTCGCCGCTGCTCTCCCTGCTGGGACAACAGCTGCTGTCGAAGTGGCGTAGGATCGACTTGCTGCCGCTGAGGACACCACGGCGGCCCAGAAAGGCGCTGCTGTTGCGACGATGACGACGACTGCTCCCGCCGTTGCTGCGAAGACGACTGCTGCTGCTGCAGACGAGGGAACTGCAGTTGTTGCTGGGAGTACTGCTGCTGGTGCTGAGACAACGGCTGCTGCTGCTCCTGCCTTTGTTTTTGCTGCTGTTGAGGGGACCGGTGCTGCCGGAGCGGCTCTTGCTGCCGCTGCAGCTGCTGCAGGTGCTGTCGCGGCTGTTCCTGCTGCCGAATACTGCCGGGCTGCGGTGTCTGCTGGGTGCTTCCTGGCTGCTGTGTGCGAGGCATCTGCTGCCGCTGAGGAAAGAGCTGCTGCAGCTGCTCTGGGGACGAGTCAGGCTGCTGGTGGTGTCGTGAGCAACTCGCTGCTGCCTGAGACGCCTGCGGATTCACAGGGAAAACAACAGCAGCAGAAAGGCAGCAGCAGCCGCAGCAGCCCGCACAAGGCGACGCCAGAGCGAAAATCTATAAATCTACTAAGCAACGCAAGTGGTACATATATATAGATGCAGCATATATATATATATATGTACACACCAATACAGACACCTGCCTGCACAGGTATATATATATATATACATATGTATATGCGGAACATGGTGGAGTCTGGCATGTATATCGCAGGGTTCACATGTGTGTATGGAGAAGATGCAAGTCAATGAAGTCGACTTTCTATTCCTTGCATGTGCTTTTCGCACGTAGACGTCCCGCGCTTATATATATATATATATATGCATATCGTCTATGTCTATGTGTAAATAAAGACACGGACATGTACATATATATATATGTACATTCACGTGTGCATACCTGTACGTATCCGGAAGTGTACCTACATCTCCATAGGTGGATATATAATATGTATCTACGCCAGGGTATCTACACCTACCTATTTATATATGTACATATATGTACACACACGCATATGCCAAGATAACCACGTTTACGTATGTATGTGTATATATGTATATGTATACGCGCACGGATATTTAAATATGTATATGCAACTCCATCTACATCTACGTGTACACACACATATAGAGATACGTATGTGTCAGGGTATCCCATCTACGTGTATATTCATAGATCGACAGACGGGTGGATGGATAGATGTGTATAGGCCAGGCTACCGACGCTTATGTGTGTATATATATACATGTGCATAGATAAATAGACACGTATATGCCAAGCTACTTACATCCGCCTGTATGTAGACGTAGCTGGATACGTATGTGCAAGTATATCTACATCGGTATATATATATATATATGCGTATACGGCAAGGCATCCGCATCTACGTGTATATGTATACATATATATATGTATATATGCCAGGCTATCTACATCTACGTATATCTAGCTATCTATGTAGATAGGTATATATAGGTGCGTATATGTCACGGCGTCTGCACATCTACGTACACACATATGTGGGCAGATACAGAGATACGAAGGTAGGGTGTCCACATCTACGTGTACATATATATATATATATACATGCATACACTAATGTGTATACACATCTATTTATGTAGAGAGAGAAGAGAGAGCGAAACATCGGAGTGCGTCTCTGTAACGCATATAGGAAACCTCTATCTGATGAAAATGTGTCTACTATATACTTATATACATATATACACTACTATGTGTGCATCTCTGTAACACATATAAGAGACCTCTACGTGATGGCTATGTGTCTAGTATATATATATATATTACTATGAGTGCATATATCTATGAGGGATGCGTACACCTACACTTGTATACCCGTGGATGTCTATACGTGTATATAAGTATGTATAGTAATACATATACCCTCCATATCTACCCATACACGCATAGACCCGTTTATACACACATACGCACGTAGCACGTATGCGTATACTGTCCAGGCTGTTATATATATATATATCTACGTGTATAGCTCTGGGCGGCGCACATGTCCTGCAGACAAGGAAGGAAGCAGGGAGTGTGGGGGACTCGCGCGGAGGAAGAAAACGCTACCACAGTTCAGTGAACATAAATGTTCTCGGGAAAGGTGGTCTGCTTTCACGAAGAACTTTGACAGAAGCGAGTACACCTCAGCGATGCGGTGATATGCGGCTGCCTCGCTGGTGCTTGGCTCTCACCTCCTGCTGCTGCCTCGTCTCTTCGTCGATATCGATCTCCCACAAGTCTTCGTCCTGCTGCTGCAGCGTCTGCTGGTGTTGTTGCTGCCACTGTTGCTGACTCTGTCGCTGCAGCTGTTGCTGCTGCTGCTCTCCCGCATAGTAGGCGTCCTGCTCGTGCTGGTGATGCCACTGCTGCTGCTGCCGTCGCTCTCGCGAGAGACGCCGTGTTACGCACCTGTTGTCGTGCCCTGCTCCCGCCGCTTCTGTTGCTCTTGCACGTGCTTCTGCAGCTGCTGCCATCTGCCCCGTTGCCGCAGGGCCCCGCACTGCTTCTCTGAGAACGCCTTCTCCCGGTGCGAAGTTCTCCTGCCCGATTGCCGCCGGGTTCTGTGTATCTGCTGGTGCTGACGACTCTACTGCTGTCGCTCCTCCTGCTAGCTGTCTTCCTACCATTCTTGCCGCGTGCCTGTCTCGTCCTGCGGCTGCTCCTTCTGGTGCCGCTGTGCTTCCCCGCAGCGGCAATGCAGCTGTGGCGGAAGCTGCAGCAGCAGCAGACGCAGCCGCACGAGAAGGAGCAGCAGCAGAAGTGGCAGCAGCGGAATTAGCAGCAGCAGGAGCAGCACCGCACCAGACAACATCTACGTGCGCAGGCTGCAGCCACACCAAGCCACGCCGAATTTCTGGCTGCCCACTAATAAGCAGCTTGCAGCCCTGCTGGAGGGACTCGGCTGTGATGCAGGGCAGAGGCTTATATTCGACAGCGCAAATCTGCTGATGCCCGTCCGTTAGCACGAGCTTAAGACACCGTTTGGTGCTTCCTCGCGCCGTCCCCTCTTCCCCGATGTCGTTATTGCTGCCTGCTGCTCTTCCTCTTCCTGCTGCTGCTCCTGCTCTTCCCCCTGCTGCTGCTGCTCCCCCTCCTCCTTCTGTCGCTGCTGATGCTCTTCCTCCTGGTAAGCACCTTGCTGCGAGCGCTTGTGCTGCTGCGGTACTGGGACGCAGCACAGCTCGACAGCGGGCAGGCAAACTTATATCGCATGCTTCCAACACTTCTAACAAGTACGGACCTCCCTCCAGCCTGCTACTGTTGCTGCTGCTCCTGTTGCTGCTGCTGCTGTTGCTGCTGCTGCTGTTGCTGTTAGGAGGAAGTGCCGGGAGGGTGCTGCCGCTAACTGCGAAGCTGGACAACAAGAACAGCTCACAGCAGCGTTCCTCCAAAGCTGCTGCAGCTGCTGCCGCCCCTGCTCCTCCCCCGCCTCGTCTCGCTGCTGCTGCCATTGCTGCGGCCACAGCTGAAGAGAGGGAAGCAGACTGCAGCTGCTTGGCTAGCCAGGAAGGCTCCACCAGCAGCCCTTTGCTGTGCAGCTCACGCAGCAGTTGCTGCAGCAGTCGTTGCTGCTCCTCCGCGTCGTCCTCTTCCATCACGCTGCTGCGCGTAGGCAGCGGCAGCAGCAGACCAGTCGCAGCAAGAGGAGTGCAGCACGCCACGAAGCGCAGCAGCCACGCACTAGTAGCAGCAGGCTCTCCTGCAGCCGCCTGTCTACGTAAAGAACCCGTAGCAGCAGCGCCACAGCAGCAGCTGCTGCTTAGTTGTCCACCGACGTGACAGCGTCTATCTCTTCGCGGCAAACGCAGCAAGGACACGCCAGCAGCAGTTCCACAGGCAGCAGCAGCAGCAGCCGTGGCAGCGTACGTTCGGCCACTGCAGCGACGGTAGGAGGAGCACCGCGCCTACAGTAGATGAAGAAGCAGCAGCAGATCCATCAGCAGCAGATCAGCAGCAGATTCACCAGCAAATCAGCAGCAGATTCACCAAAAGCAGATTGACCAGCAACAGAGGCAACAACAGCAACAATGGCCTTTACCACGGGGGAGTAGGACTGTAGGCTTCAGCGGCAGCAGGTGCAGCAAGAGTGACAGCCAAGACAGCGCAGCAGTCACAGCAGCAGCGGGACAGCCACTACCAGAGAAGGAGCTAGCCGCCACCGTCAAGCAGCAACAGCCGCTGAGTCTGCAGCAGCGTAGCGATAGACCAGCAGCAGCGGCAGACGACAAAGGCAGCAGTGGCAGATGAAGCACCACTCGGAGACGCAAGGGCACCTACATACGCAGCAGCAGAACAGCAAGCCAGGGAGCAGGACGCCCAGCCACGGCGGGAGATGCGTACGCACCCGCTTCAGGATTAGCAGCGCGGCGACTGCTCAACGACACTTCAGGGAGAGATTATCCTTTGCATGCGGCCTGCAGCTGCTGCTCCTTTCTCCCCTTTTCCTCCTTCCTGCTGTTGCTGCTGCTTGCTTGTGCAAGCAGATACCAGAACAGCAAAGCTGGTTGCTCACAGTCTTGTACACGCTTGTATACGTCCTCGCGCGCTGCAGCACTACGCTGTGGCGGGGACGACGGTCGCTGGTGCAGCAGTCGTAATTGCCAAGGAAAATCTGTCGAGGTGGCTGATATTGCACCTGCCAGAACTGTCCTTTGCTGAGAGAGACAAAGAAGCTGCTGGTGCTAGCGCTGCTGTGACATTGGCGCCTGCTGAAGCCGCGCGGAGCTCCCCTGCTCTGGCTGCTCTTCTTTGTCTTCTGTTGCCTACTTTTGCACGGCAGAGGCTTTCCACTGCTTCTGCCGCGAGGTCAGTGTTGCCAGTGCTGCTGCTGTCGGGGGATAATGCTGCTCTGAGGTTGTTGCTGCTGAAGTTGCTGCTGCTGAGGTTGCTGCTGCTGAGGTTGCTGCTGCTGAGGTTGCTGCTGCTGAGGTTGCTGCTGCTGAGGTTGCTGCTGCCAGTGGGGGTCGAATGGCTGGGGTTCGTGCCGTTCGTGCTGTCTCGGCAAGTGGTGCTGCTGTTGCTGCCGCTGGCGGGTGGCGTGCGAGTCCTGGTGCTGCTGATAGGCCAGTTTCAACTGCTGCTGCTGCTGTAGGCAGTGCTGCTGCTGGAGGCAATGCTGCTTCTTGCCCTGCTGTTGCCCCAATGGACGGCGACAACACTCGTATCTTTCAACTGCTGCTGCTGTCGCTTTTGTGTGGGGTTTCCCCGGCGACGACGTTTCTGCAACTCGCGTCACCAACATTGCTGCCGCTGCGACGGCGCCGGCTGTTGCTGTCTGCAGGCTGCAACGGGCGTTGCAGCGTTTGCTGCTGTCGTCGTTGGTCCGCAGCTGCTGCTGCAGCTCCTGCACCGGGCGTTTCTGTTCACGCGGTTGCTGCTGTTGGTGAGTCTGCCACTATTGCCGCTGCAGCTTTGCTCCTATTGTTCGGGTGGCCGCTGCTGCGGCGCCAGATACTGCCGCTGCTGCAAATGCTGCCGCTACTGATATTGCTTGGGCCGCCTCTCTTGCTGCGCCAGACACTGCTGCTGATGCTGACGCTGCCGCTGCTATAGCTCGGGCCGCCTCTGCTGCTGCGCCAGCTACTACCGCTCCAGTTGTTGCTGGTTTCGGAAACGTGCACGTATACCGCAGAAAACGGAAAGAAGACAGCGAAAAAGGGGAGGAAAAGGAAGAAAAAAAAAGAAGGGAGGAAGGGAACAAAAAAACAAAACAGCATCGCCACCAAGAGAAGACGAAGGGGAAGTAGGGAACGTCAGACAAAAAGTAGGGTGATGTCCCACAGCTGTTGACGTGGGACGACGACAGAATAAACGTAGAGGCGAGGGAAATAAGTGAGTGGAGAGGAACACACCTGCCCGGAGAAAACTGACGAAACGCGGGTGACTCTGCAGAGAATGTACGGCACTTTGCAAAAGCTGCAGGAAGTTTGTGCAGAGAACATTTTCACGAAGAGACGGTATTTTTGCGGTATAGGACTTGTGTGGAGGCATTGGAAAGGAGCTCATCTACGAGTCCACATGCGCGTGGTGCTGCGAGGCAAAAGAACCGCCTCTAAAGGAAAAACCGAGGAGAAACACACAGATGTCCACTTGGCACAAAACAGATCTTCCATACACATCGCCTCCGGAAAAAGGAAGGGGAGCCGCGGCAAGAGAAAGCGGCGGCAAAAGAGGAGGGAAATGAAGCAGCGCAGAGGAAGTGCAGGTAAGGAGCATGACAGCGACGTAAGGAGAGCAGCGACGGGACAAGAAGGAGAGCTACAGAACATTTCCAAGTTAGCGTGGAAAAGGAAGATTGGGGCGAAGACGAAGAAGAAGGTTAATCAGAAGAGAGCCGCTGAAGCAAAGAAGGAAAACGGTGGAAGGAGAACTGTGAAGAGAAAAAGGGTGTAGTCCCTTCAAAGGAATTGCGCATGCGGCTCCGCGAGAGGAATATAGACTTTCTCCTGCAGTGGAAAACAAGACTCGAGCTAGCAGCCGTGACCTGGCGGGAGATTTTGCGTGTAGTGATTAAATATGATAAGGCAGTGAAAAAGGACGACAATACAGCCTTCGAGAAAGACGCTGCAAAGACGCCGCAGTACGGTGGACGGCACACACGTTCACGGTCACACGCATCCCGAGACGCAGACTTCCTTCGAATCGGAGGAAGGGAGCGAGAAGAAGGACGTTCTACAGAAAGAAGAAAGGCAAAGGGAGGCAGCAAGAAGCAGACAGGCAAGAAAAGGAGGAGAGCAAGGTCTGCAAGGAAAGCAGTGGCGCGCCACCGTGAACCGCGGCTTCGGGTGCCTCACGGGAAGAGTGCCCAACCTCAGGAAAACAAAACGTAGAGAGGGACATACTACTCTTACAGCAGAGAGGCACGGAGAAACCACGTCTTTCCGTAGTACTCCGAGTTTTTGTTGAGCGAAGAGAACAATCTTCTACACCTTTAGCGTCAGAAGACACTGCCACTATTTCTGCAAGACACGACCGCCCCCCTCCCCCCCCGTCTCCCGCCTCCGGCAGACCTCCCGCCCCGTGCAGCAATCTTCGAGTCTGGTGGAACTCCGCGGGTTTGCTTGCGCACACATACGCACATGTAGAAACTTTCCCACTTCATCCAGAGATACATATTTTGGTGAGTCCACCAAAATGTGTACCAAAAGGTAGTCCACTGCCTTCCCGCGAAAGGACGGTATATCTGTGCTGCATACTTCGCGGTGATACACATCAACGACTCCCAAGAACCAAGAAGGGCCCGCCCCAAGTACTAATTTTTAAGTATACATGTGCAAGTGTAGACGACAGAGTTACAAAACACACTCATGCACGTCAATTTCTCACCGAGGTCTGCTCATCTACACGTACGGTGCGTCATTATAAAGAAACGACTACGCATATCCGCCTGTATACGCCGGGGAGGGAGCCGGCTAGCCTCGTACGGAGACAGCGAGCCTTTAACTCGCTGCTTGTCTAGATGTAAGCAGCGGCGCTTCGTAAGGTTTGCGTTCCTCAAGTAGAAGAATTCTCCTGAATAGAAGGAATTTACGGTCAGTGAACCGCGTGTACCACACAATCCGTGCCGGTGGCTGCCGCAGGTGTGCTCACACTTGGGTGTGAGCCGCAGACAAGAAGAAAGGAAACAACTTTGCGTGCGCGTGGATCATTTCTCGTGCGCATTCTCGCGCACGTCTTCTCCCCTTTTTCCTTTCTTCTGCGCACATGCCGGCCTTATCTCCGCGATGGCCATTCCACTAAAATTTGCAGTCTCCCACCTCCATCTCCTATCCGTCGTCGTTCACGCTGCCATGAGACGCATGCAAAAGGCTGCCTCGCACGGTAAGCAGTAGGTGCAGCTCAGCAGCAGTCTGCTACATGGAGCTGTGAAAACATTTTGGGATTGAGCATATCTTTCTCGGTTCAGGCAGTCATTTTCTTGATGGCGGGGTTTTCGCAACACAGCGGCGCTTTTTTTGACTCTTCAAGTCCTTTTCCGCTCGTTATTTCCCTTCGCCACTTCTCCTAGGCGTACTAGCCATGAGCCCTTGGCGCCCGTACATCGTCGCATACTTGAAGACTACAAAAGTCCACGAAAACCCCTTCACACTCCATTTCTGTGGCAACAGCGGTGTTCGGCACTTCACTTGAGCAACAGCCCTTGCCGAGTCGCCTGTGTTTTGCAGAAGAAGCTGCTGCTCTTGCCGCTTTCCGCGCTGCCGCTGCTGCTTCTTCTCTCAAATGCGTGTCTGCGGCTCACCGAGTTCCCCCCTTGCGTGACTGCGCCACCGCCAGGGCCACTTCACCGGCAGCACCAGCGAAAACAACGGCAACAGCAGCAACAACCGCATTAGAAGCCACAGCAGCAGCAACAAAGCAGCGACAACAGCAGCGAAGGCTGCGTAGCAGCACCACGAAGACTGCCGGCAAGAGAGTCAACAACAACGGCAGCAGCAACCGGTTCACTGTTATTAGCACAGCGAGCAACGTACGCGGAAGCACCAGCAGTTGCGCAGCAGGCGCGCGCGTAGTCCACGTCAGCACAGCTGCAGAAGCAGCAGCAGCAGCAGAAACACGCGACAACTGCAGCAGCACCTCCTCAGCAGGCGAGACTGTAGCATGCGGAACACCAGCCGGAGTAGCAGCAGCGTAGCACCACAGAGAGCAACTGGGCAGCAGTCTGCAGCACGCGCAACAGCAGTAACAGCAGCAGCAGCAGAAAGAGCAGCTGGGGGGGGGGAGGAGGAGGAGCAGCAACAGCAGCGATATCAGCCTCTGCAGCAGCACCAATATCAGTATCACCTCTTCAGGACCGGCCACAGCAACGGGACGCGCAATGCAGAACTGGCAGCATCCGCAGCAGCAGCCTTTTTAGAGCAAGTCTCGGAACCGTAGCGATGCATGCAACGAAGCCTCGGCATCGCAGACGCTCCACGAGTAAGACGCCATCGGGCGCCAGAAGTCTGCAGACGGAAGAACGGGGAACAGCTGAACAGACATGGCGAGCAGCTCCTCTTCCGCTGCAAAGGACTACGACCTCGCGCGGGAGGTTCCCATCTTCGCCCACCTTGACTTGGTAAGCGCCCTGCTGCTCAGTCAATAGCTGCAGCGCATCCCGCAGCAGGTGCAGCAGCAGCACAACGAGCTGTGGCAGCAGGAGGAAGAAGAGGAGGCGCAGCAGCAGCAGCACACCCGCAGAAACATGGGCGATAGAAGTCACAGCGCAGAGATAGGCTGCAGCTTCTTCGTTTGATTTGCCGCGCCCTCGCATCGGTGCTGCAAGTTTGTTGGGACTCTCCCACTTCTTCCGTCGCCAGTGCTGCTGTTGGGTGTGCCCCGCACTCTCACCCTGGGCGCAGCTGCGGCGCCGCAGCTGCTGCTGCTGCAGCGTCGCGCCTCCGCTGATGCGACCGCGTTTTGGCTTTGTCGGCGTTGCTGCTGCACTCTTGCGACGACTCTGCTGTTGCTGAGACAGCCCTACCTTCGCTGCCACACGTTGCTGCTGCGACGTGCTGCTGCGCACGCGCGTGTGGGGCTGGCGTTCAAAACGCAGACACGCATGCACGTATTTCTGCTGTGCTGTCGCTCAGCAGGAGACATGTGTATATGTGTCGGGACTGCTGCTGCTGCTGCTGATGCTGCTGTCAGGATTGCTTCTACTGCCAAGTGGAGCACCGGCGTCTAGGAATTCCTACGACGGAGCCGCTCGCCGTGCGGCAGGTGGGTCGTCCGTCAGGTGGCAGCAGATTCTGCAGCTTCGTATATAAGCCGCTCACTCTTTCACGTCTCCACCCCCTCCTCCGGAATCTTCGCGCTCTCTTGCTGTTCCTCCCCCCCTCTGCTCTGGGCTGCTGTGCAGCGGCCGTGAGCGGCTCATACGTGGAGCACATAATGGGTACCTGCAGGCACAGCCCGCACATATATGTGTATGTATGATAGATAGGTACACTCACGGGAGGATTTCCCCGCGTATACATGGATGTAAATAGATATATTTCTCTGCCAAAAGGCGACGGTCTCAAGCCGCGCCTATCCAGGGCGCAGACGTAGAGATCCTTTTCCTACTTCATTATCCATATATGTGTGAACCTTCCCTCGCATATACATATGCAGAGATACACTCCGTCATTGGTATATATATACACACACACGAGTATACATATATATATATATGTATATGTACAGATACATATATGAGATAGAGGACTCTGTCTCGTAGACGTCTGTTGAAGGAGACGGACAGAAGGAAGAAGAAGAAGTACTGACGTGGATCGCTCACGCAGCTGCTACACATCAATACATTTATTCATATATATATGTATATATGTATGTGTGTATGTATATGTGTCTGTTCATCTGTATATACGTATATGCACATATACATATATGTATTTGTCTGTTCACACACACGTGTATATATATATATATATGTGTGTATATTTTTCTCCTTTCTATACACATATACGCATACGTATATATATGTATATATATTTACCGCGCCGCTACTTCTCGATCTCATCGCCGAGGTGAAACGGAAGGACGTACTCTTTTTACAGGCCGTCTGCATCTGTGTGCCGCTCGTTTGTGCCGGCGTCTGCTGGCAGCTCGCCCGAGGCAGGATAAAGCGACCAATGCATGCGGCACCCATTCTCCTATTTTCACAGGAACAGACGTTAGGTATGTAGCACGTAGACGCCCTGTGCCTACGGAGCAGTTTATGTGTTAAGCCGTGTTGGCGTATGCTTGCGTGTGCCTACGTATGTGGAATTTGCAGAGGCCGACACGTGTGGGCTCTCGCTGCTTGGCTTCATCATCATCGCATGCATCAAGCTGCCCTCCGTCCGCACACACCTGCGTAGGGACTGCCTGGATGACTGCGTCTTTCTCAGGAGTGCTTCTCATATGTAGACAAGCTCGCTGCTGCTGGTTCTCTTGCTGCCGCCCCTGCTGCTGCTGCTGCGCTGCGCTTCGTCCCGGTGGCACTACCGTTCTGCTGCTGGTGCTGCTGCACGCATTGTTGCTCCTGCTGCGGCTGCCGGTGCTCAGGCTGCGCCTGCTCCTGCTGCTGCGCTCTCCGTCACGCCTCAATGACCACGCCGCCTATTGCGTGTGTCTCGGTGGTGCTGTTACTGCTGCTGGTGCTGCCGTTGCTCGTGGGTCTCCCGTTACTGCTGTGGCTGCTGCTGCTGGCGGTACCACTGGGTTTCCCGCTACTGCTGTTGCCGCTGCGGTTCCTGCTGGTGCTGCTGCAGTGGGAGTCGGTAATTGCAGTGAATTACCCTGCGAGAAGGCTGGGCATTCGTCGAGGAACCCCGTGCAGCCTTATCCAACGAAAATTTCCTCACGTCCACCTCGTCCACGTAGACGTCATCCGGCTCAATGCTGCTGCACCGAGCAACGGCAGCAGCAGTAGCCGCGGCAGCAGCGCCACCAGCAGCAATGCTGGCAGCAGTAGAGCTGTGTGGGCGGGGAGTCGCAGAGACGATGCGGACAGCTGCATAGCTTTTATTGACGATGGGGTAAGTTTTCTGCTGCTACTGTTGCTGTGGGCGAAACAAGACAAGCAGCATGGCAGCGTCGTCACCGCAGGAACAGCACCATCAGCGCAGCACCAGCAGCAACGCAGCACCAGCAGCAGCAACGCAGCACCAG